>JAFFSR010000403.1:617500-1107500 GCA_017163975.1 Anastatus disparis | reverse complement strand
GTTATTTTTTCTATGTTACTTAAAATAAAAAAAATTCTAATTTAGGAAAAATTACTAATATTAATATTGATAAAAATCTTAAAGATTTTTAAGGAATGGTTTTACTTTTTAATGGATAATTTGATTATATGATTTTATTTTCAAAAAAGTTTTTCCCATAGTAGTTATCTGTAATAAAAAAATTCTTTTACAATGTTAATTACTTTTTCCTGACATTCGTTTTGAAAGTTTATGCTTAGCAATTTTAAAATTTGGTTGTGACACTGATGATGCTGCTATAAATTATTTTGGATGTGTTATAATTAGTGTGCTGCCTCAATTTTAAACTGAAGGATTATAAATTAAGGATATTTTGGATTGAATCGCGGAAATAAAATAAATGATTAAAGAATTACAATCAACAAATCAATAAATTCAATTATTAATAGTTAAAAAAAAAAATGTTACCATGTCAGTGAGTTTTTTCAACAGAGTTATACATAAATTAAATTAATTAAAATTAATATTTTCAATCAATCATATACTGTAACGTTTGGCTTTTCTGGATGAGCTGCGGTTGCATCAGACTTTTGTGAGGATGATCTACGGCGGTGGATAAAAGCCAAAGTTCGAACTTAATAACTAAATTGATTTTACTGAATTAATTTAATAATGAAAAGAAAGAAAAAAAATAATAAATGTAATTTAAGAATTTAACTTTGTAAAGAAAAGAAATAATAATTTATATTAATATTGAAATTTAAAAGCTTAAAACAAAAATAAATAAACTTAATACTAGAAATATAAACGGCGGGTCGGAATTACAGGAAAGGTTTTGCGGAACTAGGTAAATAAGTATATTTGGTTTAAATTAAACTTTTGTCCATTTATTAATAATAAAGCAAAGGAGCGTTTACAACGACGGCATAAATATATAAAAATGCAAACATAAAAATCTATTCTTTAATTTAATTAAACTGAATAAAAATAAAAAAAATAATTTCTTTTGACCGTCGGTGTGAAAGAAATAAATAGTGTTAAGGTTCCTTGCTTTCACCGGCAGATGGCGTGGTGTTTAGTAGCCGTCTGTGAAAAAAAAAATAAAGAACAAAAGAAGTTACATTAATATCTACAACGCAAATATTATTAACGATTAACTACGGCGGGTAAACGCGGGATCTATTTTATCGACGGCGGTTACGACTGCGGTAAGTGGAGGAGTATCTATGCAGTGGAATCCCCCGACTACATAGATAGGATAAGGATAGAGGTTTTTACTATGTAAAGCATAACTTCTTTACATAGTGAAGAGAGAGAGGAGTCTGTGTAGTGGAATCCCTCTACTACACAGATTGAAGGAAAAGGATACAGGTAAGGGTACTCTTAACTTCTCTACACAGCGAGAGCGGAGAGAGGACTGGGCTGAGCCGGCTGCCGGCTGGTTATATATGCTATGGAGCTCGCTATTCCCGTTGCGGGAGTAGCGCCTCGTAGCGGCTGAGCCCGGGTACTAAGCTTTAAGCGCGATGCTTGAATTTGCATCGTCGCAATACCTATTTTTTTTATTAAAAAGATATATTTTTACAAAATATGTAACAGTAAAAGAGTAGTTCACAGAAAAAAATTGTACTTCGTTAAAAAATTTTATAAATTATAAAAACACAAGTTTTCTAAACTTCATAAAATAATGAATAGCGTACTGTACATATTGTTCTTGTAGCAAAAATTCTACATGTAAAAAATGTAATAAGATTAAAATACAAATAACGATTAATTAAACGTATTTATAAATTATAACATAAATTTAGCAAATGAAATAAAATTTTAGGAAATCCTATTCTAATCTCTGCTGCACTGTAACAATAGTCTCATTCTAATAAGAAAAATTGAAAAAAATTATGAAACTTATTCTTTTTTATAACTTTGGCATGAAAATTGCATGAAATAAGCGACAAAATGTTTTTTATTTGAAAAATAGACTTTTCAAATTTTTGGAAATTATATCATACAAATTTTCCTGGACATTTTCCGACTTCACCCCCTTTAAATTAATGTTTAGTGACAAAATATATACAAAAAAATTTTTGGAACCGTGGACTTTAATGTTACTATAGCAATCTCCCTATTTTCCGACCTGACTTTTTTCATGTGAGCACCGTTGCGCGGTACTTTCTGAATAAGCGGTTCAATTATTCGTGAAAAATTAAAGGAAGACCGCAACCAGCCTAAACCATTCTTTTTTTATCAACAGTTGGTGGATTAAAGAATAATTTTAGCTAATTAAAATGTAAAAATTCTTAATTATATTGGTCACCAATGATTAGTGCAATAAAATAAAAAAATCATTAAAAATGGCAAAATGAGTTTTTTTTATATTTATGATGTTTTTACAGAGAAATGGTGCAATGTACGGCAAAATTGATAAGAATATTTTCGACTTAATATTTGATGAAAAACACGAAAAATTATGTTTTTCTGCGAAGAATTAACAACCAGAAAATTTACTTTAGAGATTTTCCTAACTATTTTCCAGCTATCCACCCTCGAAATTCGTGTTCAAGGCACCAAAATACATAGGAAAAACTTTGGTGGAGCCGTGGATCTCCATCGGCTACGGAAACTCTCCTAGCTACCTATATTAGTTATAAATGTCCTCCGTATTCAGGTGAAATACCCCGGTGAACATGTACATTAAGGTTTGGAAAGATTCTGATGTAAAAGAACCTTTCTAATTTTTTGCGGTTTTCGGTACCAGTCCATAATACAACTTTGTGAACTCTTATGAAAAAAATTGTCATGATTTTCGTTGATACCTTCTGAACTTTTTTGATTCATTAAGTTTTACTAAGGAATAGTAACCTTAATTTTATCGTATTCACAATTAATGAACAATTAAAATCGCTTTAGAATTGAACAGCACTGTAAAGTTTTCAGGAGAATCCTTCTAGATTGTATTTTAAAAAATTCTTCAGAAATATTTTTCACGTTTTATCATCGTATGAATATATTTATTAAATTATTGGTAAATAAATGATTATAAATCTATGAGATCATTTTTTTTTTTTTTTTTAACGTCGCTATATTTATGCTATGCTATTATTGCTATGCTAATCAGCGAAGGAGCTCGTAAGTGTGTTTGTGAACAAAGCACATGTAACGTACAGTGGTGCTTGTATCAATCGGCCGAGAGCGGGATTCGAACTCGGAACCTCGAGATTACGAATCCAACGCTCTACCGAATGAGCCACAGACCGACTCCTATGAGATCATTTAAGAATACGGATGAATCTTTATAATTTCTGTATATTGATTGAAAGGTTAATGAAACTTCACGAACTCTGTGGAAGTAAATCGAGATGAATTATTACAATCTTGTAAAGAGTTTAATAGCTATTAAAGATCCTTAAGAGGAGGTCGAGTATATATGTCCTATTGTAATCAAAAAATTGATTTTTTTACAAAAACTAATAATTTTAGCAAAAAATAAAGAGAAAGCCCCATCTTGTATCATAAAATCAATATTTTCTTTGATTAGGAAAAAATTTTTTTATCGATTCCTTTTGAAAAAAACCTTGAAAAACATAAAATATCGAGGTTTGGATGGACAATTCAGTTTTTCAAAGTTTTATTTGAAACGAAGCGATAAAAATAATTTTTTCTCATAAGAGAAAATATTGCTTTTTAGTATACGAGATGGGGCTTTCTTCTTATTTTTTGCTACAATCATAAGGTTTTGCAGAAAATTGAATTTTTTTATTATAAAAGGATAGAGATGTACGACCTGCTATTAATAAAATACCGTGAAAATTATTTATGATTCTCAGTAACGATCTTGAAGTTATAAAAAAATATACATATTATTAAATTTTTTTAACTCTTGAAATAGTTAAGCATACCATGGAATTGTTTGATAGTGGAAATAAAGCCATTTTACATGACTAAGCTATAAATTTTTTTTGTGAATAAATACAATAAATCGCACTAATTTATTAATACTAGGCAATTTTTCAGTTTATTAATAAGTTAATTCAATTAATACTATGATATGCCCTTCAAAAATCACTATTCAATATATTAGAAATTCATAAAGAATCTGAAGAAGTCATAATCATATTTTTTGATATATGGGGATATCCACAAAACTTTTAATTGTCTAGTGACAGGTCATATTACAGCTGTTACTGGGTTACCGCATGATGCACATTGTTTAAACTAGGTTCAAATCTTTTGTGCTATCCTGTAACTCTATTTCTGATGTATTTTGTAAATGTTTAACAAACAGCGCAGTAGATATTTCTATGAAACATTCATTTTTACACACAAAAAATTACCGTAATTTATCTTATGTGTAAATTTACTTTTTATAGAATTATCTGCTGCGCCGTTTGTGGCACATTTACAAAATACATCAGAAATAGAGTTACAGGATAGCACAAAAGATTATAACCTAGTTTAAATAATGACCTGTTACTAGAGAATTTAAAGTTGGATGGATATCCCGATATAATACCATAGTGGTACACATGAAATTGGAAAGGTTCTAAAAATATATAAATTACAATAACTTTTCTGATGAGGATATATTATTCAGATTAATATTATTTTTTAAATTAGATAACATTATTTTTATTTTTAAGAGCATGACGAAGCTTCCAGTCTTCTAATAATATTTCCAATCCCAAGTTATGAATAAACAATGCGTTTAATAACATTTTTTTGCGACAAAGAAAAAATTTGTAAGATTCAACTCGAGTGCGGACAACTCAAGAAACCCACGAAAATACTACTGAAAAGTAATAATACAAACTTTCAATGTAACGTATTTTAAGATTAGGTTTGTCGAGCTTGATATAATTTCAATCCAAGTTCATAAAAAATTTACAAGTTTAAATGATTTTTTATTTTAACAAAAATTATTGTATTAACATAGCTTTAGTGCGGACAAGTCATTATATTTGTTTTTCTCATCCGTGCTGAGTAAGCGGCCTATAGCGCATGCGTTTTCGGGGTAGTAAGTAGCTAATAGCGCGCGCTGCGTGTGTTGTTTTTTGAGGGCGTGTGTTTCACAGCTATGTATAATATTATTTTGTATTAAATCACGTAAATACGTTACATTCTGTAAAATAATGTCACGCAAAAGCGTTAATTAATGTAAAATCGCAAATGTTTATACAAGCGCAGCGCCCTCATACTGTATCTCATCGACCATATGATGAATTTTATACTCTATCTCGCTTTAACCTCTGATAAAGTAAATCGTATCATCTATTCTTGTATTATTTTTACATTAACGAAATCGTAATTATTCCGTATAAACGTGAAATTGGTGAACTAAATGTATGTAATTTAATTACAAATAATAGTACCAAAAAGTATTGAAATATACTATTGCGAGTCAGTCGTACGGCAGATATGAGAGAGAGAGAGAGTCTCGGGCAATGGCGCTATTCGCTACGCTCGTGCGCCAACTTGCCCTCGTGCGCAATAGTCAACTAAACCTTACTCGTTACACAATATACTATTAATTAACGAATTTAAAATGATATTAAGGGGACGCTGTATCTCTCTATCCTTTTCTAATTGAAAAATGTAAGTTTTTTGAAAATCTAGTGTTTATTGATAGAAATTAAAGGTTGTCCGCTACTTGTTTAGTAAAAAGTAATATTTTCTCTGATGAGGACCAATTAATTTTGTTGCTTTTTTTTCAAGTAAAGTTTGACATACTTACAAAATCCTAAGTAAGGCTAGAGAATACGTTATTTAAGTATGTCAAACTTTACTTGAAAAAAAAGCAACAAAATTAGTTGGTCCTCATCAGAGAAAATATTAATTTTTACTAAACAAGTAGCGGACAACCCTTAATTTCTATCAATAATAACTAGTTTTCCCAAAAAATTACATTTTTTAATTAGAAAAGGATAGAGAGATACAGCGTCCTCTTAATGAAATAAAAAAAGCAAAACTTGATTGCTGTAGCTCCAACATCAGATAAACATTACGGAAAGAAACATAATGAATCACCCAAATTCACAATTTTATAAATTACAACTGAATCACTGGAAAAATAGTTGCATACAATAGACTTTTCCAAATTTTATGAGTAACGGCTTATAATTGAAATTTCAATGTCGGAACGATTCGGAAAACTTGAAACATTTATCAATTTTCATTTCATAATAGTTCTTAAACATTCTTTAAAGACCGGAAAAATATTTGTTCCGATTCTTTTAGAAATTTTCGGGTCATTTTAACGAGGATATAACTGATGGTGATGTAACAAAATTCAACTGCAATAATCACAAATTTTCCAATCGAAAACGTTTCCATAAATAATTTCCATAACTTTATAATTTCCGCGAAAATAATCATAATCTTCATAATTCTGCAAAAATGACGATTTATATTGACTTTTTCATAAATTTAAGTAACTTATAGAAATTTTCTCAAATTCAATTTACTTGTTTTTGTCATAAAAAACGAAAGATAATTAGTCTCAAAGCAGACTTAACGTAGGTAAATATTATTTTTTTATATACGCTTTTCTTATATTCGCCTTCATGTCTGTTTGCATGTTTGTCTGTCTGTAATCAAATCTTGCGCGCTCGATTTCAGGCACTTTTTGACAGATATAAATTCTGACAATTGGCATAGACTTTGGTCTTGGATGACAATACAATAATCAGTTGTCATTTTGGTACCTGGACATCCAGGTCGATGATAATGGGTGTGAAAAGTCATCTCCGAGGAAGTATAAATGGGGAGGCTTTCTTTGGGTCAAGGCGAGTTTCTCGGGGGTTTTCAGGGTTGCTAAAACCGAATTTGAGATCAAACAATTGCCACAAAGTGATGCACGTTGTCCAGAATACGCATGGACGTCGTCTCCGAGGAAGTACAAGTAGGGAGGCTTTCTCTGGGTCGAGGTGGGTTCCCCGGGGGGTTCGGGGCTGCTAAAACCTAATTCAAGGTTTGAAAGTGAATCTATAAGGCATAATAATGATTTAGGATGAAGAGGTCGAACTGGAGTACCAAGTCGCCGATAACGGATGTACCTGAGTGTAATCTTCGGAAAGTCTGGTTGCAATGTAACTCTAAATGATAATAAAAACAATTTTAACTTAAAAATAGAAAATACAAAATTTTAAAAACATGCTTTAAAAATAAAATACAATAATTGAATAAATAGACTAAAAAGTATAAAATAAATAAATTAACTTTTTTTAAATTTTTTAAATAATAGCGCTTATTACCTGTATATCGGAATGATGTTAGATGAAAAAATGTTAAAATTATTCACTAATTACAATAGTAATATGCTTTCTTGAAGTTAAATTTCGCTGGCATTATTCGAACGAAAAATTCATAAATTAGTAGGGATACTACCGCAAATTTATATGCGAGATGATTTGTATGAATGATCTTTATATATCGGTATCGACTACGAGTAAATCAACATATTTCATGGAACTTGCATGAATCTTAAACAATTGTTCTTTTAAAATCTTTTTATTTCCGAGTATTCTCCGACCTAATCAAACAACCTTAGAATCGAAATCTAAAAGAATCTCCAAGTTTCATTTGACGTAGTCCCTGCAAATATCTGTAAACTTCATAATCGGTATGGAAAATTTCAAAATTCATTTATATAGACGATTTCCAGGTAGCCAGGATCACCTGGATATTGTAAGATGTCATCTCGGGAAACGTACATGTTATTAATAAATAATGGCTAAATTTCAAAAGATATTCTTGTAGACAATGTTTATCTTACTCGGAACATCCATGTTTGGCTAGATAACATTTGAAACAACTTCAAAGTAGTTATTAAACTATAAGTTGAATTTCAAAAGTTTTAGCTGTAGATGATGTTTAAGTTGTCATTAACACCTAGGTATCCAAAGACGGCGATCGTGGGTACCACAGCATAATAAATAACTATTTTTTAAATATTGTCTACATCGATAAGGTAAAGTATGTATATATATATATATATATATATATATATATATATATATGAAGTTAAATATGTGTTTGTATGTGTGAGCGTGTGCGTGTGCGTATGAGTTGAAATTAAATGTTCCATATAAACTTGAATAAACCTGTGTGTGTACGTGCGATTCTACATGAAATGTCCCTTCTGTATATATATATATGTTTATATCATGCTTGTAAGTCGACATGAAAAGTCCCACGTACATGCACGCGTGTGTGCATGCATGCGAATTGACATGAAACGTCTCATATATATAAACCTAAGGGTACTTAGATAGGTGTGTACAAGTTGTCATGAAATGTCCCATATATATATAGAAAAACCTGTGCTTATGAGTACGTGCAAGTTGACATGAAATGTCCCATATATATATAGAAAAACCTGTGCTTATGAGTACGTGCAAGTTGACATGAAATGTCCCATATATATATATATATATATATATATATATATATATATATATATATATATATATAGAAACAAAAAATTGCGGGTGAACGTGAGCAATTTGATATGAAATGGACCATATATACATATGCAAAAACCTGTCAGTAAGGTCGTACATGAGTTGACATGAAGAGTCGCATGTATATAAAAGCGTGTATGCATGAATGCAAATTGACATGAAACGTCGCATATATGTAAACCTGAAGGAACTCGGATAGGTGTGTGAGGTTGTCATGAAATGTTCCATATATATAGAAAAGCCTATGATTATGAGTACATACGAGTTGACATGAAATGTCCCATATATATATATATATATATATATATATATATATAATATATATATATATATATATATATATATATATATATAATCCTGTGTGTGTGCATGCGCATTGGCATGAAATGTCCATGAAAAATTCCATGTATATCAACGTGTGTGTGCATGAATGAAAATTGACACGAAACGTCCCATGTATGAAAACCTGAGAACTCGGATAGGTGTGTGAGAGTTGTCATGAAATGTTCCATATATATAGATAAGCCTGTGATTATGAGTATGTATAAGTTGACATGAAATGTCTCATATATATATATATATATATATATAATGCTGTGTGTGTGTGTGATGGTGTGGCAAAGTAATATATATAAACCGTATGTGTGGCGTTGAAATTCACATAAAAATATGTTATTAAGTGTGTGGATGAAGAAATGAATGAAAGTAATGAGAAGGACTGGATAGGTTGTGAGAGTGTTGAAATGTTATATATATGAGAGCTGTGATCAGAGTAGTAGAGTTGACCGAAATTATGTATATATATATATATATATATATATATATATATATATATATATATATATACACATATATAATCCTGTGTGTGTGCATGCGCATTGGCATGAAATGTCCCATATATATAAACCTGTCTGTGGGTGCGTTCTAATTGACGTGGAATGTCCACACGTATGTATGTATGTATGTATGTATATATACACAAAATATATATATATATATATATATATATATATATATATATATATATATATCAACTTGTCTGTATGTGTGCGTTTGGGTCGACACGAAATGTTGCATATATATGAGCCCAGGTGCGTATGTATGTGCGCGTCCACATCTGTTTTTCTATATACATATACAGGGGTCCCATTTTAACTGGACACGTCAATAACTGAAAAGACTTTTGAAAAAATGTTCAAAGAAAGGTAGGGTCAGGGGCATGGTGACGAGTGGCGCCAAGGTAGAGGGTGGTGGGAAAGTTAAGATACGAAAATGGAAAGGCGGAAAATACGTCAAATGTGGCTAACTATTAGGGTTCAGGAAGCCAATGATCCGTAAAGGAAGTGGGAAAATTAACAAACGTTGGTGTGAGGTGCAATTAATGGAAACCAAGGAACGGTGAAACAAAAAGTTCAAAAAAACGTGAACAAGAAAAAACAAAAAAGCGAAGGTAAGAAAACGAATAGTTAAAAAAAAAAAGGTTTAAAGGAAAGGAGGAAGGTTACAGGCTGAGGGAAGGATGAGGAGTGTGGGGGACGGAAGGGTGGTGGAACGGAGCCCTCGGAAGATATTATTTTGGTTCGGCCTAACGCCGGGACGGCGCAGTATTCGGACGGTTGGTGGGGCAAACAGTAGAAGGGTAATGAAGCTCGTACGGAGTAATGGCACTATGGCATTTAGTCTACCGTTAAAAGAATGACCGACCAAACGAGGGTTGTCGGAATCCGCACAACTTATTTTTTCAAAGTCTATTTTCGAGTTATTGACGTTCCAAGTTAAAAGGGACACCTGTATATGATAAAAATTCCTTTAAAACGTTTAATTAAAAAGGAATTATGGAATTTTTAATTAAAGCCCTCGAATTCACAAATCATAATCATAACTGACGCTCTTTCAATTCACGATTACATTTTGATTTCTTAATTGAAATTTATTTAATTAAGGATTCCTTTTGATTTTGGAATTAAAGCCCTTTCAATTCACGATTAAATTTTGATTTCTTAATTGAAATTTATTCAATTAAGAATTCCTTTTGATTTTGGAATTAAAGCCCTTTCAATTCACGATTACATTTTGATTTCTTAATTGAAATTTATTTAATTAAGGATTCCTTTTGATTTTGGAATTAAAGCCCTTTCAATTCACGATTAAATTTTGATTTCTTAATTGAAATTTATTTAATTAAGAATTCCTTTCGATTTTGTAATTAAAGCCCTTTCAATTCACGATTACATTTTGATTTCTTAATTGAAATTTATTTAATTAAGAATTCCTTTTGATTTTTTAATTAAAGCCTTTTCAATTCACGATTAGATTTTGATTTGTTAATTAAAATATTTTTAATTATTAATTTAAAAGGAATTGTTAATTAAATAAAACTCTAATTACGAATTCAAAAAGGATTTGTGAATTAAAACTTATTTAAAGCCCAAAATGATTTAAATATTTGCAACCCTGGTAATTAATAATAAATAATAGTAAATAACTGTAAATAACTATTATTTATGTCTCAATTCCTACATTTTTTAACAGTTATTTACAATTATTTACTATTTACAGTTTTTCACATAAATTATTTCCATATGGCTAGGAAAGAATTATCTTATAAAAGCTAAGTATAGAATTAATAATTTCAAGATATAATAACTAGAAACTTCAAAACAGTTTTTCTTAAATGTTGTATTTTAAAAATCTTCAGTCTGCTTTTGAATACTATTTTTATTATAAAAAGAATTGAAATAAATCTAAGGGGAAAAGGTGTTTGGTGCCCTATATGGCGAATTTCATTGAGTAAAATAACACAATAACTCACAAGTTATTAGTTATAATAATTTTCTGAACTCTTTTCACATTAATTCAAATAATGTTGAATATATTTTTATTATTTAACTAAATTTTGATATCATGTAAATGTTATAAGTATAAATTATTGAAAATTAAATATATTGCAATATAAAAGAATAAGTAAAATATAATTTAACATAACAATAATCATTTCAAGATTTATTCAAGTGTAACAGTTAATTATTTATTTGTTGACCTTACAACAAATCTATAGTTTTATTTGTTGAGATGAGAACTAATTATATTGCAATATAAAAGAATAAGTAAAATATAATTTAACATAACAATAATTATTTCAAGATTCATACGCACACATACGTACTCATACACACATACAGATACTTAAATAAACCAATGCATATACACATATATCTACCCATTCACACAAATATATTCACACATACACGTACGTACACATTTGCACATACACACATCCACATTCACATACATACATACGCATACATTTACAACATACATATATTATTCAGAGGGGCGATTCAACCTATGCTACATATGTATGTATCACGACGTTTAGTTGTGAGCAAGAGAATAAAAAGTGTGCGCGCGCATTACGTACGCGTGATACATACATATGTAGCATAGGTTAAATCGCCCCTCTGCAATAATGTACAAACATGAGCACTTACACATGCCCTCACACACACATACATACAAATACATAGATACACATGTACATACACTTTTACACAGGCAAACATACACATAAAACATACATTTACACATATGTATATATATGTATATATATATATATATATATACATATATTTAAAAAAATGCATATTCAAAAATACACATACACGTACATACACACGCACATACACACATACACACACACACATATATATATATATATATATATATATATGGGCCGTTTTACGTCAACTCACCTAACAAAAAAATAGAATTCGAAAAATAGAAAATCTGTGAAAAGAATCTATTTGATACCCAAAATATACAAAAAAAATTTTAGAGGTCCAGGTCAAAGGGGTCAGGATTTAAACGTGATGGAATTTTTCGAATTTTCCAAATTTTTTGCTAAATAAATATTTTAATGAAATTTTTCCTCAAAAACTATCAATTTTTCGTTAAAACTTAATAGAATACTTTTTCTTGGAAATTAGATGTAGAATTTACCTGAATTTTTGCAAGTTATAATATATTGATTTTTATGCTTACTTGATCGATTTAAACATACTATTTAGTATATCTAAAAATCGAGCAGGTTAAATTGGCTTTTCAAAGTCTTATTTTTTTTGTTTTCTTATGAGGAAAAAATATACGAAGCCTCCAGTTGAGCAGCCTTCTCAAAGTTACTTAATTGTGCAAAAATGTCTGAAAAAATCGTTAGTTTGGATCAATGATGAGATTCGTGATTTTTTTCTGAAAAAGTATTGATTTTTGGGACAAATGTATGAATATGTTTTTTATTGGAAATAATGTGTGGAATATGAACATATTTTTACAAATTGTAATTTAAGACAGTATGAACCATATATACTAAAAATTTAACAAAAAATAAATTTTAAAATTTCAAAATTTCATTTATAATTTGTGATGTCTAGCAAATAATAGTTTACAGAAATTTACATATATTTTACATACAATTTCCAATAAAAAACATATTCATACATTTGTCCCAAAAATCAATACTTTTTCAGAAAAAAAATCACGAATCTCATCATTGATCCAAAATAACGATTTATTCAGACTTTTTTGCACAATTAAGTAACTTTGAGAAGGCTGCCCAGCTAGAGGCTTCGTACATTTTTTCCTCATAAAAAAACAAAAAAAATAAGACTTCAAAAAGCCAATTTAACCTGCTCGATTTTTAGATATACTAAATAGTATGTTTAAATCGATCAAGTAAGCATAAAAATCAGTATATTATAACTTGCGAAAATTCAGGTGAATTCTAAATCTAATTTCCAAGAAAAAGTATTCTATTAAGTTTTAACGAAAAATTGATAGTTTTTGAGGAAAAAATTCATTAAAATATTTATTTAGCAAAAAATTTGGAAAATTCGAAAAATTACATCACGTTTAAATCCTGACCCCTTTGACCTGGACCTCTAAAATTTTTTTTGTATATTTTGGGTATCAAATAGAACATTTTCTTTGTTAGGTGAGTTGACGCGAAACGTCCCATATATACATACATATATATATATATATACACAAATACATTTAAAAATGGATACTTTGAAATTTAAAATATTTTAAATTGAAAAATATTTTTTATAAAGGTCAGAATCAAACCGAGCGACGTTAGGAGCGAGGTAATTAAAGCTAGTACAAAATATAAAATAATATTGATTTACTACAAAAAAAATTAATGTATAAGTTTTCTTAACAACAATAAAAAATAAATATGTAAGCTTGTAATAAAACATAAATTTGTAAACTTCTTTTAGCGACAAAGAAATTTAACGACATATTAAATAAATATGTAAAATTATTTAAACTTTTTTATAGTAAAAATACAAAGCGACTGTACAAGCTTCTATTAGCGACAGTAAAAAATAAGTCTATAAAATTATGTCAGCAATAATAAAAAATTAATCTGTAAGCTCCATTTAGCGACAACAAACAATAAATTTTTTTGCTTATATGAGATTTTTTTAACGACAACAAACAATAGATCTGTATGCTTCAGCGACAATAATAAATAAATTTGTAAGCTTCTTTAGCGACAATAAAAAATAAAAATGTAAGCTTCTTTTAGCTACAATGAAAAAAACACTCTTAATTCAGCCATATATTTATATATGTTGGTCTCAAGCCCAAAAATAAAAAATGCAGAAGGAGCGTTTTCTTTGCATCTTCTCAATATGTATAAAATTTAGGACATAAGAAGATAAAAATATTTGTTTACACTAGAGGGCAAGCCCCCTGCGCGCGAGCGCGCCAACCCCCACTTTTAAGTAAAACTATACAACATATTAAATACTATTTTGAAATAATAATTTTACGAAGCATTTTTTTTTATATTAATGGTATTTTAACCTTCAGGCGGCCGGGGTGACACCTTTTGGGGTCACCAATTGTGACATAGTAAAATATTATCACAAACGTTAGTTTTTGGTAAAATTTACTATGTCACAATTGGTGACCCCAAAAGGTGTCACCCCGGCCGCCTGAAGGTTAATGAAAATAATTATTGTACAACGTCCAATAATGATTTTTATTGGATCCATTTTATTATATTATGTATAATTACACTTTCTTAATTTAAAAATATGTATATTTTTTGTATTGATTGCATTTTATATTATTTATTTTATGTAATAAGATTAATTACAGATTTTATAAATTATGCTTATTGTGTGACCTACTTAAGTTCTTTTTAAATTCTTTTTAAGATTGTTCTCGATAATCCGTCAAAGCGCTTTTATATGCAACTATAAAAAATAAAACACATGAATAAACTTTTATTTTTTTTTTAAAGAAAAGAAATACCTACCTCGTCTGTAACATCTTTGTAAGTTTTAAAATCTTTTTGTGTTTAATTTTTCATATACTCTTTATCAGCTGTATCAGGAATTATTTATCAATTTCTTAAAATCGTTTTATATAATTTTAAAACTTGTCCTCTAATAATAAACTACAACATAAAAAAAAAATGATTTGAAAAAGAACAAGCAAATTTCAACATAAATGTTATCATTTCTTTTGTTTTAAATATATATATTAAAAATTTTTTTGACATTCGATTTAACTAATTTGAAAATTTGTTTTAAAAAAATTTAGTTTATCTAAAAATAAAAAAAAAAGTAAAAGAAGAAAATTTATTTTTTAAAAAAACAAAATTTATAGTACATGTAAGTTATGTAATAAAATTTTCAACTATCGAAAAAATTATCTAAGACATATGAAAGACCACTAATAAAATAAAATGTTCATGTACAATTTGTCAAAAACAATAAATGTTGAAAAATAAGGAGCCAAAAATAATAAGGATTTTTCAAATATCAAGACATATACAAACATATATATTATAATATAAAAATTTTTATGTAAATCATATAATGACAACATAATAAATATTAAATTTACATTCTTTAAATAGTTTTTTTTTACAACTTATTTTGTCTTTAACTTATTTGAGCTTAATTCTAACTAACTTTCAACTAATTTAGCTTAACTTTTGTCTTTGACTTATTTTAGCTTAACTCTAACTAACTTTCAACTAATTTAGCTGAATTCTAACTAACTTTCAACTAATTTCAGCTAACTTTTAGCTGATTTGTAGCTATCTTTTTGCTAAATATTATCTGACTTTTAGATAAATTCATCTTAAGCTTTTATCTAAATTCTAGCAATCTTTCAACTGATTTTAACTTAATTTTAGCTAACTTTCAACTATTTCAGCTGAATTTTAGCTTGATTTCAGCTAAATTTTAAATACAAACTTTAAGCTAACTTCTAACTAACTTATAGGTAACTTTTTGCTGACTTTTAGCTTGCTTTCAGCTAAATTATAGCTAAATTCATCAAAATTTTAGCTGACTTTTAGCTGATTTTAGCTCATTTTTATCTGAATTTTAACTAAATTTTAAATAAAAATTAGGAGCCAAAAATGAGTGGCGTATTTCAGACAACGACAGCGTCGACAGCAGCGATATATTTTTAATAATATAGAGAGATTCATGATTTTCTATTATTCTATTATTCTATTATTCTATTATTCTATTTTTTATTATTTGCTCATAATTATTATTAAATATAATTATATGCAATCATAACTTGAAATTTTATTGTTATTTACTATTCTATTTTTAATTTATTTCAAAAATATATAAGTTTGATTCATTGTGAACTTTTGAATGTCGCGTTAAACCATCTTTTTTTTATTAATTCTAATTCTATAACTTCATATCTTATATTTTTATGTATCGATGTTGTCTATTGAACTTTTTTCACATTCGCAAATATAAAATTTAGATTCATTATGTTCAACTCTTCTATTTACTTTGAAATGCGTGTATTCGGGGGGCTGGCGAGCGGAGCGAGCAGGGGGAACCCCCTCTAGTATATATATATATATATATATATTTTAATCTTAAAAATATAATAATGTTTTTAATGCAGTTATATATTCGTATGCTGGTCTCAAGCCCAGAAATAGTTTATTAAGAGCAGGTCGAGAATATCCGTCTTTTTTTAATCAAAGAATTGATTTTTTTACAAAAACTAATAATTTTAGCCAAAAATGAAGAGAAAGCCCCATCTCGTCTCAGAAAAAGCAAAATTTTTTTTGATAAGAAAGAATTAATTTTATTGTTTCGTTTCCAAGAAAACCTTGAAAAACTGAAAACATGGAGGTTAGGGTAAACAATTTGGTTTTACAAGGTTTTCTTGAAAACGAAGCAATAAAATTAATTCTTTTTTATCAAAGAAAATTTTGCTTTCTCTTATACGAGATGGGGCTTTCTCTTTATATTTTGCTAAAATTATACTCGACCTGCTCTTAAGACCAAGCTGGAGTAGAATCTGATACCGACCGAGTAAAAATGGAGTTTTTTGTTATTTACTTAGGTAGTAATCGGTGTATCTTCAAATTAAAGGTTGAGCGCAATAGATATTATTATCATGAACATCTATGCACAAGAAAAAAAAATTCTACCGTTTCGTTTTTGAGAAAAGTAAGGAACGCGAAGTAAAAGTTTATGTTTATAATATTTTCGCGTTCCTCACTTTTCTCAAAAACAAAGCGGTAGATTTTTTTTTCTTTTGCATGGATATTTGTAATAATAATAATATCTATTGCGCTTAATCTTCAATTTGCAGATACACCGATTAATACTTAAGTGATTAAAAAAAATCTTAATTAGACAAGGACAGCGAATCTGGGATGATCTTAAGATAAATATTTGAACATCCTATTTTTAGTTTAAGAAAAGTAATATATCTTTTTTTAATTATATAAGTAAGATATAAATGTATTCGTCTTAGCAAACGTAACGCAGAGGCGAAACTTTTTACTATCAATTAATTATAGTTATATTTTTACTTACAGAAATATGAATACGTTTACAAATAAAATATAGACTCTATAAACAATATATATATTATTTTTTTCAGACTCATTAAAACTACAATAAAATAATATCAGTAATAATGAGAGAGGGATTAGAATGTACAAAAAAATATCGTAATCATCAATAATATCTATTGAGAATCTCAATCACAACGTAATTTGAGGGGGTCTAAATTAAGCATAATATTAGACTGAGTGAAGGATGAAGGAGGGCTAAGGGAAGGCAAGGTGGTTTGTGGGGCGTAAGGGCTTTATTGCTGAAATCTATCAATAATCTTTCAGGATAGATTTGTTTGACGAGTATATTGTTGCAGTAAAAGATTGTAGAAATCTTACAGAAATATTTACTTTGAATATTTCAACAATATTCATTTGTAAGATTTTCGATTTCCAGTTTCCCCGATAGGAGCACGCGCATTAAATGCGCGTTTTGTCACCATGCGGTTGGAGGAGACTTTACTTAGTTTGTAAGACGAAAGCCAGTGGCTTCGCGCAAAATCACACAGCGCTTATCTTATAACAATGTAAATCCGACTAATAAGTACATGAAAAACATGTGTGCGGATATGTATCTATGTATAAGTATAATGAGTTATAATATAGTATCATACAATAAAAATGTGTTTCATAATTACAAATTATGTAAATGTAAATTTACAAGTAATGCGAATGTGCAATTGATGTATAAGTGTAATGCGGTATAAAATTGAATAATGTTTCCTGAAATAAACTTTAAATGATTCATAAACATTTTATGAAAGATTTATGTTGTTTCCCAAACGTTGCAATTAAATATTATATAAATATTTCTTTAATATTTCATGAGAGATTTATATTTGTTTAATTGTTGCTTTGAAATATATAATAAATAATCAAGAAATATTCCTTTGAAATATTTTCAAATATATAGTTGAAACTTTTCATAAACATGAAAATTTGTGTTATTTTCTAAAAAATACAATGAAATATTACAGTAGACTCTCGATACAAGGGTATCGACGGGGCTGTAGGAGAGTAAATTTCTTGGAAATTCTCTTATAGAAAGAGTCCCCAACACGTTCGAGTTAACAGTTACAGCTCCGCCCACTGTCTCGTAGTGTAAGTTTAATTTAACGTACGTGTATACGAAGTAGACGCAGTAGCCACGCCTGCTGATGCGTGTGGAATAGACTAGGGCTTTTTGTTTAGCCATGTCTTATTCTATTGTTATACTGTGTCTCTCTCACTTACATAGTTGGTGGGGGAACTGACATACTTAGACTTGGTGGAGAAACAGCTCGGATTCCCTTATATCGCGATCCCTTGTATCGAGAGTCCACTGTATATCAATATTTCTTGAAAATCTTGTTAAAATATTTCATAAATCGGATAAACTTTTATTGGTCGTTGCACAAGCGGATATATCGAACTTTCAATAACATTTCAGTGAAAGATTCATAAAATATTTCAAATCTTTCTTGCAAATATTTCATAAATATTTCATAAATATTTCATACTATATGGGTTATTTACGATCACAGTTTTTTATATTCATTTAAAATCATTTATAATTATTTACAATTATTTACATTTTGAAAAATTTTTTGAATTAATGAATAATTTAATGTTTTTAATAATTATTTATAGTTATTTACAATTATTTACTGATTTTTACAGTAATTTACAATTATTTATAATCATTCACAATGATTTACAATTTTTAATAGTTTTTTATATTTACAGCTATTCACATTTTCAAAAATTTTCACATGTATATAAGAAATTTAAATAAATTTGTGAAAATTTTTGAAAACGTAGATAACTGCAAATAACTGTAAAAAACTATAAATAATCGTAAATAACTGTAGATAATTGTAAAAAAATGAATAAATGTAAATAACTGCAAAAAACTCTTAATAAGTGTTAATAAGTGTAAATAACTATTATTTATGTCTCAATTCTGACATTTTCAACACATATTTACAATTATTTACATTTATTCACAGTTATTAACAGTTGTTTACAATTATTTCCAGAAATTTTTTCCATATGGGTTACACAAAACAAATCGAAAAGTTTGAATATGTTAACTTAAATTTCTAATATACTTTTTTTTTAACAATGATTTTCTGGAAATATAAGTAAATACGAAGTGAACTAAAAGAGTTGTTTCTATCAGCACTGCCAGCAAATATTTTTTTTAATTTTCCGATTACTGTTAGTATTGTCCCCACTTTTCCGTCTTGCCAGAAATCTACCATTTCTATGCCACACAAATTTAATGCTTCTGTCTTTAGCATATTTCTTGAGGTCTTTAAAGATTTTATATTTATCTTTTTTGAGATAATCATTAATAAATATATGATGATGCTTTTTTATGGGAGATAAACTAGCAAAACGAGAAAGATCAATATCTGCAGTTGAGAAATTTGTAATTTTCCTTTTTTTAATGTGTATTTGTCTCACCAGATTCGCCTCCGAGAGTCTAACCAGCAGCAAAATGGGACCCCTTGGACCGTCTCTGATCGCACTGTTTATAGTGTCAGATGGTGTTGACATAACGGCCGATAATATATGTGCTGGTGATATGTTTGGAAGTATGGCACCAAGGATGGCAAATGCATAATCTTCCGGACGAACATTAGCCGCTAAGCAGTCCAGTCCACTAGAGATCACCAAGTAACCGCCGTCGGCACCACAATCGGATTGTCTGTTTTGTGGCAACGTAGTGTTAGGGTCAGGTGTTTCTATTGTGTTTGCGTTTGGGTGTGGATTGCTTGCACGCTCCTCCACACGCTCCAGCACACTGAGATCAGAGATAGTCTGCACCTCGCATGCTACCCCCGACGCGAGATCAGAAAGATTCTTGTCCACTCCATTAAATTCATTTACTAACATAGAATTTATATTATTAATTTTAGAATTAAAATTTTTGTTAATAGTTTCACAATTTTTATTTAGAGTGGACAACAACTGTCCATCTAAAATGCTGACTCTCTCCTTTGATTTAAGATTTTCATCTAGCAGCGCCGCCTGCATAGCCGTTAAATTCTTAATTAATTTATTTTGGCTGTCAAGTCTGTCCAATATATCTCGCAAGCCATCACCAACACCCATGACACTACTTTCAAGACCTGGAAGTTTATCGAGAGCACCCAGTATCGACTCAAGCTTACGAGACAAAAAGCCTTTCATTGCAGACGGAGCACTATGGACAGAAGAAAAATCAACATTATTATTTAAATTTTCATTATTATTTTTAAGTGAGGTAGTGGAGGCATCATGCGCAGCGCCACCTCTGTCACGTATAATTAAAGCAGAATTAATACTTAAATGAGGTTCCTTCTTCTATGCGGCGCCACTATCCTTCTGCGATGCCTTAACTTTCGGTTGCCCCTGTATAGCGATGACCGGTGCTACTTGCTTGTCAGACTTTGAAGGAGTAGACGAACTAAGAGGCAACTTCTTTTGATCTCGTATCTGACTGCTATTATTACCAGCACCAAGTACATGAGCAGTGGAGGGGATGGTCTTCTCTCCTTTAGCCTGTACGCATTTACTACAAACGTGGTTAGCGCTGCCCACCGATTGAACTCGTTACATACACTTAGCATGACAGCGCTGGTGACAGATGACACAATTGGTAACATTTTTGCTCTACGAATGTCTGATGTCGGCTGTTTACATATATAACAACGCTCCATGGTAGCGACCTCTTGCGGCAAATTCCAAAAACTACGTCGCTGAGCGTTTACAAACAAGTACTTGCCGTTTCCCTCCAAAAAATATGTTATATATAACAGTCAGACACTAACCTGAAAAAGTCCTTGGTTCCAAAAATTCACAATTACAGAGCAAATACAGCATCTCTCCTCTCAGATTCAATATTGATGCTGACTTGCATTAGAACGCCTGCAAGTAACTTGTAACAAAAACGCCCGAAAGCAGTTTTGCGTCAGAAAAAAGACCAAAAACCACAAAGCGTTACAAAGAACGTTAAGTGCTACTTGCGTACCACGTGATCGTCTATATTAAAAAGTATATACCTTTAAGAAATAATTCTTTTTCGTTTATATTATTTGTAATGTTAATAAAATAAGTAAAATGAAAAAAGTTCAACTTTATACAATTATAAATGTTTTTTAGTAAAAATAAAATAATTCAACATGATTGCACAAAAAAAAATAATCAATGAAAATATTTTCTTATTACTTATCAATTAAAAATTTTATTTTATTAATTAATATTTTATTCAGATGTTCAATTATTCATTGACTGATTGAGAAAGTCAAAATAAATTTTATTTTAGTAAGAAAATAAATTATTTCATATGTTCTTATACTAATTAAGAAAAAACTTAAAGACAAAAACAATATTCGAGCGAAGTTTATTCTTTAACCTTCGGACAGCCGGCATTTTTTCCACTAAAAAGTGTAACTTTCTCGAAATTTTCCATATAAATGTTTCTTAAGTTATAGTATATGTGGACCGATCATGGGATGACGCCATATGGCGTCATCCCGGTTGTCAGAAGGTTAATTATAATCTTAATGGAGGATTTTTTTTTTATTTAAAAAAAAATGAATAATATATAAAGGATATTGTCCTCTGTATATTAATCTTTTTTATATGGTAATGTAGAGGGAGCCTAGTCCGGTTCCTGTTTAACACATTACATCAAGCTAGACTGTCTGATTCACCATACCGAAAACTTTGACTGCCGATGGATGGTCAGCCACTTTTGTGATCAACAATCAACCGATACCCAATGAGGTCGGAATCTTAATGGAGGATTGAGACTTATAGAAATTATAAACTCTGACAATAATTTTTAATAATTTCAAGTTGTTTATTTCTGATTGTCAATGGTGAGATATTTTTTTAAAAGAATTTGTTATTTGAATTCATTTAAATAATGCTTTTAGTAAGCCATGTGCATTCTTTGACAAATGACATAATCTTTATCTAGCCTAAAATTTCCAATCAGCGATCCAAAAAACATAAAAAGACTTCTTACTTATTATATTTCAAATTTCTTTTTTTGAAATTAGTAGTACCAACTCAAAATTAAAAAAAAAAATGCTTTTTGACGTGTCTGATTTTTCAACAACAATTTGACGTGTCCGGTTCTTTAACAATAATTTGACGTGTCCGGTTTTTCAACTATAATTTGACGTATCCTTTTTTTCCTCCAAGCAGGCGAAATGTTGGCTTTTTTTATCTTAAAATATATGTTTAGAAAAACAGTTTGAACCATGATAGACAATAACAGAATTAAAATGTCCACACGATGCCAAGTCAAAATTTTGCAAGATTGCAATTTCTCAAACTTTTTAAATTTTTATCTCTAAACCTAAGCAGTTTAGGTATGGGTTTGATATAAAACCTTTTGTTAAAAATTAACTAAAAAATGTGAAAAAATTTGGAACAAAAATTGAATTTTCAAGCCAAAATCAAAGAATGAGTACTTCTTTATTTATTCAAGTTTTATTTTATATATATATATATGTTTTTATAACAAAATTTTTTTTATTGATAATTTATGAACTCAATTTCTAGAATGCCGTTTTCGAATATAATTATAAATTATTTACATATTTTAAGCAAATATTATTGTTAATATATTCAGGAAAATCTAAAGTAATGTAACAATGTAAGCGTAAGTCGGAATCAAAAGTTGAAACTATAGCGCATAATAATACTGAATAAGTAAGTTACTAAAAAAATTAATATTATAGATTGATACAAAAAATAATAAAAGACACGCAATGATACTATAAATTAAAATGCTGCCATACAATATCTTTCAGTCATAATATCAAAATTTAAAAGAATAAAAAATAATAGATAATACAATGAAATAATAAAAAGACAAATATAAACAACAAATATAAATTCTCTTCAATTAAATATAAATTCATTTGGAACTTTAATAAATTCAGATCATGTCATACTCATTGAATTAAAATCTAATTATAGATAATTAAAATGAATTCATAGTTAATTTAAAGCTACTTAATCCAAAAGTTATTAATAAATAGTGATCTGATTGCTTCTAAAATAATTACTTCTTAAAAGATTAAAAAATACGACCCGTGATTTGAACTGCATACGCTTTTTATTATTTTATTGTATTATCTATTATTTTTTATTCTTTTGAAATTTAATATTATGACTAATAGCTACCCTACTGCCAAATCTCACGCGAGATCTCATGCCAAATTCTCATTTAGCTGAAAATTCTAAGTCCGATAATGACTAAAAAATTTTAAGTTCCTACCCTTAAAAAGAAATTTTAAAATTGATTATTATTGTTGTTTTTTTTTGTTTTTACATATTTTACAACAATTTATTTAATTAAAAACTAACACATTTCTGACAAACCTCACGTGAGATCTTATGTTAAAATTTCATGCAAACCTATTCATAAAAATTTTTAAGATTTTTAATTTACATAAAAATTTTTAAGACCCTAGTATCAAAAATAATTTTTTGAAATTCATTTATTTTGTTTCTAGATAATTTAGTTCATTAAAAATTAATAAACAACTTCGATTCTGTACTTTATGTGGCAAAAACAAAGTCAGACGATCATTGAAAATTTTCGGAAAAAATGCCTTTGAAACTCATAATTTTTTTCCCTCATACGTGCATGATAAGTGGCTTATTGCGCATACGTTTCCGAAGTAATAAATAGCTAATACCGTACACTGCGTGTGTTTTGTATTTGAAGCGTGTTTTCTAGTTAAAAGCGTTAAGTTATGAAAATTAACATCACACAAATGCGTTGAGTTAGAAAAATAACATAACTATTTTAATGATATACACGTAAGTAGGTGAAGGTAGGAGAAAAGAGGATGCTGTATCAAAAGGAAACGAAACACGCAAGAACATGTATACGAGTCAGCCTGGACATTCGTCTACCATTCATACGGGGGATAGAAGAGAGAAAGAGAGAAAGAGAATACCGTATCGAAAGGAAACGAAACACGCAAGAACGTGTATGAGTCATGAGATAGCTTCTTGATGAAAGTTGTTCACGACGCAAATGAATATATACATGGAATTTCAATGAATTATTTTTTTTTTTCTTATTTACATATTAATTTTTTTCAAATAGAGGATCAAATGTTGGACAAACTCCCTTGACTGTGTCTGGTATAAGGGACGAACTTACCTACTTTTTTGGTACAATATTCAAGGAAAAATATTTTACAAGTGGTGAAACGTTATTTTCTTACAAGTTAGACTAGTAGGTAAACAAGGGGGATTCTAGCCCAGGGGGGATTCTGGCCCACTACATTTGTAGCCCACTACTTGTCGCGACAGGTTAGAATTTTAATAACTCAAGTTTGTAGCAACTTTAATAACCCAAGTTTATTACGTTTAAATTTTTTTGTGGTTCTGAAAAGAGCCGATTTAAAGCTTTTTATATTTGATATTTGGGGGTGGTATTTGTGATTTATATTTTTCGTAATGCTCCTTCCATGACATCTTCTCTTTTTTAGAAGAATCGATAAGAGGAGTATACTCGTTAGGTTTAGCGGTGGTGCTCGGACTTTGTCCCATGATGAAATAATACAAGTCATGACACGCTTCTACTTTTATAGTGATGAGAGCTGTATGTAATCATTTACTTACACTCCATAGCTATTTCCAATGGCAAACGACTCTCAGTAAAATATTTTTTCATGAGTCTGACGTTGTGTAGAGCACAACAAGCTTTATACATTCCATCGTGATGGGGGCAAACAGTCACTAGCTTTATCTTATCCAGTGGTGGATAACCCATCTCTGTAATATCGGTAACGTTGAACTTGAAACGTTCTAACCATCTTTTCTTTATACTTCCCATCACTAAAATTTTGCTAGCATCTTGTAGAGCTTCTTTAAGAATGTTTCGTATTTCGGTGTAAGGAATCGTACCAGAACGCCAAGACAAACCATGATAATATTGTTCAAACCATTTGTTTTGCGTCTTATATTTCTCTGTGAGTCTTCGCCAAGGAAACGGTTCTTTAAAAAGTAGCACAACAGGATCAGAATCATCGTTCAACGGAACTATAGCCAATTCTTTTAAAATATAGTCATTACCAGGCTGCTTGAAGCCTTGCATATCGACCAAGTACTCCATCGTGAATGACTCTTTTGACGATAAACATCCAATTTATAACTATTCCCCCACCACTTAGACAAGTTTTCGTACATTACCATTGACAGGATTGTACTCGACTACGCGATCGTGTATGATCAAACAGTAAGCTGATGTTCCAGCAAGAATATTATTTCTTGATTCAAATTCTAAGCGAACATCCACAGGAGCGCTTTTCAGAGACTCATTTTGTTTCGAGCAATCGATTACAATCAACGGCACATAGTCAATGAAATCTTGCTTTTTTAAAAGTGGTTCGGCATCTTTTTCATAGTACGCAGGTTGAAAATTAGCATACATATCGTATAACATAGCAAATTGATTACGTTCAATATTTAAATTTAGATTTCCATATGGATAGTATTGTGAATTAAGGAAAAGCTTTACATTACTTATGTTGCAGTGATCAAAGCGACTCGCATTGGCTGTTTTTAGATTTTTCCGATTCGTTTGAAAAGCTAGAATAACAAAACGTGGCTTTTCCAATTGATTAGAAGTTTTAACAGTCCAAACGTGTTTTGATGTGGTTGGAAGTAGCGGATACTCGTACAAGTCCCAACTACGGAAACTCATTGCAATCGGTTTATCTTTTTCAATATGATTGAGTAAGCGAAGTTTGTAGGCATTCGATAATATTACATAGGGCATAAGCCATTCTATTCTTTGCAAATTGATCTGAAAATCTTCGTATCTATTTTCATGATGCGTTTGAACTACCGCATTCAAATCATTTCTAGATCTTGTCAGTATAAGTTCATGTTTTACATTAACTACAATTTTACGATAGTCTTCAGCAAAACCGAAAATCATACTCAGAGGAATAGATAAGTCAAAGTAACCTGCCTCGTCGTTTACTTTTAGATTTTCCTCTACATCAACCCAACCAGCGTTCTCAAGAATTGACTCTTGACTAGAACAAAAGGAAAGCCATCCTTTCATAAGTGTAGTTAAACCAACATTTTTACATTTGTCAATCTCCACAGCATTGATTTCATATCGGATTTCTTCAAACATGTGACAGATGGCGTTATTTACTAGGACCGTATTAGCTACTGCGGTTCCGTCAGCTTTCACGATTCTACCACAAATATGGAGTGAACTACGGGATGGTAGAAGACATAAGTCTTGATGTTGAATAGATATACGAATCTCATCACTATTATTAAATGAAGATGCGGAATAAGGTTGATGAGCATGTACCTCATAATGTTCAACTGATTTTACTCCCGACTGTATGCTCAGAATTCCTTCCATGTTTTTGAAAACAACAGAAGAATATACAAGTTACTTTCCACCACGGATTCTTAGTCCGAGACTTCTTAGGAACTGAATGTTTTGCCGTGTTAGCGCTTTCTTTGTCGTTCGACGACTGATGACTGGTCGACATGTTGACTTACTTATATAGCCTCTACCAACTTTAGTGTTGTAAACGATACCCATTACGTTTGTTTAAGATGTAATCTTATTGTAATAATTTTTCCTCGAAAATTAATCAAGTGTCCGTCTTGATCGACTATCCGTACTTGAATGTGATCTATGCTCTTGACGCTGATCGGAAGATAAATGACTGGAGATGGAACTTCAATGATCTTATATCCCGGTGGGACTGCAGGAAAGAACTTGTGTATGGTATGCACTCGTGGATTGTTTATATAGGCGCCAGAGGTTATGTTGCACTCAACTTGGAGTGCGTTAACTTTCAAAATAGCTACAGGTAAATCAGAATCGTGAGCGATTTTTTCTGTAAGAACACGTTGAGTAAAACCCAACAATGAACCTATGGAATCTTGCGGTCGAAAATCAATAGGATGACTGCAGGTTATAACACAACGTAGTGTGCTATTATTGGGTTTTATATCGATTGAAATTCCTTTTGATGCTAGTGTCTCACGAAGATAATTTTTTATATCTTTAATTTCGTAACTTCCAGTCGGTAATAAAATTTCTTCTTCACCAACGTAGAACTTATTATTTCCACTATCGATATTAGGTATTGAGTTGAAGGTCGAAAGACCAATTAATCCGAGAACATAGTTCTTATTGGGTGAAAGTTCAATCGGAGGAAAATACTGAGCTTCGAGCACTGATGATGTACTAGAAAAACTTAGCGTCAATGAATTTTCCATGATTGTTCAATGGATAATGAGAGATAGCTAATTTGACTTTCCTTTTATAAGTTTTTACTCAAAAACTTCAAACATAAATGACCACAATTAAATGTATCATAGTCTTGATACCTCTCATAGTTATATTTGACCTCATCTACTCCCAAGTAAAGCATTAAATCCAATGGTGGTTGAAGGTCTCCGAAAGAATCGAAATAAACAACGTTCTTACCTCGTTTTCGATAAGCTACCCAATGTGTACCTGGACCATCTACATCATCGAAATTAACGATCGCTGTTTCGTAATAATGAGGTCCACTCTTTGGTAAAGCATTTCGCATGAAAACTCCTCGAAAATTTGGAATTTTTAGTATTTTAGCATACTTTATGAGATCATAATCTGTCAAAGCTCTTTGCGGTAACCTTACTTTGAGGATCTTTTTTTTTTAAACCAGACTTTATATGAAGACCAAGTCCTGTCTTGTAAGGTTTTAAATAAAGACCTTTACCCAAAGCTATTTCTTCCATCTTTTGATTATGTCTTTGTTTTTCTTCTAATTGTTTTTGAGCAGCTTTTGAATCATTAACTGCTTTAGTTATACCAGCCGCACCACCTGCTAAACTACCAATTGCACCTAGACCTGCAAAGATAGGTATGAGGAATGGTAAGAATCCTCCTACTTTAGTTGGAATTGATAATCTGCGAGGTACTCTGACTTTATGTTTACCGCCTGCTTTTCTCACAGCACTTCGAGCAGCCTCTAAAGCAGAGAAGATAGCTTTACGAGCACACTTACTAGGTTTCATAGATTTGGAAGCGGCTCTAATTATTTTATTCAGAGTAACAGAGGGAGTCTTCTTCTTTTTGCTCCCATTCCAAGTTTAGATTTTACTTTCATAGCGTTTGCAATAGCGAATGCAGCTGCTTTCTCACCAATACTAGCGTCTTTCGATGAAACTCTTTCCCAAGCTTTTTCTCCTAAAACCTTATCAGCACTATTTCTAACCTCAATATTTTCACGATTCTGTGAATAAGCTATATCGTGCTCCTTGCAAGCTTTGTCGAGTGGATTGATTCCTGGATCACCTCTAGCTAAACGTTTGGCTAATTTCGTCCCTGGTCCACAATATTGATATCCCGGTAGATGAAGTTCCAGTGGAAGATTATTAATGATTTTATTAAGCAAACCACGACCACGTCGTCGATATATGATCATAACACTTTGAAGTTCAAAGGATAACTAAACCATTGGGTATATAAGCAGCGTATTTATAGTTAATCGAACAGTCGCAGTTTGTGTCTGTCGAGATGAATTTCAAAGAGCAGTCTGTAAAACTTCCGATAGCAAATTTTGATGCTATTTCGGAGCAAGAAAATAAATCAAAGAAACATGGAAATTTACTTCCAGATAGTATAAGAGGTGTATTTTGCGGACCATCCAATTGTGGCAAAACTAATAGCCTACTAGCACTGATAACACATCCTAATGGTCTAAGATTTGAGAATGTCTACGTATATTCGAAATCTCTTAATCAAGCAAAATATAAGTTTTTGAAAGAGCTCTTAGAACCACTGGAAGGTATGAAATACTTTCCATTTAGCGAACACGAATCAGTAATATCTCCGGATAACGCTCTTCCAAATTCTATAATGATTTTCGACGATGTAGCTTGTGAAAAACAAGAACACATCAGGGCATACTTCTGTATGGGTAGACACAAAAACGTTGATTGTTTCTACCTCTGCCAGTCTTATGCTCGAATTCCAAAACATCTCATAAGAGATAATGTTAATCTCTTAGTCATCTTTCGTCAAGATGATGTCAATCTGAGACATTTATACGAAGATCATGTTAACTCTGACATGACTTTTTACGTTTCAAAGAATTGTGTTCTAAATGTTGGATAGATGATAAATATGGATTTCTAATGATTGACAAAGATAGTCCACTAAATGCTGGTAGATATCGAAAGGGTTTTGATTGTTTTGCTATAAATATAACTCATACTTAGCAGATATTCATCAATCTATCTTTGCAACTCAAAGAGATAACATGGCAGACCTTAAGCAAAGAGAAAGTCTTACTCCAGCAACTTATTCAAGCGCGTAATGCTGTGAAACGCAAGTATGACATGTTAAAATATGGAAAAGAAATAACGGAAAGAGTTGTTCAACAAACTCTTAAACCCATCATTGACCCACTTAAAGAGATTGCTTTTGAAAGCAAGAGAAAAAGAAGAAGACTCATTCCTGAAGAAGAAGAAGAAATTATTCTACCCGGAGTTAAAAAATCTGAATCCGATGAAGAATTGGAGCATACTATACAAAATGATTCCTCGCATTCTCTTGAGACCTCGTTTGAATCTGCTAGCGAAGATTTTACAGAAGATTTGCAATATAGAGAATTGGATAAAGTTTATGGTGTACGTAGGGAGGGTGATAAACTTTTTCTCGGTAATACACCAATACATATTGAAAAAACTTATGTGCAATTAGGAACTGAAAAGTTCCCAAAAACTCGAGGATTGTACGAATTGCTTGTTGAGAAGCATCCATCTCAAAAATTAGTAACTCAAAAGATTTAGATAACTATCAAAAGATCCTGGAACTGACAAATGCTCATAAAAAACGTTTCAGAAACGATAAAGGAATTCGTTCGCATACTAGTAAAAAGTTCGCCAGCATTATTGCTCCTCTATTCGGTAAAAAAGGAGGTTCACTACCTAGATATAAAATTGCAAGAAAAAATACCAAGTTTGATTATGTCTACTGGGATGATCCAAACGAGCTAGTTGATCGACTGCGTTTATTGGTTGCTGAAAAAGCAGCTGGTAATCCTAGTCATACTAACGAGATTCATTCCATCATCGAAGAGTTACGTGAAGCTGGCTATATATATTAAGCTGCAAGTTAAAACTCGTTACATTATCAAAATGAGCGTTGATGTATTCGGACGTAATCTTAAACGAAGCGAGGGTAATCGAGGACCTCCCGGAATCGGCTATAAATTGACAAAAGATGGACATTTCGATGTAAAAAATAAGAGGTTATGCAATGTTGCCGCTCCTCAGCAATCGAATGATGCCGTTAATTTTAATACACTGCAAGGTTTGATTACATCTGAAGTCCAGAATATATACATAGTCACTGCTAGATTAAGAGATGATCTTAGCACATCAGAATTAGAACTGCAAAAGTTAAAGGATGAGTGTGATGAGAAGATCAAAAAAGTTAATGTAAACATTGAAAATCTATACGACTTAATTAAAAGTTGGATGCAAGATGCTAAAATTAAATCAAATAGTATAAAAGCCAATTTTCTGTAATTAAGCAATCATTAACTCTGTGACCATGGAACACCAAAGAGTTGTAGAAGAGCTTCATAAACCTGCCAGACGTCGCTATCCCCGTCGAACATTTGATGTGCGAGGTTTAGATGAAACTTGGCAAGCTGATCTTGTAGAGATGCAACCTTATTCTCGAGATAACAAAGGCTACAAGTACATGCTTACAGTTATAGATATTTTTTCCAAATACGCATGGGCCGTTCCTGTGAAACAAAAAACCGGAGCAGAAGTGTCTGCTGCGATGAAATCTATATTACGTCAAGGACGAGTTCCAAAAAATTTACAAACAGATAAAGGCAAAGAGTTTTATAATACTAATTTTAAAAATCTTATGCAACAATACAAGATTAACTTATACTCAACGTTTAGTAATCTCAAAGCATCCATTTGCGAACGCTTCAATCGTACTCTCAAACACAAAATGTGGATGAAGTTCAGCTTACGTGGTAGCTATAAATGGATCGATATTTTACCTGATCTGATAAAATCTTACAACAATACAAAACATCGAACGATTGCTGCTAAACCAAAAGATGTTACAGTTGCAAATGCATCTCAGTTTCGCGCACGATTTGGTCAAAAAGTTGTGAGAAAAAAAGCAAAATTCAAGGTTAGTGATAAAGTACGAGTAAGCAAGTTGAAACAAGTATTCGAAAAAGGATACACACCTAATTGGTCTGCTGAAATATTCACGGTTGAACAAGTTAAAACAACGCAGCCGACAACGTACCGTCTCAAAGACTATCAAGATCAATCAATCACTGGTGGCTTCTACGAAGAAGAACTTCAGAAAGTCAAGTATCCAGACGTTTATCTTGTAGAAAAAGTTCTAAAGAGACGTGGGAATCAAGTATACGTAAAGTGGCTTGGCTTTGATAGTACTCATAATAGTTGGATCGACAAAACATCAGTCCAATAAGTACTCATGTATCATACGGAGCAAAGTCGTCTTGACAGTTTTAAAAACTGGCCTTTGACTTTTTTAAAACCTAAAGATCTGGCCACCGCAGGATTTTATTATACAGGTGAAATTGACAAAGTACGTTGTTTTGAATGCTCTACAGAGATCTGTAGGTGGGAAATTGATGAGGATCCATTATCAGAACATAAGAAATGGAATAGTCGCTGCCGTTTCCTTCGAAATATAATTCCTACAGATAATTCTTTACAAAATAAATGTAAAGTTTGCTTCGATAAAGGAATAGAGATAGCATTTTTACCATGCGGACATTGTTGCTGTTGTTACCAATGCTCAAGTAAAGTTGAAAAATGCGTTATCTGTAGAAGAAACATTAACTTTAGAGCAAGGGTATTTATATCTTAAGCGCTTCAAACAAAAACATTTTTTTTGTTTAGGAAGTGATGGGAGCCCCAACCTTCGCTCCCATCTGTGAGGTACAACCAAGAATCGCCACTTGTGAACCCCTTACTCCGAGTAATCTCGAAGTAGGAGGTGCACCCGTGACTCGTATACCTCTCCGTTAACTTCCAAGCGCTTAAGCCAAGGAGAACTCGAGATCACTCTTGGTCTTGCCCAAATACTTTACAAACAACTTGTAGTGTTGAATGGCATCCAATAACTTATAATGGAAGTTCTCATCCTTCTCTAAGGCCAAGGAAACTCGAGTTGGCAGAAAAATGCGGAATTTACTATCTAAATCCACAACAAAACGGTCACCATACCGTGTTTTAACTGATTTTAGTTCAGTCACCATGTAATCTTGGTTTTTCTCCAACTCAGCTATCTTTTTAGTGGGTAAAAAACCTCCACGAGCAATCTCATTCAATTGAGCAAGATCCATCTAAAATGAATAAATATTCTAAGTCCTTTAGAGTATGAAATTTTTTTAAGTATAAAAATTTTAACTTACCTTAAATTTTTTTTTCTTAATAAAATTTCAAAGTCCTTTTTAAATATTCAAATTTTTACTGAGTTCTCTGCCTCTTGCTTGGTGGCTCTTCAGATGAAGGAATGACTTCTTCGGGCTCGTTGTCTTCTATAAGTAGTGATCCCCCTTCTACTTGAGCCACGATCCCCTCTTCTTGACTCACCCTCTTTATCTCAATAGAAGTATTAGGTATTAGATAAACCGCATAAATTACGTAGGCAGACATTGGAAAGGTGTTCTTAATAAGGCGTTTGCTATAAATATAGCTGTTTTACTGTTCAGAAATCATTCCACAACTGAATATTGAAGAAGCAATATGGTAGATTTTGAGCGAGAGAAAAATATATTACGACAACTTATTATAGTTCGTAAAGCCGTCAAGCGAAAATATGATGCATTAAAGTTCGAAAAAGAAAATTTTCAGAATTTAAGATATCCGAAAACTCAGGGATTAATGGAACTTCTAATTACAAAACATCCTGATCGAACTCGAGTAACTTCAAGTGATATGAAGAATTATCGTTATATTCTCGAGGCTACGAATGCTCACAAGAAACAATATAGAAATGATGGAGCCATTCGATCACATATAAGTAAAAAATATACAGAAATTATCGCTCCTCTATTTTCTGAGAAAGAAGGAGGATCGGTGCCTCGATACGAAGTTTCACAGGGAAATGCGAAATTTGATGTTTACTGGGATAATCCAAATAAGCTTGTTGATCGGCTTCGTTTACTCGATGCTGAGAGAGAAGCTGGTAATTCTAGTCATATTAACGAAATTCATTCTATCGTTAAAGAGCTACGAGAAGCTGGTTATATATACTGAGATGTAAACCAACACATTGTGATATTGCGAATAAAGGTATATAAAAATTCCTCCTTATCACTTGGAATATCACTAAGAATATCACTATTCTTGCATATATTGGAATAGATCTATATGAATAAAATTGCATTACATATGGTGATATATTTCACAATATGGATTTTACATTAGCTTTATCAAATTTTATTCGATTTCGTCGAATGTTTATCGAATTTTCATCGAATTTTTATTGAATCACATCTAATCCCACCGAATTTTTGTCGAATTTTCGTCGAATCTTGTCGAATTCTCGTCGAATCTTGTTGAATTTTCGTCGAATCTTGTCGAATTTTGTCGAATTTTGTCGAATCTTGTCGAATTTTCGTCGAATATGTTAAATTTAAAATTCTTTGATTGAAGTTGCTAAATTTATATTTAATAACATTTTTAAATCATGCTATCTAAAAATCATCTTGTTATCTTATAAATCATCTTATCAAAGTCTTACTCAACTCGTTATTTTACTATAAATACAGATGATTTCATATTTCAGGAACAGTATGCATCATAAGCATCAACAAACAACATGTCAAACTTCCTTGAAATTGAGAGATTAAGGGAGGCGATCAAATCTAAACTTCCAAATCAAATAAATTCCAATATTGATCAAGTGTTAGATAAAGAAAAAAAAACATCATTCATAAATAATTCGGAGATTGATGTTACTTTGAATAATACTGATGAGTCTCCGCTTAATACATCTTTGCAACTTATGAAAAGTTGTAGAGGAAAAGATATACTTCTTTTGAATGATATTCCTTTTTATAAGGAGAAAGCTATGAGTAATGGTAATATATACTGGAAATGTCAACTTTACCATTTAAAACAATGTTCAAGTCGTGCAATAACCAAGGATATGAAACTTGTAAGTTGTACACCGCATAATCATACTTTAACACCAACCGAGAAAAAAAATGAAACAAGGACTATGATTTTAAAGAAAAAATATCAATCTAATGTTTTCAAGATGAGTCATACAAATAATAAACTTGTGAAGAGTGATAATGTTGAAAATGCTGATTTAATTGATGGCAGAAAGTATTCTGAATCAAAATTACTTGAAGATGATTATTCCAGCTCTGATAATGAAATGATAAACTATCAAAAGAGTGGAAAATGTAACACATTCGAAAGCTGTAAAAGAAAATCTTATAGTAAGATTTCACCAAAATCAAGACGCAAAAAAGCAAAAATAAGTTCTAACGATGTTGATAGTGATACATTATCAGGTTATTCTAATAGTAATGAATCATTATTCTCTACAGAGAAGTATAATGATGCATTTGAAGAAATAAGTGAAGGTGATAACTTCAGCTCTCATCATGAGTTAGAAAATATTGAAGAGAATAAAAAAATTTTTGGAAGCCGTAAAAGAAAACCTTATAAAACTTTACCAGTATCCAGATCCAAAAAAGCAGTAATGAATTCCATCGATACCAACAGTGATACTTCATCAGATTATTCTAATAGTAACGCATCTTCCACTAAATATATGAGTAAATACATGTTTGAAGATTATGGATTTGGAGAATGGGATGATCCTAATGTTTTAGTTAATCGTCTTCGTATTATTATATCTTCAACTAATACAGATCTAAATACTTACAAAGAGATGAGCTTCATAATTAACGAACTACGAGAAGCTGGTTATATTGAGTGAATTTTTAGGAAATTCAAATTGATCCTTGATTGGAGAGGTATCGTAAAGTGATTGACTTTATCTTATACATGAGTGTGATAATTAGGACGTTCATTATTCTCTTTAAAAATTAAACTCAATAAAAATATACACTTGACGAAAAATATTTCCAAACATGCATCATAAATGATAACATTACATGTAATAGTTAATATATCTTACAAAGATTTTGACTTGAAGACGAAAATGTTTTGATAACTGCAGTTTTACATAATTCAATTCTTTGATAGTATCACAAGAAGAAGATGAATGTCCATGTAATAAAAATTATTGTATGATAAATAAAGATTTATTACATTTTGTGTACGCTTAAAAAATGATTGTAAGTTTATGATAAAGTATTACTGCAATAACTTATCATAAACGGGAGAATCTTACAGATAAAGAGCGGAGGAGAGGCTCTTACCATATTAAAACAATATTTTAAATTAAATATATTATTTTAAAAAAAATCTTATTTAAAAAAAATTGTAGTCCAAAAGCACTTTGAAATTATTTCAAAGAACGAAACTACATTGACCACAACTCAATTTATTTTCAACTATAAATTTAAAAATATTTCAAGTTTTAGACGAAACATAAAAATATTAACTATTCTGAACTCATTTATGATTTTATTCACAAATCTTTTTAATTTAACACTTATTCAACTTTTCAGTTAAAAACGAAATTAAATTTTATTACTAATTCATAAAATTGATTAACTTATGCTAGAAATGAAATTTTATGTGTACACGAACAAGTTTCACTTTTCATATCAACTTTTTTACATTGGATAAACAACGAATAATCTTACACATTTGAAATTTTATATTCTCATTTTCATCATCACAACAAAGCTACACACCAATTTTCAAGTGTTATCTCTTTTAGTTGCTGAGATATAAAAATGAGCCAAACATCAATACCTAAGATCTATCAAATTTGTAATATCAACTAAAAAGCAAAGTATCACTTCCACTTTATAAAACAAATTTAATCTTATTACATTAAACCAAAAATAGTTTCATATTCAAAATTTAATAATGAAAACAAGTTAAAAATAAAGATTAAGAAAATTTTAGTTTTACACAAATATATTTCACTTTTTACAACAACAAATGAGCTAAAAATCAATACCTAAAATTTATCAAATTTGAGCATTATCAACTAAAAAGCATAAATATTACTTCTATATTATAAAACAAATTTAATCTTATTACCAAAGCGTGAAATAGTTTCATATTCAAATTTAATTATAAAATCAAGTTAAAAATGAAATTCAATAAATTTTAGTTTGACATGAACAAGTTTCACTTTACACATCAACTTTTTTTATATCGGATAAAGAAAGAATAATCTTACACATTTGAAATTTTTTATCCTCATTTTTATCATCACAATAAAGTTACTCATCAATTTCCAAGTGTCTTAGATCTTTTAGCTGCTGAGATATGAAAATCAGCTAAAAATCAATACCTAATATTTATCAAATTTTAGTATTATCAACTAAAAAGCATAAATATCACTTCCACTTTGTAAATAAATTAAATCTTATCAGCATAAACTAAAATTAGTTTTTAGGTATCAAGCTTGAGTTAAAGTCTAAAAAAAATTCAATTTAAATGTAAGGATAAATTTTTTTTCTTATAATATTAATTGATGAAACATTTTTTTATCTTAAATATATATTAAATATAAGGCTTTAATCAATGAATAATTTCAAAAGACCTCATCCGATAGTTAAAATCTTTTTCTCTTGTCAATGAATAGATTTTTTCTATTTTTGTAGTTGTCGCAGGATTTTTTAGCCAATTTTAAACTAATTGACTTCAAAATTTGCAGAGATCTTTAATTCTTATACCTTCACAAGTTTACTGACCTGGAATTTTTATAAGACAAGCTCAAGTGAATGTTCAACAAAATTACTTACATAAAATTTTATAAAAATACCTGTTTTTTCTAATATTTTCAACTTTTTCCAAATCAAGTTTTTAAATTCATTTTTTTTTTTTAGAAAACTGGAACAATGAACTTGTGAAGATATATAAATTGAAGATATCTGCAAATTTTGAAGTCAATTTGTTGAAAATTGGCTGAGAAATTCTACGGCAACTAAAAAAATAGACGAAATTAATTCATTGACAAATGAAAAAGGATTTTAACTATCAGATGAAGTTATTTGAAATTATTCATGGATTAAAGTCTTATATTTAATATATATTTAAGATAAAAAAAGTTTCATCAATTAATATCATTAAAAAAAAATTATCATTACATTGAAATTTAATTTTTTTCAGACTTTAACTCTGGCCTGATACCTTAATATTTAAAATTTAATAATAAAACAGATTAAAAATGAAATTTAAGAAATTTTAGTAATACACGAATACGTTTCACTTTTCACAACAACAAATAAGCTAAACATCAATACCCAAGATTTATCAAATTTGAGTATAATTAACTAAAAAGCATAAATATCACTTTCATTTTATGAAACAAATTTTAATTTTATCACCATAAACTTAAATTAGTTTTAATATTCAAAATTTAATAATAAAAATAGGTTAAAAACAAGGTTTAAGAAATTTTAGTTTGATACAAACGAATTTGACTTTTCAAATCAACAAATAAGCTAAACATTAATACCTATGATTCATTAAATTTGAGTATTATCAACTAAAAAGCATAAATATCACCTCCACTTTATAAAACAAATTTAATCTTATTACCATAAACCTAAAATAATTTCATATTTAAATTATAAAATCAAGTTAAAAATGAAGTTTAAGAAATTTTAATCTAACACAAACATATTTCACTTTTCACATCAACAAATGAGCTAAAACATCGATAACTAAGATTTATTAAATTTGAGTAATAATAACAAAAAAGCATAAGTATCACTTCCACTTTATAAAACAAATTTAATCTTATTACTATAAACCTTAAATAGTTTCATATTCAAAATTTAATAATAAAATCAAGTTAAAAATGAAGTTTAAGAAATTTTAGGTTCCATGCTGATGTCTCATTTTTACATCAACTTATTATTTCATTGGTGCGGCATAGCTGCTTGCAATTCACTTCGGATATGTCTGTATTCAATCTTGAGACGGTAATGGCCCAGTGGATCCGATTATGAGTGCTTCGCGCTCATTGGTGCGGCGTAGCTGCTTGCAATGAACTTGGATTCATTGCGCTGCGCTCTCATTGGTGCGGGATAGCTGGTCGGAATTCACTTCGAATTCATTTCGTAAACCAGTTCCTTTTAGAACTAAAATTTTTTTTCAACTTAGAAAACTATTTGTTTAATAATTTATATTATATATGCTAAAAATTAAAAACATAAAATTTTAAAGTATGACTTCGTGGTCTAGAGGAATAAGCGAGAGTTTCGCGTCCAAAAGATCGTGAATTCGATCCCACGTCAAGTCAATTTTTTTCGATAAAAATATTTTAAAACAGTTTGCTCTACATTAAAAAAATTTGTGGCTCTTAAAAGGGCCGATTAATTATAAAGGTAGAAATAATTTTTATATTTTAGAATAGTTTGCTATACGTTAAAAAAATTTGTGGTCCTGAAAAGGACCGATGAGAATTTCATTAATGCGTGCATCAGATCGTGATGCTCTGGTGGTTGCATAAAAAAAATTTTTGCGTACAACAATGTGCGCTCAATCTCATGCAAGGTCGGAATAAAAATATGTTAATCCTCGTGTTTGATACTCCCTCCCCCTTTCTCATATAAGAGAGATATTGCGTACAGCAATATGCGCGCGCGATGTTCTCTCATGAGAGGTCGGAGCAAGAATGCATCAAACATTGACTTTAATATCCCTTCTCCTTTTCTCATATAAGAGAAATATTGCGTACAGCAATGTGCGCGCGCGATGTTCTCTCATGAGAGGTCGGAGCAAGAATACATCAAACATTGACTTTAATATCCCCTCTCCTTTTCTCATATAAGAGAAATATTGCGTACAGCAATGTGCGCGCGCGATTTTCTCTCATGAGAGGTCGGAGCAAGAATACATCAAACATTGACTTTAATATCCCCTCTCCTTTTCTCATATAAGAGAAATATTGCGTACAGCAATGTGCGCGCGCGATTTTCTCTCATGAGAGGTCGGAGCAAGAATACATCAAACATTGACTTTAATATCCCCTCTCCTTTTCTCATATAAGAGAAATATTGCGTACAGCAATGTGCGCGCGCGATGTTCTCTCATGAGAGGTCGGAGCAAGAATACATCAAACATTGACTTTAATATCCCCTCTCCTTTTCTCATATAAGAGAGATATTGCGTACAGCAATGTGCGCGCGCGATGTTCTCTCATGAGAGGTCGGAGCAAGAATGCATCAAGCATTGACTTTAATATCCCCTCTCCTTTTCTCATATAAGAGAAATATTGCGTACAGCAATGTGCGCGCGCGATGTTCTCTCATGAGAGGTCGGAGCAAGAATGCATCAAACATTGACTTTAATATCCCCTCTCCTTTTCTCAAGAGAAATATTGCGTACAGCAATGTGCGCGCGCGATGTTCTCTCATGAGAGGATAGAATAAAATGAGTCAATCTACGCGTTTAATATCATTTCTCCAGAAGTAGTGGGCTACGAATGCGGTGATAAACTTGAGTTATTAAAGTTGCTGCAAACTTGAGTTAATAAAATTCTAACCTGTCGCGACAAGTAGTGGGCTACAAATGCAGTGGGCTACAAATGTAGTGGGCCAGAATCCCCCCTGGGCTAGAATCCCCCCTGGGCTAGAATCCCCCTTGTTTACCTACTTAGACTGTATCAAAATGTTAAATAATTGGCTTCTATAAAAAGTTGTTTCTACTCCAAATTAAGAAATTTTGAAAAATAATAAGATTTATATCCACAAAAAGTCAAAAATAGAAGTCAATAAAATTTTATTTTTTGTGTAGCTAAATCAATTCACAATAGCCAAAAATAAAAAAAAATTATGAGTTCCAAAGGCATTTTTTTCCACTTAGGATTTGAACATTTTTACCGACTGTCTGACTTTGCTTTTGCTACGTAAACTAAATAATCGAAATTTCAAATTGTATAGTTGATAACACAGTCTAATAACACATTTTAATAAATTAAATCATCTAAAAGCAAAATAAATAAATTTCGAAAAATCATTCTTCGTATTAGGGAATAAAAAATTTTCAGAAGTTATCGGACATAGAATTTTTAAGAACTTGCTTTCATAAAATTTGAACATGAGATCTCACGTGCGATTTGACAGAAGGGTATTAATTTTTAATGAACTAAATTCTTGTAAAATGTCAAGAAACAAAAAAATACTAAATTAAAAAATTTTTCTTCGGGAGTAGGAACTTATAATTTTTTAGTAATTAGTGGACTTGAAATTTTCAAGAATATAGTTACATGAGATTTTGGTATGAGATCTCATATGAGATCTCATGTAAGATTTTCAGTAGGGTATTGTATGACTGCATTTTAATTTATAGTATCATAGTGTGTATTTTATAATTTTTTGTATTAATCTATAATATCACTCTTTTAGTCACCTACTTATTCAGTATTATTAGGTTTAGTTAATTGACTGTGTTATCAACTATACAATATTTATATTTATATTTATATTTTGTGTCAACTTTCATGTGCAATATTTATATTTTTAGATTGTATCACACGCTTTTCGTATTCTAATACAAATAAATGATTGTCTATCTATAACTACATATTTAATTAAATTTTTAACTAATTTTACCTTAGTTACATCATTTATGTTAATAGTGCCAGAGCTCTTAACAGTAAAATTTGTAACGTGAGAATTCTTTAGTAGTCGATCGCACAAAGTGAGCTATATATATTTGATTGATAGGATTTTATATGATATTATTAATACTTTTTTTGTTTTCAAGTTTCTTTAGTGATTTTTTGGATACAAGAAAAGAATTTTCCTTTGAAGATAAAGCTTGTTATTTAATAAATACAACAAAGATTCTTTAAAAAAAATTGCTAACTTTAGAGGAGAACTATTAAGAACTATTAATTCTCAAAGAAACTTAGATTTAATAGAAATATTCTAACATTTTATTTCTGATTACACTTTATTTCAGTCCTATGTAAAAAATGAATATATTTATCTTATTTATATGAATAAATTAGTTTTCTTAATTTAAGTTAAGATTAATTAAATTATAATCAATATTAAAAAGAAATATTGTTTTATACTTTTTCAATATATTGTTACGTCACGACCTTTCATTTATAATTTCAAAGTATCTTTTCACGTCATGAACTAATTAAAACAGTTATTGAACAATGAAGAAATTTGTCAAGCTAAACAGAAAAAGCGAAACGGCATAGAAACTCGAAGTTTAATATTTGTCGATGAAACTCTTTAGTTAGCGAAACTATAAAATTAAGTAGTTCAAATCGACAACGTGTATTTCAAAAATACCAAACGAATTCTAAAATTATAACGAAAAATATGAGTATAAAAGCCGAATGAAACAAATGACATTCGGACACTACCCCAGGATTCTTATTGGTACTAACAAGGAGAGTGCATTGCATTTGGGTCTTGGATTTTCTTCTAGCTTTGGGATCTTTTTTCTTACATAAAATCATGAAAAAAGCCGCGACCATTCAGTCCAACGCTCGATTTTTTCCGAGTTATGAGCAGTTTTGTCTGTTTTGTTGAAAAAATTGCATCTGCTTTATAATTTTACAGTTTTCGAACTACTTATTCGAGAAGGTTTTTATTGATTGCATATTAAAGTTGAGATTAAAACCTTTTGATTAAAAAAAAACGTATTCAAAAAGCTCAAGTTGTTAAAAAGTTATGGACGAATAAAAATAGCGCAAATGTTTAGCTAAAAAAATGCATAAAAAATAAATGCAACATTTTAGTCAGAAATTCATTTCAATTTTCATCCCTTCATAAGTTTTTAACAACTTGAGCTTTTTGAACACGTTTTTTTTTTCAATCGAAAAGTTTTGATCTCAACTTTAATACACAATCAGTAAAAACCTTCTGGAATAAGTAGTTCGACAACTATAAAATTATAAAGCAGATGCAATTTTTTCACCAAAACAGACAAAACTGCTCATTACTCGGAAAAAATCGAGCGTTGGACCAAATGGACGCGGCTTTTTTCATGATTTTATGTAAGAAAAAAGATCCCAAAGCTAGAAGAAAATTCAAGATCCAAATGCAATGCACTCTCCTTGTAAGTTACACGTCCTGTAAAAATCGAACTTCAAATCAAAGTTATAATCAATTCAACATTTATACTATGTATATATATATATATATTTATATACTTCAATATTTACACGTGTCAAATAAATCATTATAAAGTTTCGAGTCTAATTAACTCGAGTCTTATTCAAATCGTGCCTATCTATTCCTTATCTACACATATCCAGCCTTAGACAACTGAATTCAACAAAAGGTAAGAATATTGAATTTATAAGTATTTTAAAACAATTATCGTTTAATACATTTAATAGTGAGAGCGATTTCACTCAATTAAATATTGGTGGAGCTCATCCACCATTAGAATTCATACATCTTTATCTTTATTACTTAATTTTGATAAATAATTCAAATATTTCAAGAGAACGCAATTCATATATAAATCTATACAATTAAATAAATAGATTATTCACTTTTATTTAGTCCTGGTGCAAGCCAGGACTTAACAATATGCATATTTTGTAATTAATGCTTGTTTTATTTTATTATGTAAGTTATTATCTTCCTGTAAGTATATTAAATACAAAAAATCATAGTTAATAAATATAATATAATTACATGTTCTGCAACATGTAAAAATTATGTTCTTAAATCTATACTTTAAAATATTCTAAATCATATTTTAAAAAATTCATCAAATAACATGATTAAAATTGGCTGATTTCAAGTGGAATTATTACATTCTTTAGTTTGTGGTATCGTACTTAATTTAAAATGGAAAATATTTGAACTCATAACTCATAACTAGTGTTACGCTTTCACGTAATTGATTTATTATATTATGGGTATCTTTTTATCACGACTAAGCTTGGTAAATCCAAGTAGTCAATTTGCGTAAAGGTAATTAATTTAATAAGACGATAATTAAAATAAACTGTTTGATTTATTATTACGTTAGTCGCGAGAGAGAGAAATGTCTACTGTACTATAGGTGTAAAATCGCTGATACGTCCTTGCTGCGTCGATCGTGGATTCGTGCTTCTATATGCTCTGGTCTCGTTCTGGTAGGGTAGTAGGCCGCGGCGTGGTTCGCCCGGTGGTATTTATACTTGCTGGGTTCGTCGTTTTCTACTTCTCTATTCTTCTAGAAGCTTCTACCTCGTGGCTTCTGTTTTTCCATGATTTACTTTGTTCGTTCCCTACAGGTCTAAACTTGTCGGCTAGTTCGTCATCATTTCTTTCGATCACGAGTTGTTGCTAGCTGGTTCCAGACGTCTAGTCAGCGTTTTCTTACTGGCTTATTCATTTAGTTTAATATATTTCTTATACTTCTACGTTTTATTATTTTCTAGAATATTACACTCGTAACACGTCTGAGGCCGCGGTATCGACGTCCTCGTCGATTAATTACCTATACTTGAAAAAAAATTTTTTTTTTTGACTATATAATTATTACGTATATCTAACCTATACATCTATGTGTAACTGTTACAATTATCGTGTAGAGTTGTGTAGTGTACCTAATTTTTACAATGCTATTCTACTTATTTCTCTCTCTCTCGTTTAGTACATTATTATTTATTTGGTTTTATTTCATTCAATTTTCTGGAATTGTTTGTCTTCTTTCTTGGTAAAGTTTGGCATCTAGGATTTTGTTTAGTGCCAGCATCGAAACTTCCCTGTTTAGGGTTTGACTCGGTAACTCAGTCATCTCTATCTGCGATGTGGCTTTTTGTTGATGTTCTGGCATTATGTAGCTTCTCTGGATGGTGCTGATACCTGTGAACACTTTATCATGATTAGTTTTATGGGGGCCCCCCAGGCTCGAACTTTCCAAATTAAAATAATTAACAAGCCAATTGCTAAAAGCGTGGCCCCGGAGTACGTTGCTGTGTCAGTCAGTATTGTAAATTTATTAGCGATAGCATGATATTTGCTCAGTTCGCGGGCTTTATTTATTTTTTTTTGTAAGTCATTTCCGACTTCGAGGGATCTTGTAGGTGTAATACCTTCGTGAGGTATTATGTTTGAAATTTCTTTGTTATTTAGTAATTGATTTAATTCCTCAGTCTGGTCTGGTTGTTCGTCTTTAAGTATCTTGGTCAAGTCTAAGTGCGTTCCGTTAAATATGTGTGTCGTAATATTCAAGGTTAATTCTGAGTTTGCTACAAGCTTGACGTTGTTGGTGTATGCGCTGCATCCTGATGGTAGCTGTATTGTTCCGGTACCATCTATTTCCCACTGTTGTTCACCTTGGTGCTTACATTTTGTGGTAAGCTTTTCCTTTGTGTTCGTGGAGAATAACCAGATGTTCGAGTTGTGTGTGCGAGTCCAAAAGGCTGTTTTTAGTCTTATTAACTTTATTCTCCAGGATGATAGTTTCCTTGGTTTGTCTGAGATACTTAGTTTTATCTCGCATGCTGTACTTTCGTCAATGTTCCTTAAGGGTTCGACATTCTTGCATATACGTAGTCGATTGATTTTCTACAGTTGTTTACGGTTTCTGGACTCATGGGTATATATGTATTCTTGTTCGTATGTACTGCGAAGTATTGTGTGTCTGGCCATAAATATGCGAATATTGATGTAACATTGATTTTGTTTTGTTTTATTGGCAATGGGGTTATCTTCATCAAGGTGTATTCGTTATGATCTATTAAAGGTATATTTATATAATTCACTAGTTGTGAGTCTATCATTATTATTGATATTTCTGATATTTTTAAAATATCCATTATTGAGTCAGTTTGGTTAGGCGTTGGTGCAGTTAGTTCTTGTGATGATTCCTCTATTAATTTCATAGATTTTTGTAATTGATCTGTATTAATAAATTGAGGGTGTATTATTCCTCTTGAAGCAAAAACTATTGTGTCTGTTAGGATGTGAGTATCTAATTCGTATTGCATAACATTCTCTTCAAGTAGCTGGATAGCTGTTATAAAAGCAGATTGGTTCCATTCTTGTAGGTTTTTCTCTTTTATTTTTATGATGGCGGCTTCTAGTTCTCTTGCCTTCGTGTGCATGAGTCTGAATTCTTTGTATATTAGTTCGGTCTGATTTGCTAATAGTCCTGCTACATCATTTGTCCTGTTATTACTTTTTTCAATGAGGTTTCTGATTTCTTGTTCCGAGTCCTCATCGAGTGTACCGAATAAAAATTTACTTGCTTTCCCTATTGCAGAAAACCATGCTCGTTTTACTCTTGCAGAGTAGCTTTTCTGGCCTTGTAGCATATCAATTATTTTATCGGTATTTTCTTGGGTGTCGTCTAATTGTTGTATTAATTGTTCTAATTGTTGATGGTATTGGCAAGATTCGTTTACTTCGATTACTTTTTTGCAATCATCGTTTAGTATTTTCCAGTTACTTTTTAGTATATTTCCCCTTATAAAGAATGGTTTTAGATTTATATGCTGAATCACTTTCCATGATGCTGTAGTAGTTGTCAATTTTCCCAATTTTTCGATATATAGCCCTGGATTTTGTCTTATAGGTGTTATTTCTGGTTTGGCCGTATGTACGTTGGCCCCTGTGTACCTGCAATACGTCAGTCAGGTAATTTTATTTCCGAATTGCGGTTATTATTTAAAATTTTTGCTTATGGGGTTAATTTTGCGTGTAGTAGTTACTCGTCAATGTTTTCGGTGTTATCTTACTCTTGGTTTATTTAAAGTATTTTTATAATTAATGCAATTAATAATGTTAATTATTTATTATAGATAATAATTTTTAGTGCTGTTAGTGGTGTACCCTTAGTTGTAAAATTAGGGCCTATTCTGATTTTGATCCCTTTGTAAGTTTTGGAGCTATATGCTAATAAACAATTTATTATTTATGCCAGAATGTTTATAGCTTTCTACCGGAATTAGGGTATATGTATGTACTGTATTTGTTTATCAGTTTCATGTTTTTTTTTCTTTTTTTGTTTAAACAATTTAATTTGTTAATAATAATTATTAATGACGAAGTTGATTTTTACTGGAATGTTAGCTTGATGTTTACCAGGAGAGTGTCTTAGTTGCGGGTCACCGATCTTGATGAAACTTCGGGATGAGTATTAAGGTACCAAAATATGAGTAAAGCCACAGCAGTACGGTCTAACGCTTCGAAAAACTGGAGTTATGGACGATTATAGTCTTATTTTCAGAAAAATATGAAAAAAGAACTCCTAATTGAAGTGTAAATAATTCTGTCTAGAAATGTCTTTAATAAATCCACAATAACTAAAATGAAAGCAGAGAAAGCAAGCTTTAATTTGCCAGTTTCCGAATTAAATAATAATAATTAGAACTAAAGTTATGCTTATTTAAAGTTGAGCAGTAAGAGAGTACCAAAAATAGTCTAAAATTTTAAAGAATGGTGATTTTTAGTACTTTTTTTATGCTTAAGAGGAGGCCGTATCATTCTGTCCTTGTCTAATCTAAATTTTCGTTATTATAAATAAATAAAATATTTTCATAGAAAAGTAAGACAACCGCCCAATAGAGCAAAAGATAAGCAAACGATTCTTTTCTATGAAAAAATATGAAATTTCTATTATTTTTCGAGTGAAGTCTGAAACGGAAAAACAATCGAACTTGATTGAGTTAATTGAACTGTTTTTTCGTTTCAGACTTCACTCGAAAAATAATAAATATTTCATATTTTTTCATAGAAAAGAATCGTTTGCTTGTCTTTTGCTCTATTGGGCGGTTGTCTTACTTTTCTATGAAAATATTTTATTTATTAATAATAACGAAAATTTAGATTAGACAAGGACAGAATGATATGGCCGCCTCTTAACTTTAAACAAACATAACTTTAGTCCTAATTATTATTTTTTAATTCAGAAACTGGCTAATTAAAGCTTGCTTTCTCTGCTTTCATTTTAATTATTGTGGACTTAATAAAGACATTCCTAAACAGAATTATTTACACTTCAATTAGGAGTTCTTTTTTCATATTTTTCCGAAAATAAGACTATAATCGTCCATAACTTAAGTTTTTCGAAGCGTTAGACCGTACCGTGGCTTTACTCATATTTTGGTACCTAAATACTTATCCCAAAGTTTCTTCAAGATCTGTGGCCCGCAACTCAGACACTCACCTGGTTAGTTGTAAAATTACAGCTTTGTTTGGTTTCGATTAAGTCATTAGGTTTTGAGATAATGGCTTATAAACAATAATTTATTTATATGAAAATTGTTATAATATGATATTTGTATATGTATTTATTTATGAAAAATGATTATATAGTTGTATTTTTGCAACTTTTGATATTCGATATAAACAATTTAATTTGTTAATGATAATTATTCTTATTTATTTTTATTTGTAAAATTACAGATGGTTTTGCGATTGATAAGTTTATTAGTTTTCGAGATAATAATTTGTTAATTAATAACTGCAGTTTTTAATATTGGACCCGAAAGTCTACCCTTAATTAACAAATTAAGGTCAGGTAAGAAATTTTTATCTTTGTAATTTTCCGAGATATTAGCATTTATTTATTAATTTATGACTTTTGTATTTGGGATGCTTTTTTTCCCTATATTGGTACTATGTTGTCCCGATATGGCTTTAATCCATATTTCGCGTTTTATTCGCATTTATTTATAATTATTATTTATAATTAATTTATTTAATCAATACTTTCATTATTTACTTAGGTCATATATCGATTCCGTATATTGGCCTTTTGTTTATTTATTATTTAATTATTTCACACGAAGTTTCTATTTTATGCGCTTATATATATATATATATATATATATATATATATATATATATATATATGTATATATATTATTGTTTAATTATGTGAGATGTGTATCTATAACTATGTTTTTCTTGGTTGTAATTAAAAGGTAAGTGCAGTTAATCGTCTTAATTAGCTTTCTTTATTCGTGCCTATATATCGAGCACGTGTTCCATTCCTCTTTGTGCGGATCTTCGTACTTTGTACGTTTGATGGCACATGTATATCCTCGTATGGTTGTGTGAGAGGGCGTCGTGTCACATTTGTGTGCGTGCTGGCTTGTACGTATACTCGCGCATGGTTGTGGGAGAGGGCGTCGTGTCACATTTGTGTGCGTCTGTGCGTATACGCGCGCGTGGTTGTATGCACTCTATGCATATAGCTATAGCTATAGCTTACAGTGTAGCTTACTGTTGTATAGCAGGCCCCTGTAGTTTCGTTGTCCTTTTCTTTTATTCTATTTATTTTGTATTTTAACTTTATTTATTCATTTCTTTAATTACTATTAGTGTAATTTTTGTTTATTGTAATTTTATTCAAAAGTTTACTTAATTTATTATTATTTATTTTCTTAATTATTGATAACGTGATTATATTACTGGTGAGTTTTTCTCTCTTTATATTTATTCTTGTGTTTATTATATATCATGTTTAGTACTAATTTAATTTAAATTAAATGTTTCTTATTCTATCTTACTATGGTCCTCTTTTTTGATTAATTGTAATTAATTTCTCTGCTTTTTGGGTTTTCTTTTTATATGTATGTATATGTGTGTACTGATATATGTAAGGTAGCTTCTTATCGCGCTTGAGGCAGTTTTATGCTTCTTGCGTCGGTATAGTATAGCATTATGTTTTGTGTGTTTTCTATGTGCAGTTTAATATTATAATATAAACGGCCTTTATTAAACCTTTTCTTCTATGTTTTTATAAAAATAATTGAAATATTATTTAAATTAAGAATTGATGTTTGCTTCTAATATCGTATCTAGAGTTGCCATCTTTGCTAGTATCGTACGTTATTTAAAAAAGGGAAATAAGATATTATTTGTATTTTTGCATTAAAAACGTATGTTGATAAAAGCGTTTTGTTGAAGCAACCTAAAATAATATATAGTGGTGCACGTTTCTGTTTTTTAAAATTTCAACCAAAATTAGTAGAAAATAATATATACAATTATACTATCGTACTTTATATTAACGTACGGGTGGTAACCTTAATCGTATATAAAAATTTGGGTTTAGTTATCGTGTACGATATATGTTTAAATCTGTTGCAGCTTTTTATAATTAAATAATGGAGAATAATTTGTAGACGCAATTTATAATTTTTTTTGTATTTGTAAGTATCTTATTATAGTTAAATACATTTACATATTATTGGTATGCATTTTTTTCTTTAAATTAACATGCAATTCTTAACTTTTGGTAGCGCACGCACTAAAACACGTAAGTCATCTTACAAAAATTTTTTTATTTATTATTTATACGATATAAGGGTTAAAGATAAAATTTTTCCTTATAGTAAAATTTATATTTTACAATTATTAAAATTTTGCATTATTGCTTAATGATTACACCTATCTTGGTGTGTTAATTTATCGAAGGAGTGCGGTAGTAGAAGGTAATTTGATAACTGGCGCCCTTATCCTAGACGGAAAATTTTGTTTACGATGCATTTTCTTTTTTTTTTATTTATGAGTAAAATAATTACAGTTAAAATTCAATACCTCCAGTAATTTTTATATAATAATTTCTTTACTTTAATTATTAATGAGAACTGGAGAGAAGTCCCTAAAAGGCGTCTTAATACTATCCCCCATCTTTAATTCGCACAATTATATATATATATATATATAAGGTTTATAATATCGTTTATTTTGTTGTGTTTTCATGGTATATATAATCACACATACAACGATTATTATTAACTTTTTATTTTTTAAATTTATATAATTTGCGTTTATGTTATTCGATATATGTGTATATTATAATTTTTTGTTGCATACAATGATCTGTGTTTCCTTTTTTTTACTGTAAGTATACTTCCTTCTTACTATATTCTATTTGTGTGTTTCTTTATAATGTAAGTACAATTTTGTATGATATTTATTTATATTCATGTATATGTTATTTTTTGTTTCTTTTCTTTTTGTTTTTTTTCTTACTAATATGATTGTTTACTCTTCTGTATATATTGTTATTATATATTATTATTATTATTATTATATATATATATACATATATATATATATATATATATATATATATATATATATATATATATATATCGTTCTCATTATTAATCATTAAAATTTTTTTTCAGATTATCTTAACATCTATATCAAGGTAATTTATTATTTATCTTATGAAGAGAACGTGTTTTTTTCTTTTTCTTAATTTTTAAATTTTCTTTTCTTTTTCTTGATTTTTAAATTTTCTTTTCTTTTTCTTAATTTTTAATTTTTTCTTTTCTTTTCCTTAATTTTTTATTTTTTCTTTTCTTTTCACGTATCGAATAGCTACTTGTTTTCATGTTTATAACAGTGGAGTTTTGTATAGTCTCTAATATTTTGCACTTTCACAATTTTTTTATAAAACTCAAACAGTTCTTCACTAGCATCGTTGAAGTATTCTTATGCTTGTTATGATGAGATTTATTTTGTGTACGATTAAAATATTCTAAATAATATTATTTTGTTTTATGCTTTTATTTAGTTTTATTGTTCTCCTACTATTTATTTCTTATTTATCTATATCTATGTATTAATATATTATTTTTGTTGTTGTTTTTTTTGACTATTTTTGTTTATTACTATTAATTAATTATTACCTTTATTATTATTTTTGTGGTTCCTCTTTTTTCTATAAATTATAATATTTTCTTTGAAAAGACATTTTTGATTTTAATATATTTTGTTTCTTTTGGTGGCTCACAGTTTTAAGAGCATAATTTGTGAACCTCTAGAATCTTTTTTTTTGCTGAATTGCAGATTTAGGTTCTTATTTCTAACTTATATTATATCTTTCTTACAATTTTATATTTCGCGTGATACAGAAGAGTGGCTGGTCATGGTGTTAGTTCGTTTGTGAAATAAATTTGTTAATGTGTTAGTGAATTCGCGTCTACTATTTAAGGTGGTTGGCGTCTGTTGCATCACAGTTTTTGGCTACTCGTTGACGTGTGTTCATCGGTTCTTTCTGTGTTATAATTTTATCATTTTTCCCCTTTTTTTATATGGAGTCGTCATCGTTTTCGGGTTTTTGCGTCAGTTCTGATTCTCGTGGGCCAGGAGGTTCTCGGGGTGGTTTGCCTTCAGCGCGCATCTTGCCTGGTTTTTCGCGGAGGCAAAGATCTGCAGAAGGTGTGAATGAGTCACGTGGTTCAGTTTCTCATAGTGGTGCTGGTGTTGGCGACCAGCTAGTGTTAAATGATGTGCTTGATGACTTTGTTCCTGAGCCTGCTCTTCGCCGACCAAGAGGACGTGGTTATGTAGGTGGTCATAGTTATGCAGGAGGTCGTGATGGCGGCGTTTCATGTCGTGATAGAGGTGTTTCAGGCCGGGCAAACGCCGGTTCTTCTAATGATGCTGCTCAACCGGAGCCTGCTGCTCAGCCGGTTAGTCCTTCCGTTTTGAGTCGGCCTCCGTCTAATCCTCCTAGGAGACAACGGGTAAGTACCCTTATCTTTATTTTACTCGTCATCTTGTTTCTCGTTGTTCTTTATTTGTAATTTTTTTTCTTAATAAATTTTCTAGCCGCGTCGATCCGGACGTGCGTCTAGATCTCTTTCTCCGCGGAGTCTTTGGGCGCATGACGGCGTTTATGAAATAGTACGATGAAAAAAATTAAATTTTTTTTTTATTTTTTTTTGGTAGTATTCGTAGTGAAATAACTACTCTTTTTTTCTTCTTTTAGGATTTGCCTCTTGGTGAAAATCCTGACTTGGGTGCTTCTGACGCTTTTTCTGCGAGGAGACCTGGCTCTAATATGGCTCATGTCCCGCCTAGGCGTTCGGTGAGTAAATTTTTTTTGTATTATTATTTACTTATTGTTATTTTATTTGTTTAGTGACCTCTTCCTTTTTTTTTCTTACAGGTTTCAGAACTTCGCTGTATGAGTCGACGCTCGGCTCGCATGATGCAAGCGGACGTGAGCTTGAGAGAGTATGGCGAAGATCGGTTGGTTCCGCCTCGTGGTCCTAGTCCCGCTGTTGAGGCTCCTGCGGCTATTGCTCCTCCAGTAGTTGGACAAGCCGTTGCTAACATTCGAGAGGGGCCGCCTGTAGTTGAGCAGGCTGCGGCCAACGTCTGAGATGCTTTCGTTGTACATGATCTCGTCATTCCTGCTGGTGTGCAGGGAATGTATACTGAGGCTCTTCTCACGTTTTTTACTTGTCCTATATGTGACGATCCTATGGTATTCAGGGTGCTGGCTTGTGATAATGGCCATTATTTCTGTCAGGAATGTACTCGGAGGGCTCCTGACTGTTCATTTTGTCGTGAGCTTGAGGTTAATCGGAACGTGAGATCCTTGAGCGTCTTGGCGAACGATCTGCCTTTTCCGTGTTGCCATGCAGGACGTGATTGTCGTCAATTTTTTTCGTCTAGTGAGTGACGTGAACACGTAGATAATTGTTCTTATAGGCCACCACCTTTACCAAGATTAAGAACTCCGGAGTTCCACCAGATGTAATTTAATGTATCGATATATATATTGTGATAATTTTAACTTCACCAGCCAATTTTCTGTATCACTTACATGTGTTTACAATATATATATCTTATAATTTATATACATGGTTTTATAATTTCTTTCTGTACCTATCCCATATATCATATATATATATATATATATATATATATATATATATATATATATATATATATATATATATATATAATTTTATTGTGTCAAGTTTCTCAAGTTTTTTTTTGCTTACGCTTAAATTTTTTCTTACTTTCTTATGTGATATTATCTTTATCTAAGGTATTTTGTATGTAGTTCTACTAAAATTAAATATATTCATTTTTTTTATTTGAATTAGAATTTTATTTTTAATTAAAAGATTTTTTTTGCTTTTTCTTTTATTTTGTTTTGGTTATTGATTACAACTTCATAAGTTTACTTACTTGCTAATATATTGTCTACCTTTATAAATAATGACTTACGTGCTTTCAGTATGTTTATAATCGCTTTGTTGTTTGCCTAAACGTAGTATATATATGTAACCATATTTTTTTTCATACATAACTTTGCATCCTAGTATCATAATAAAATAATTCTCTCTTTTTTTTGTCCAGTTACGGCCTATGTAATTATTGGTTATAGTTGACGCCTTAAGGGCGTCTGAGGGCCGCGGAAAAATATTTTTTTTGTTGACTTTATAGTTATATTTATCTAATATATATGTATGTAAATAATTCTACGTGTATATAATTGTATATTTGTATAAGTGTATCTTTTATTCTTAGCCAACGGCGTTTGAGGGCCGCGGAATTTATTTCTTTTATACACGCTAGTTAATTTTAATAGCTTAATTTACGATTATTTAGCTGACATTTAATGTATTTAAATCGAATTTAATGGTTTCTTTATTATCTTTTTATTAATTAATTTATAATAAGATTAATGTGACCGGTTGTATTAGTCATTTATTATTGTGACATTTAATGATTTTTCCGTTAATGACTGTGTTTGTTGAGGAATTTCATAACTATGTTTAAGTAAATCCATGTGAACAACTCGCGTCTGATCACCCTTTTGAATTTTAGCGTTGTGAGTTTCAGGATTTATTTCTATTATTTCACATGGCCCTATATATTCTTTATCCATTTTGCCATGCTTTGGTTTTTTCATTAAATAAACCATTTTACCTTCCCTGAAGTGTTTAATATTCTGTTTTTGATCGTAATAAAATTTTGATCTATATTTAGACTGAACTAAATTCATTGCTGCTAAAGTTCTCAGTTGCGCGAGCGAGGTAGCTTTGTCAGCTAAATATTCGCTGTATGTGAGCAGTTGGTCTCTTGGTGGGAAGCTCGAAGGTGTTCGGGCTTTTTGTCCGAATACGATCTCGTGTGGCGAATATTTTAATCCTTCATGCATGGTGACATTATAAGAATGTTGTGCCAGTGGGAGAATTTCGTCCCATTCTATAGTATTTTCTACATACATTTTGATATACTCATTTAACGTATGATGCATCCTCTCTATTCCACCGTTAGACTGTGGGTGATATGCTGTGGTTGCAAATTTATTAATTCTAAATATTTTTGCAAATTCGTTTAGTAAATTGTTTATAAAATGAGGTCCTTGGTCAGATATTATTGTTATAGGGGATCCGAAATAACATATAAAATATTCTATTAATGCTTGTGCGGTTTCTTCTGCTGTAGCTTGTTTTGTTGGTACTAGTATGCAATATTTGCTAAACGTATCTTAGATTGTTAAGATGTATTCGTTTTCAAGTTTAGTTGGTTCTCTAGGGCCCACAAAATCTATTGATATTTTAGCGAAAGGTTTTGATGGTGTGTCTGTTATAAGCATTGGTAGCCGGGTTTTTACACGTACTAATTTATCTGTTTGACAGTCAGGGCATCCTCTTACATATTGTCTTACGTCAACTTGCATGTTTCGCCAGTAGTATTCGTGTGCTAGGTGGTCATACGTTTTCGTCATGCCTTTGTGCCCACCTATTGTTGACTCGTGATATTCTTTTATCAGCCTGTAACGGTCCTCTACTCGAGGTATTGGAAGATTATTTTTGAAAAATACTGCTGTTAATTCTTGTCCTCTAAAGTTTTTATTAAATTCTTCTATGAAATAGTTCCATTCGTTTTGCGACATCATAGCTAGATCTCTGATAATTCCTATAGTCTGTATCTCATATTTATTTACGAGAGCCCTAAGAGTTTTAATGCATCTTTTTATATCGGGTCTAACAGGCTTGTCATCGATGTGACCCTTTATAACAATACCGAACAATTTAATGTCTCTTATTTCGCTTACAATTATCTCGCCTATTTCTCGAGGCATACTCAATAATTCATCTTCACTGATATATCGTCTTTCGATAAGGGCTTCTAAAATTTCAGTCCCTAGATAAATGTCTGCTGATAATAGGTACATTAAGTTATCTTTATAAGCATAAGTTTGTTCCTCTAAAATTTGTATTGCTGTAAAAGGTTTCATTTCGTTTATTGATTGATTCCAAGGTGGCGTACAATGTTGTGGCCTTGCTTCTGCAGTCATGTAACGGTTTAGTGCCGATATTCTTTGTGAGGGTGTATTTTCAGCGTTTTCTACTTTTTGAGGTAATCTTAAATATGAACTTGATTTGTCCGCAGGTTGCGCAGGGTTTTCTACGTTCATTTCCTCTGTTGTGATATTTTGTGTCTCTTCTGTAAAATATGGTGTAAAATGTCGTCCAATTAAATGTAAATGCATCCATTCGTTTGTGTTGTTATTCTTGCAATGACAGTATGTTACTTCTTTATTTTCTTTATGGTAATGCACGCATATATTTTTTGAAAATTCTTTAGAGAACGTGTAAACGCAATCGATATCTGCGTAGGCGGAGGTTGACGTAAGTATTTGACATGTTGTTGTAGGGTCTCCGCAGTCCTTGAGATGTGGACTGTCTAATAACCTATCTCTTACTTGTCTAGGCGTTAATTGCAAATTAAGGATTTTTATGACGGAGAAGAAAAAACAATTTCCTGCTGGGTAAGGGGGAATATCCTTATCATGTCTCAAGGTGACGTCAGTTTGCGCGCATTGATTATTTTCTGTATAGACATAATATCGTCTTATTCCATCGTTTATTGTTGGATTTTCATAAAATTGTTGTTCTTCAATTCCCGGTGATTGCTCGTCGTTTGCTAGTTCCATAGATTCTGTGGTTTCTATTCTAGGCGGACTATTTTCTAAGTGAGTTAAAGATAATCCCTTCTGTATATCTCTGCGCTGTGTAACAAATGGGTGTGATGGTTGTGGTGCGTTAATAGAACTCATTGGCGTATATGTGTTTGATTCCGGTACTAAGCGGTATAACTCAGGTCTAGGACCATAATCACGTTGATTATCATTAGTGTTTTCTCTAGTAATATTTAATGGCTCTGTTAGTATTGGTTCTATATGATCAATATCACTTAATGTAGGTGGTGTTATATGCCCTGTAGATTTTTCTGATGGTTGGGAAATATTACCGTCCCATTCCCAAATGTCAATACGTATTCCTGAGCGACCCTTATCTTCTTTTTCCTCTATATCAACTACAAATTTTGCTTTTCCTTTTTCCCTTTTATCTTGTAAAATTTCTCTTATTTTATTTACTGTTGTTTCTATTGTGCCTTTTTCTGCAGTTACTTCGTGTGCTTTTTCTGATCTAGTTTTTTCCTTATTTACATCTTCTATAGGCGGTGTTAATATTATAGGCGGCGTGTTACTCTTTGGGTTTTCTATTTCTATTTCTAATGATGCGTCGTCATCGCTTTCGTCTTCGCTGCTTGGCGGAGTGTTTCCAAATAATTTTTTGTTTGTGTGGAGCGTTTGTCTACGTAAAGGTTCCTTGGGTCGCTCATATTCAGGTGGCGGGGCTGATGCTCGCGGAGTGCTTGCAGCTTGAATTTCTTTTTGCATGTTAAGAGTTTTTCGCTTATAAGGTAATGACAGATCTGTTTTTCCTTGGCTTATAATAGGCTCTGTAGGATTTATATTTTCTGGAATCTTCTCGCATATCGGGTATTTTTCTCCTGTTTTTATTGCCGTTTGTTTTATGTATTTTTTTTTCTTTAGTTCAATTTCGTCGTTTTCTTCGTCGGAGTCTAATTCGTTTCTTACATGTGGTTTTTTATATTCTCTTGGATTATTTGATGCGTCAGCGTCTTCTCTTTGCCTTTTGCTTTCTCGAGGTCGTAAGTTATATAATAGTATTTTGGCTTGCGGTGTAGGATTTTTATTTTCGTCTTCTTCTTCTTGTTTGTCTGTAAGTTCATATAATTCTACTTTTGGTTTTTCTGGGTCCTCTTCTCCTTCTTTTATAATCGGGTTTCGAGAAAGTGCGTCTGCGTTTGTATTACGTGGTCCTGGTTTATAAATAATTTCAAATTTATATCCTCTTAGTTGTGCTTTTAATCTGTTAAAACGTAAATCTGGCTTTTTTGATTTTAGGAAATGTTTAAGGGGTTCATGATCAGTTATTACAGTAAATTTTCCACCGTATAAAAAGGGTCTGAATTGCTCTTTTGCAAACACATCTGCTAATAATTTACGATCGTATGTTGAGTATCTTAATTCCGGGCCTCTTAGACATCTTGATGCATAAGCGCATGGTTTATCTTCACCTATTTTTCCTTGACTAAGAACAGCTCCTATAGCATAATCGCTTGCGTCTGTTGTAACTAAAAATTCTTTAGATAAGTCTGGAGCACACACGACGGGCTCGCTGCATAGTTTTTCACGTAATTCATCAAAAGCTTTTTGTTGTTCTTCATTCCAAGTAAATTCTGTAGTGACTCTTAAAAGTGTAGTCAGCGGTACTGCGATCTTTGCGAAATTCTTAATAAAGCGACGATAATAACTTGCTAGTCCGAGGAATTGTTTAACCTTCTTCTTGTTCGTTGGTGTAGAAAAATTTTTCACAGCTTCTATTTTTCGTGGGTTTGGTCTTATCTGTCCATTTCCGGCTATATGTTCTAAAAAGCATGCTTCACGTTGTAAAAATTGGCATTTACTAGGTTCTATAGTAAGATTAGCGTCATCTAGTCTTTTCATTAATCGTCTGAATCTTTTTCCGTGTTCTTCAAGGTTACTAGCAAATACGATGATGTCATCCAAATAAACGTAAAATTCTAACCCTTGTAATCCTGCGGTTACGCCGTCAATTAAAGCTTGGAAGGTTGCTGGTGCGTTTTTAAGTCCCATGCCTAGACGAGTATATTCATAGTGTCCGTAAGGACCTGCGAAAGCTGTGTATCTTGCACTTTCTTCCTCCATAGGTATTTGATAAAATCCGTTTTTAAGATCTATGGCAGTTATGTATGACGCAGCAGCTACAGAATCAATTATATCAGTTGCAATTGGCAGTGGGTAGCTATTTCCTACCGTTATTTCGTTGAGTTGACGAAAATCTGTTACCATACGCCAGCGTTTCTGTCCGTTTTTAGGCGGCTTGGGTACAATCCACATAAGTGAGGAATACGGGCTCTCCGATGGCTTAATAACTCCTGATTCCAAGTGTTCTTCAATAAGTTTTGCATTTCTTCCTTGATCGCTGGTGGGTGTCTAAACCTTTTTACTCTTACTGGTATATCTGTAGTGAGTTCAATTTTATGTTTGATTAAATGCGTTACTCTTAATTTTTCTCCAGGCAACCCGAATAAAAATGGCCTCTCCTTTATTAATTCCTTAACATGCTCTATTTCTTCTTTATTTAAATGCTTTAACGTTTCAGGGTCAATTTGTTTGAATACTTTAACTGCTCTTTCTTCCTTTTCTTTGCTAGAAATACGTAATATTTGTGCACATTGAATATTATCATCATTATTCTTACTATTCAGATCCTTTTCGTTTATTATTTCTTCTTCATTTATTATTTTTTCTTCATCATTTATTAATTCATTATTTATAACTACATAAGGCGTACGCTTTGCCTTCTTTATTTGTGGCTATAAAATTGCCAAATAATATACCCGGTCCTATATCTTGGAGAGGTACAAATCCCACTTCTTCACTATCATCTTTAACATGTGCATAAATAACTTGTCTAGTATGTGGGGGAATAATAAAGCATTCGTCTTCAATAAATAGTATTATATTATTATTTAGCTCTAAGCATTTATCTGCGGCGTTGACGCGCCCTTTATATTTATCAATCATATCCCATCCTATTAATCCGTCTGTATCTATAGGAAAATCATCTGGGACTATTTGTATTTCACATAATATATTATTAAGAAATAGATTTACTTGGCCTAAGGTAATACATTCGCCTGGAGTGACACCGTTTATTGCGACTATTTTATGTGGATTTTTATATATATTAGATGATATTACATTCTCTTTTATTACTGATACGTCGGCCCCTGTATCAACGTAAAATCGCCCTGCTTTTGACTTTAGAAATGGCCCAGTTAATTCAACTATAGGGGGCTTTCTTCCGGTTCGCATGAATTTTATTGTGTATTTCCGGAAGCTGGACCACTCGCGTTTCCCGGCCTGACTGCTGAGTTGCTCGACTCCACAGGACCCTGGCGTCGAGCATCTTGGGAGTTTAAAGGTGCGTTATTATATTGATTCTCGCGTTGTGGGCCACGATTAAAATTATTTCTTGGCCCTGTATTAAAATTCCCTCTTCCATTATTATTATTGTTATTGTTGCGGTTATTGTTATAATTATTACCAACATTTTCACGTGGGCGTATATTGCGTTGATAGCGATTTTGGTTACGATTGGGGTTATAATTGTTGCGATCTCCGCCTCTAAAGTCTCTGTTATTACGCGGAGGATTTTGATTATTTATATTTCCAAACCGTTCTCTGTTCCCTTGATTATAATTTCCTTGTGCGTTTGGTTGTGACGTAGGGAATACATTAGGCGCTGCGGGGGTATTGGGTAAGGTGTATATATTACTTGTGGCGTGGCGTGTGCGTTCGACGTGTTATTAATTCCCGTAATGTTGCCTGTTTTTAGAGCTTTATCGAGCGCGTAACATTCTGCGTGTGTGTGACCTTTTTTCTTGCAGTAATTGCAAAATTTATTATCATATTCTTTTCTTCTGCATTGTGCCTCTTGGTGTCCTGACGCACGGCAGTATCCACACATTTCGATTGCCGGTGCCAACCTAATATTTGCATTTTGTTGTGCACTATTTATGTTTAATGCTAATAGCTGATCCGAAATGCCTTTTAATATACTTGAAAGTTGCGAATTATTTTCTGCTGAATTAGTTGATTGTGGTATGAATCGTCTCGTGCCTGTACGTTGCTCGAATGTAATAGCTTCGTGTATAGCGTCTCTTAACGTCGTGGGATTCTTTGACCGTACTTGATGTTGCAATTCTCCCTCCAGTCCAAACACAAATTGTTCTAAGGCTTCCCTGTCTGCTTGATTTTTATATATTTCTATTTCGAAAGGACGTAAAACTTTTGTTGAATCATAAAAGTTTAGAAGACGATTATGTAACATTTGCACTCTTAATCCGTAATCTCCCGCGCTTTCGCCAGGCATTTGTTTTATTATTTTTATTTCGGCTAATATAGTGTCCGCTCCGCCGGCATAACTGTAATGTTTCGTCAAGTCAGCTAAGAGACCTTCTACCGTATTATACTGCGTTAAACGTGTTGTATAGCCTTCTGCTGCGCGGCCTTTGAATTTTGAAGCTAACGAATTTAATACCCATCTCTCTGCTTGTGGCCCATATGTTCTTATAATGTCCCTCACTGATCTACAGAATAATGGCAGTATGTCAGAATTTCCGTCAAAAGTGGGGATTGTATTTAATGCTTGATATAGCGATAGACTGTTTGGTGGCTCTCTTGCTCTTTCTATTGAAGTTGAGTTTGCAAATTTTATATTCGCAAGCAAGTAATGGTTGTCGTAACCCATGAAAATATCTTCATCATCGCCGTAATTATCCCACGCAGGTGCACATTTCATACCTTGATGGTTATCTCCTTTATAGTTGCCGCTATTACAGGGTTTATTAGGCTCTAGATCAAATTTAATTTCATTATTAATTAGGTCTTTTCTTTGCTCTCCCGGTGGCACTATATGATTAAGTCTGTGTCTTCTTTCGTAATCATATACCTGCTGTAACATTCTTTCCCGTACTCTTCGATGGATCGTATCTTCTTGTTGCTGGTTGGATGAAATTTTTAAATTTTGTTCTGAGACTTTTTCGGCTTTGGTAAATACTTTAGGTCTAGTTCCATTATATCCTTGAGCTGCTACTTCGTCTGCCCTTCCTACTGCTTCGTCTATTTTTTTCAATGTATTTGATAGATATACTCTAGCTTCTCTTAAAAATTTCTCGTCTTCTTGTTCTAATTTATGTTTGCCGCCGTCTATTATTGCATTTAATTTTTCTAATGCCAACTCCATTAAACCTTTATTCTCGGAGTGTTGGATTGCACAGTCTGCCAAAGATAATGCATTTCGAAGCTCTATGCGCGCTTCCTCTTCCGGGGTTCTCATAATTTGTTGAAGCGTTAATGATAATACAAAACCCGCGGCTTCGTCACGTTGATCCGGTTTATTCGTTTCTACAGGCATTTTTTTGTTTTACGCGACGTTTCCAATCGTATTATTTATATTTTACTTATATGTTGATATATATATGTATTTTTTTGTTATATTTTATTCGAGCAAGATTCACTTTAATTATTTTACTTATAATTCACTTGAGTTAAAATAAAACTTTTTGCAACGTAATGTTTGTAATAATTAGTATTATTTTATACTGGGTGTAACCAAAATTCACTTTAACAGAATCGTTTATACTTCACGTGATTTAATTAGATTTTTACTCACTTTGCAGCTTAATGTTAGTGTTAATTAATATTGTTTTATAGTTAATTTAATAAAATTCACTTTAATGAAATCGAATATGGCTCAGTCGAGCTAAGTTTAACATGCACTTAATATTGATATTATAATCAGTTTATTCAGAGTTCAATTTAATAAAGCACTAATAATTCATTTGAATAAAAATTCACTGTTAAGATTTTTCAACATGCAATTTAATATTGATAATATATTTAAATCATGCAGTATTTACTTTAATAAAATTTTAGCATAATCCACTTGAATTAAGAGGAGGTCACGTATCTCTGTCCTTTTCTAATCAAAAAAATGATTTTTTTACAAAAACTAATAACTTCAGCAAAAAATGAAGAGAAAGCCGCATCTCCTATCAAAAAAAGCAATGTTTTCTTTGATAAGAAAGAATTAATTTTATTGCTTCGTTTTCAAGAAAACCTTGAAAAACTTAAATCATAGAGGTTAGGGTGGACAATTTGGTTTTTCAAGGTTTTCTTGAGAACGAAGCAATAAAATTAATTTTTTCTTATCAAAGAAAATAATGCTTTTTTTGATACAAGAAGCGGCTTTCTCTTTATTTTTTGCTAAAGTTATTAGTTTTTGTAAAAAAATCATTTCTTTGATTAGAAAAGGATAGAGATACGTGACCTCCTCTTAAATCAAAATTTTCAGACATGCAATTCAATAATTATTATAATTTGAAAGTTCGCAGCGGGCGCGTATTCCCCTCGTAGGACGTATAAGGTATGAAAATAAAATTTACTTACCCCAAGATAGTGATGACAGCGATGTACACGTAGAACATCCTCTCGTTGTACTAGATCTTTTGTAGTTAATGCTTTCTTCAGAAGTGATATCGTCGTGGCTGTTTCTTGCAGGTTTGGCTTCCTTCGTAGTACTGTTGAAGTTGCTACTTGTAGATGTTGCTTCCTTCACAAGTGATGTTGTAATTGTTTCTGGTGAATATATATTTTTTCTTCACAAGCGATACCCCACACCTGGCACCACTTTTTTATGTTACGTTTTCACGTAATTGATTTATTATATTGTGGGTATCTTTTTATCACGACTAAGCTTGGTAAATCCAAGTAGTTAATTTGCGTGAAGGTAATTAATTTAATAAGACGATAATTAAAAAAAACTGTTTGATTTATTATTACGTTAGTCGCGAGAGAGAGGAATGTCTACTGTACTATAGGTGTAAATCGCTGATACGTCCTTGCTGCGTCGATCGTGGATTCGTGCTTCTATATGCTCTGGTCTCGTTCTGGTAGGGTAGTAGGCCGCGGCGTGGTTCGCCCGGTGGTATTTATACTTGCTGGGTTCGTCGTTTTCTACTTCTCTATTCTTCTAGAAGCTTCTACCTCGTGGCTTCTGTTTTTCCATGATTTACTTTGTTCGTTCCCTACAGGTCTAAACTTGTCGGCTAGTTCGTCATCATTTCTTTCGATCACGAGTTGTTGCTAGCTGGTTCCAGACGTCTAGTCAGCGTTTTCTTACTGGCTTATTCATTTAGTTTAATATATTTCTTATACTTCTACGTTTTATTATTTTCTAGAATATTCCACTCGTAACACTAGAATAATATAAAATTCTAGAAAAAAAAGTTCTAATTAAAATTAGTTTTTGAAGAAAAACAAAGTCAATTTGCACTTGTTCATTTTTTGCAATTATTAATTTAATATTTGAATTAAATTATAATAAAATACACTTGATAAACATGGTTAAAGCTTCTTAAAGTTTTTAAAAAGCCTCTAAACTTATTATTTGGAGGAACAACTCTAAGCTTAACCTTTAAGAATTATTGCATATGTCACATTTCTTTAAGGAAAATGAATCATGCTTGATAATATATATTTTAAACTGTCATAACTCCTAATTGATTGATCTGTCCACCAAGATCCAATATTTGTTTCAAAGTTTATGTAAAATGAAAGAAAATAAGTTTATATAACCCAATAGTAGATTTTCTTACAAGGAGAGAAAATGAAACTTCATTACTTTCTCGGCTTACGTCTCGACCGTCATGAGACGTACGTGCGGGCGTTTTATTTACTTTCCATGCAAGGAATTATGCTTTTCCATATCCCTAGGCAAAACCACGTTACATTAATTAAAAATCAATTATTTTCTTTTCCTTGTTTTCGCGCATGTATGTGTTATTCATTCCTGCCGCCAAGCATTTGCTGCGCGAGCGCCAGCATGCTGGCTGGGAACGGCAGGAATGAAAAACACATGCACAAGCCTAGATCATGAGAAAAAGAAAGAATTCATGCGAAAAGAAAAGAGTGTATGAAAGAAGAACAACATACACAAGCTTCTTTATTCACAAGAGAGAGAAACACATAAAAACATATGCACAAGCCTCTTTTATTATTTTATACACTATTTATGAGTTGAAATGAAAAAAAGAGTATGTACACTTTTTATAACACTACACTATTCATAAGATGAGATTTCAAAGTTTTTACTATCATATTTTATTAGAATACGATTCGTTCAAATTTATAAATGCAACGTAATACACAGTATCGTCTGTCTTTTTTATTATGGGAGAGATGAAGACAGAATATAATCGTTGAGTTCATAAACACGGCCCTGCGTCTTTTAGCAGCAGTTTGGATTAGGTGAGGTCTATATTTCTTCTTGAGAGATATTTTCACATGGGGCACAGAAGGCGCGGACAGGAGGAACGTGAGACATATCAACTGTAGCTAAAAGTGCTATTTTTTCTAGTGTTGAGAAACAGCAGAATTGCGTGGTTCCGCCTAAGAGATGAAGAAAAATTTTTTTATGGTCAAGAAAATGTCAAAGTCAGATGCGCGCTCGCATTATACGATCTACATAAGCTATTTAGTGTGAAAATATTCACAACCAATACGGTTGTAGGCCCATATGGAAAGTTTTTATATGTCTCTAGGAACGTATAGAAGCATTTGAACATAGCTGAGAGACAAGCCAAGATGTATGCCATGTCTATACAAATTTAGCTTGGTCTATAGGAGAATCCGGCCCACGACGACATAAATATATATATACATATTCATATATATACGAGCAAAATTTACCTGCTCCTGACGTCGCTTAGCTGTATTTTCATGTATTCTATTAAAATATATAAATTTGCTAATTTCATTGACAATAGTAGTTCAATATAAAATATGTATTTAATTTTTTTTCATGCATTCATATCATTATATTGTACTGCATCAAAATAAAAATTTTTAAAATTTTTTGTAAATTAATAAGCTTTAATATAAGTAAATAATTATTATTGACAATCATAGTACAAGAAAAATGTTTATATTATCATCAACTTTAACAAGAAGTCATCAAAAATTTTATCTATTAATAGAGCAAGAGAGGATTACCGCTCGCCTATATGCTAATATTTTTGAGTACAGATGATAAAATTTACAATAGTGATGACGTTAATAAATTTATAGTAGCTGAAATTCCAAATAAAAATAAAAGTCCTATTATATGAAATAGTTAAACAATTTATGATTCGTGGCCCTTGTGAAGATCAGAATAAAAAGTCACCTTGTATGGATAAAGAATCAGGAAAGTGTACAAAAAATTTTCCGAAACGATTTAATGAAACTACAATAATTACAAATAGTTATCCTATTTATCGACGAAAAAATAATGAAAATGAAATATTATACACAAAAAACTATGATATGCTTTATAATGAAATTAAACAATCTATAAATACAAGATACTTTTACCCACCAGGAACTATGCATCGCATATTGGAATATAATATTAGTGAACTTTCACATACAATTTATAGATCAGCCGTTCATAATGAAAATGAATAATATGTGTATTTTAAAGAAGAATCCGAATACGAAATCGATTAGAAAAATATAAATACAATACTAACAGCGTGGTTTAAACTTAATGAAAGTGACTCAGAGGCACATAATTACTTTCATTCTGATATACCGCAACATTATGTTTTTAATCGAATACATAAAACATGGACGAAAAGAAAAAACACTATGAAAGCTATTCTAACCAGAATGTACTTAGTTAATCCAAAACAAAGACTAAGATTCTTTTTTAAGATTACTTCTGCTTCACGTGAAAGCTGCAACATCTTTTGAAAACTTAAAAACTTTTAATGGATATTACATACCCAACATTCTTTGAAGCATAAACAGCAAGAAATTTAATCGAAATCGATAATAAATGGGATAAATGTTTAGAAGAATATTGTAAATCTTGATTTCCAAAAGCTCTTTGTCAATTATTTGGTTAAATTTGTACATTTCACAATCCAATTAATGCTCGAGAATCATATGAAAAATATGAAATCTATTTTTATCCTCCAAAAATAAATAAACAAAAAGGTGAAGAATATACATTAAGCATAATTAATGATATTTTAACTAATAATGGATTCTTATTAAGTGACTTTAATTTATCTACTTCAGAATACTATATTGAAAATAACGGAATTGAATATAGTACAGTAAATAATGTTAATAATATTGGGTCAATCATTAATACTCTAACAAATGCTTAAACGGTTATTTTTTACACAGTAATAAATTCATTGAATATAAACTGCACTAAAAAGTATATATATATATATATATATATATATATATATATATATATATATATATATATATATATATATAGATATATGTATATAAAACCGGTCTTTGGAATGTGCGATACCCCGCGCTCGTCAGTACTGACTTCGGGTCGTATCCAGCGCACGTCGAGGTGTGTGGCAGTCTCACATTGTTACCCCCTTCCTTCAATTTCCGTATGTATTATAGAATTTGGTCTTTTGAACGCGGCATTCAAAAGACCGGTCCTGCGCACAAAATATACAAGAGTCCATAGTAGCAAACTGTAGCGACCGGTTTTACTTACTTATAAGTATGGACATTCCAGGTGACAGTGGTAAAAGCTACTTATTAAATACAATTATAACTTATCTAAAAATTCATGAAATCAACTATTAAGTTGTGTTATGGACAGGTATAGCGGCTAATTTATTACAAGACGGTGTGACAATACATACAGCATTTAAATTACCGTTTAACATATCTAAAGACACAATATGTAATATTAGTGCAAACAACGAAATAGGTAAAAAAATGAAAAATGTATTTATTGTTATTTGGGATGAAATCACGATGATATCAGAATACGCTTTTGAAGCCGTCGATCGCATGTTTAAAGATGTATGTGATAATAATTATCCGTTTGGAGGAAAAACATTTATCATATCAGGTGATTTTAGACAAACATTACAAATAGTAAAACATGAAAATAGAACACTGATAGTAGAGAATTGTATCAAAAAAGCTATTTATGGGAATATTTTCAATGTATGTCTTTGGAAGAAAATAGACGTTTGTCGGAATTAGATCATAAATTTAAAAATTGGTTACTAAATATAGGGAATGGTAATTTTCATTCAAAATATGAAAACGGAAATGAAGTTAGATAGATAGATATTAGATGGATATCGATTTATTTTGTAAAAAGAGTTCAAAAAGGCGTGTAATACATGAAATAATAAGTAATGATTCTATATAAAGTATTGCACATAATAAGATATCACAGTCAATTATTAAAATTAATACTGTATCAGTAAGTCACCATGTAAAAGTGATATGACAGACTATTCTAAATACACGCAGAAAACATAAATTACAATAAAAAACAGTCTTAAATATCTATCAGTCATAGAATTAAAATACATAATTTAAAAGAGGAATTACTGTCATGACATCAATAAAAATAAAATTGGACAATACTATAAAAATAAAATTGGACAATACTATAAAATAAAATTAGACAATACTATAAAAATAAAATTGGACAATACAATAACAGAGTAATAGTATATAATTAAATAAAATAATTATAACATTTAAAGAATAAAAACTTAATACCAAAGATGTCATGACTTCTAATAAAAACAGAACCACTCATTCCTTCCGCATACATTCATCCATCATTCACGCTAATAAATACATTTATACCTTAAATCTATTTATACGACAAAAACGAAATAAATTAACATAAAAATTAAAATACTTAAAATTAATTTCACTCGAGGTCGAGTAAGTACGTCCTCAAAGGCGACTTAAACCTGCCAAGCGATGGTAGATTTTTTATATCAGCAGGCAGGGAGTTCCAAAAATGCGCACCTTGAACTTGAAAGGAATTTCTTCCAGTCTCGGTACGCATAAAGGGCACCGCGAAGTCCCTAATCTCTCCCCCAGTAGCTACCCTAGGTACATATCTAGTGAAGAGACTCACTAGATACTCGGGAGTATTCATGCGCAGGATTTTGTACATAAGTACAGCCATAAAATACTGTCTCCTCGAATCAGTACGCAGCCAACCAAGCGCAGCTCTATGAGGAGAGACATGATCGCCCATTCTTACGCCTAATACATATCTCACAGATGAATTTTGTAGTCTTTGTAATCGTCTTCTTAACCCCTGCGAAGCATCGAGCAGAACTAATGAGCAATAGTCGAAGTGCGGAAACAGCAAGGCGGCTGCGAGCTGTTCACGCAGGGCCTCAGTGGTGTACCGACGAAAGAACCGCAAACTATACATTATCCTATTAAATTTTTTAGTCACCATATCAATGTGCAGTTCCCATGACAACTTAGCGTCAAGCACAACACCAAGACTCGTAACGGTATCAGAGAAAGATATGTCGACACTTCCTTCAAGCTCAATCGTTCTTGGCTAACCAGCATAAAGTCATTAATAAATCGACTACTGCCAAAAACGATCGCCTTAGTTTTTCTTGCATTTAATGTGAGAGAAGCATCGGCAGCCCACCCCGACAATGCCCTGGCCGCCCTTTGCATAATACGAATATCTTCATCCAGATGTTCATGAGGGACCTGAGTATAGATTTGGAGGTCATCAGCATATAATATGTGCTCAACGAAACGGGGGTCGAGCGTGTCACGGATGTTATTATTGTAAAGGCAAAACAACAGAGGCCCCAGCACTAAACCCTGTGGAACTCCTCGATTGGTTGTTAGTCAATCCGAATCCTCTTTTAAATGTGTGGAAACCATTTGCTTCCTACCTGATAAATAGGAGCTAATCCACTCGAGTGCAGCCCTGGAAAACCCTATCAATCTAAGCCTCGCAAGCAATTTGGAGGGGGAGATCGTGTCGTATGCCTTACTAAAGTCAAATAGAAGTAATATCGTGGCAGGTTTCTTGTTAAGACCTGATCTTATGTCGTTTGTAAGTTTAAGTATGGCAGTCTGCGTAGAATGATGCTTTCTGAAGCCAGTCTGCAAAGAGTCAAGTATTTTGTGTGTCATAATATACTCCTGCAGTTGGTCGTGGGCAATCTTCTCGAGAACCTTTAAAAGAAAACATTATATTGCTATGGGCCTAAAATCTTTAGGCATTTTAGGTGCAGGGCACTTCTTTAAAGGCACAATGCGTGTACGCTTCCAAAGGCAAGGGAAGACCCCCCGCGCAAAAGAGGAATTGAACAGAGTCACAAGATGTTCACCAATAAATGGTAAGGCTTTAAGTATCACGCTTTGAGGAATGCCATCCTCGCCACGAGCCTGCGATGAAAAATAGGAAATCGCAAGAACAACATCATCGATATTAATTGGTTCAAAAGCAAAACCATCTTCACTACATTCAGTAAGAACCCTCTCGCGAAGCTCATCATCATCATGCGGCGAGACCGACACCCCAGCAAAGTGCGCATTAAGCTCATCAGGAGTGAATCCATTCAAGTCCCTTTGAGGTCCGGACAGAAGTCCCAGGTCTTTTAACTCCTTCCAGATATTACCTCTAGCAAGAGCATCGAACAGTCTATTATGATAATAATTTGTTTTAGCTTATTCCGCCCGTTCGTCTATTGTTTTACGCATTTGCAAAAATTCGGAGAGATATCGCTCCTCCTTCGTCCGTTTAAATCTACGATACGTGGTATCTCTCTTGTGCCGCATCTGTGACAACTCTTTATCTATCCAAGGAAACTTATCTTTACTAATTTTAAGTGTTTTTAGTGGCACCAAATTTTGTATTGCTGCCGTAAGGTTGTCACAGAGGCAGCCAAGTGCAGATTCCGGGTCAAGTGTACCAACTGTAAATGGCGTCTAATCACAGCCGGCCAAACTCTGTACCAATAAGTTTGGACAGATATCTTTATAATTCCTCTACTTAATCATTTTATTATCTGTCTTGATATGATTACATGAAATACATACATCAATTAAGTTGTGCCGACTGTGAAAATTAGCCGGTAAGTTGCGTGCGCCAAGTATTGTGTCATTATCGTCTACAAGAATTAGGTCAATCCACGTGTAAGACGTTGGAGTGTGATGCGTGGCACCGTGCTGAACCAACTGTAACGAAAGCTCAGCCGACAATTTATTAATAAATTTAGCACGACTGCTCTCGCGCAGGAGATCGGCATTCAGGTCTCCCATCATAATTTTGTGAGAGTATTCAGAGGCAAAATTTCTTAAGTTATCCAAAAATCGGTATTTCTCAAAAAGTAGATTGCAGTAGGTCGATAAATAACAGAAACCAACACGGCTTCGGAGCTGCCCAATTGCACGGAACAAAAAACATACTCAGGTACATCCGGTTTACCTTCACTATGATTAGTTTGAGTATCCAAAGTAGCGAAAATAGTGCACTTTAAATTGTCTTAAATATACAAAGCAACTCCTTCACCACGCAAGTTTCTGTTCTATCTGAATACTTTATACCCCGAAATGACGCCATCTGGAACAGATGGACCCAGCCAGCTCTCAGCCACTCCAAATATGTCGCAAGAAGGACCATCACTTAGAAACTCACGTACCTGCCCAATGTGAGCCCTCAACGAAGTCACATTCAGAAAGCACGCTAGCAGTTCACCCCTCCTCCCTTTACGACTCTCAGAGGAGAACCAGTGCAGTCATTGGGGAGAGGCCACATTCGATGTTACTCCATTATTTGTACTTAATGATTGATTTGTCACCATATTTCGTTGAAGATCAGAGACTTCATCATTATCACATATATTATTATTGCACTTAATATTCGACGGAGGTTCAGAGTTTTTATTAGTTACATTTACACCGTTTTCTAATTTCTTACTATCTGTTAATAAATTATCTAAGTCATTTTCATTAAAAAAATTGTGTGCTCTCTCCCCTCTCTCTCTCTTCTTACCAGAAATCTGCCATGTCTGTGCCAAACAAATTTAAAGCCTTTTTCTTTGGCATACTTTTTTAATTTTTTTAAATTAATATATTTTTCTTTTGGAAAAATTCATTAATAAATATTAAGCCGTGGCGTTTGATGGCTGGAAGACTGCCAAGGCAGGAGGGATTAATATCCGCTGTTGAAAAACCTGTAAACTGTCGTTTAGCTATAAACACCTTTTGCACCAGGTCCTCCTCAGAAAGTCTAACCAGCAATGAGAACGGACCCCTCGGGCCGCCACTGATCCCACGATCTGTAGACACCTCGTTTACATCTTCATGTTTAGCGATTTTCTTAACTGAAATTACATTTGTACGCTTGATAGTCGGGAGAATGGTACCAAGAACGGCACAGGCATAATCATCCGGCCCAATATTAACTGCTGAACAGTCAAACTTGCCAGAGATCACCAATGCACCACCCCCAGAGCCACACTCCGTCTCAACTTAACGAGGTGCCTCATCACTAATTGCAGCATGAGTACGTGGTGTTTGTGTAATTTCTACTAATTCAGATGTGTGTAATGTATGCTCATTCATTCCCGTGAGATCTGCGACGGCCTGCGCCATGCCAGCTACCCCGGTCGTAAGGTCGAAGAAATCCTTGTCCACTCCGTGAAACTCGTTGTTGAGAAGAGTTTGAATATTATCAAATTTACTATTAATCGTTTTATTATATGTTTCAATCTTATTATTTAGAGCGGACAAGAAATTACTTTCCGAAGTGACTATTATTTCTCTAAGTTTGCGATTATTCTCTAACAGCTGCATCTGCTCACTTTCCAATTTTTTAATAATTATATTTTGTGTTTCAATTTTAGACACAATATCCCGCAGGCCCTTGTCAAAATTTTTAAATTGCCTCTCAAAAGCCAAAAGTCGATCAAAAGACTTAGAAATTGTGTCAAGCCTGCCAGATAGTGCGCCCTCTAGAGCAGATACAGCTGCCTGCAATGAGGAGGAATCTAAGTCACCTCGGTCTACATCAAAATTATTTTTCTTATAATTATTACTATTATTAGTTAAGTTATACAAATTCCAAAAGAAATATTGTCAAATGGCAATCTAATTGATGAAATTTACGGGCATAATATAAATATTAAAAATTGTGACTATTACGAAAATATTATATTAGCACCAAAAAACGTAGATGTAACAGAAAAGAATGAAAAAATTTTATTAAAAATAAATGAACCAGTAATAGAGTACTTGAGCATTGACTCTGCAAAAGATGCAAATGACGAAAGTTTAGACGCAATTTGGCCAACAAAATTTTCAAATTATTTAACGCCCAATGGTTTACCTCCACATAGATTACAATTAAAGAAAAATTTTTTTAAACATTTTAAAAACACGCTTTTATAATGGAGAAAATACACTAAAAAGTATTAAATAAATTAATTTACTTCCTTGAAATTACTTTTATACAGTTCATTGCAATAATTGAGAGATAATTTTACAACAAAAATTTTCTCTTAATTATTGCAATGAACTGTATAAAAGTAATTTCAAAGAAGTAAATCAATTTATAATACTTTTCAGTGTATTTTTTTAATTATGAAAGCGTGTTTTTAAAATGTTTTTTTTTTTTTACTTTTTAGTTAAAATTAAATGTTCTATGAGTAATTTTTTTCAAAAGCTTGTATTTAATTGTATCTATTATACATTCGCCTATCCCCTATATATTCCCCAATCTCCATTATATTCCCCTATCCTCTATATATCTTCATACCCCCATATATTACCCTATCCCCTATATATTCCCCTATCCCTATGCATTTTCTAGAACTATCAACTCAACAACATTCTATTAACTTGCCTCGACCTAAAAATGCCTCCCCACTTAAACTTCCTCGGCGATGACTTTGCATACCCGTCATCGCCGACCTGACGACGGATTATTGGATTGTCATCGGAGACCAAGGCCTGTGTAAAATTTCAGAAATTTTCATCAAAATAAGTGTCTAAAATCGAGCGTGCAAGATTTGATTACAGACAGATAGACAGACGGATAGACGTGAAAGCAATAAAAGCGTGTAAAAAAGAGCTATAGTAATGCTTCTAAGAAATGGTAATTTGAATGAAGGACTTCGTAACGAAACCCGATTAGTAATAATAACATTAAAAAAATTTACTATTCTTGCAAAAATATTAACAGGGGGTAAAAGAGGGAGCACTATATTCTTACCACGTATGACCTTATCAGTAAATGATGAACTGCCATTTCAGATGACCAAAAAACAATTTCCTGTAAAACTTGCTCATGCAATGACTATTAATAAGTCGCAAGGACAATCATATAAAGAAGTAGGAGTGTATGTACCAACACCAATTTTCAGTCATGAGCAGTTATACGTGACACTTTCAAGGACGATTAATAAAAAAGAATTGAAAATATTATTAACAGAAAAATGAAGTTAAAGATGAAATGGTCCATACTAAAAACATCGTTTACAGAGAAATATTATAAAAACCACAATAAAATAATTAAATATAACGAATGAGAAAATAAAATCAAACATATTCAAAACTCTAAAATAACATTAACCTTTAGCTGACAGGGGGGTACTATAGTACCCGACGCTCTTTCTTATCAAATTTTGAAACCGTTTCATTTTTCCTCTTATAAACTATGCTACCCTTTGGAGTAACCTCTGAAGATCCGTCCAGAATGTTTCTGAGTTGAGATAACCAATACTTTAGTTTTTACGACAATTTTTCGCGCTGGGGTACTATAGTACCCCATAGGCCAGCTATAATCGGCTGGAGAGGCATGCCAGCTAAAGGTTAAAAATGAAAAAATTAAAAATTATGAAGTAGACTTTAGCGCTGTGTGGTTAAAAATCACGGCTGTTATTGTTAGTTCTGTGCCATTGAAAAAAAGCGATTGCTCTTTTAAATGCTGTATATTTAAAAGAAACATGGATGCTATTGTAAGTGCTGTGATGGGGAAGAACGCAAAAACTACTGTAAGTGCTGTGTTATTAGAAATTCGCGACTGCTTTTCACAGCACTATCTAGTTTAAAAAATGCAGCTACTATTTTAATAACTTTAGATGTAAAACGCAGCAACTATTGTAAGCGTTGTGTAATGAAACATTCGTGGCAGCTATTTTGAGCGCTGTGTGGTTAAAAAAACGCGGTTGCTATTGTGAATGCTGTTTAGTTAAAAAACCAACAACTATTGTAAGCGCTGTGTAATGACAAATTCGCCGCTGCTATTTTGAGCGCTGTGTAGTTAAATAAACGCGGCTGCTATTAAAAGCGCTGTGAAATTAAAAATTCACGGATGCTATGTTGAGCACTGTGTAGTTACAAATTCGCGGCTGCTATTTTGAGCGCTTTGTAGTTGAAAAACACGGCTGCTATTGTAAGCGCTGTGTAATTAAAAATTCACGGTTGCTTTTTTGAGCGCTGTGTATTTACAAATTTGCGGCTGCTATTTTGAGCGCTGTGTGGTTAAAAAAAAGCGGCTGCTATTGTAAGCGCTGTGTAATTGAGAATTCACAGTTGTTATTTTGAACACTGTGTCGTTAAAGGAACTCGACCGCCAATGTGAGCACGGTGTTGTTGATGAAAAGCAACTTTTATTGTAAACGTTGTATAATAAAAATAACACGACTGCTATTGTAAACGCTGGGTAATTAAAGGAACGCGGATATTAATATTAGTGCTAAGCAAAAAAGAATTGAAATTATTATTAAAAGTAACGTCTAAAGCAGGATCTGTTATAATGAAGAAGACAATCTGAATGAATTATATAATACAAGAAAATATTATTAAAAATAATCACTATATGATTGAGCCTTGATGCGCCCTCAATAGAAGCTTTAGGTTAATGATTTCTTGAAATGGTTCTAATTAATTACGAATGTAAGTTCGCAAGTAAAAATATTTATCTAGAAATTTTTTTAAAATTAGAATCAACTATAATAATGGCTATTTATTTAGATTATCTTCACTCACAAAGCTTTACTGGTGAGTCCTATAAACAGATCTTGAACAAAACGTAAAATTTAAAATTCATTCAACAATCAACATATCATGATCACCATCGTCATCATCATCATCAACTCAAACATCAGCATCAATGTGTAGATGTAGGTGTGTATAAGCAGAAGCAAAGAAATAAAGTTGAAGGGTGGCATCAGAGTCACGAAACGATTTCATAAAAAGAAAGACAGGGAGACGGACACGCAGACGAAAAGACAGAGACGGGAAAATAAGACACAGAACAGAGGAACGAAGAAGAACAAACGGAGACAAAGAGATGGGAAGGAGGAGATGAAGAGACGTAGACGGAGGGATGGAGACATAGACAAAGAGACAGAGACGAAAACAAAGAGACAAAGACAGATAAACAGAGACAAAGACAGATAAACAGAGACAAAGAGACAATGACAGAGAAATGGAGACAAATGGACAAACACGAAAAAACGAAGACAAAGATTTCCTTGAAGGAGACGAAGAGACGGAGACAGAAAGACGGAGACAGAGAGACGAAGACAGAGAAACAGAAACACACAAAGACGGAGAAATAGAGACGGAGAGACAAGGATAGCAGAACGACACTGTCTTTCATGAAAAGATATACAACTGGCTTAAGCTCGAGGCGACTCTATGTAAATTAACGGCTCTCTTCTGTGAGAGCGCATAGCTCTTACACTTAAAGACGCAAAACTTGTTAATACTGATAGACCAAAATCGAAAAAAAATGTGCCGAAAAATTGCTACGATCTTCCGTAAGAGCTGTAAGCTCTTGCGTTGAAGCTACGAGCTCTTAAAGGAAGAACTCGAACCTCTTAAGTTAAGTCAGCCTACATATTGCATTTAAAGGCTGCGGCGATTATATGAAAGAGAGCATAGTTCTTAAAGGTCTATCAGTGTAGATTTAAATGTAAGAGTTTCATGCACGTTATCCCATGCGTTGGGTATGAATTTGCTAGTTAAGCTTAATAGTGAAGTTTCTGGCAAATTTTGTATGTTTGCTCGCGCAATTGCAGCGCTCATAACTCTCGCCGCGCCCGCCTTACCCGGGTTCACGATTTGCGAAGAAAAATTACCATTTTGCATTTGAAACGCTTCCATTGCCAGGTTCTTCGGGTTTTGTGGAATAATTTCTTTTAACGGTGTATGAAACACGTTAATAGGCATTTTGGCGAATGAACTGTCGCAAAGGAGAAGGGAGATTTTCTAGTGTTTTAATGGTAACAGACGAAGAAAGATTCTCTCCCTCTAATACATAAAGATATAGGCTATGCTTTACTCTTTTTTTTTCTTTGAGAAAACATGTTTTGTACAGTCGGGTTAACCCTCACGTACCCAGCGTTAAAGACTGCAAGCAGTCAACGACCGAGACACTAGAGAGCCTCTTGATGCACGAGCACAAATAACCCGAGAAACCATATTCGACGCTGTCAGGATGACTTCCCGGTGTTAGCGTAAAAGACTGCATGTACTCGACGACTAAGCACGAAAAGATTTCCTTCAACGTGCGAATTATTCCATGAACAGGCAAAAAGAGAGAGAACCCCTCTAATGGTAATATGTACAATTTAAATAAATAAATAAGACACAGCTTAAGACAAGCAATAAGTTAATGACAGGATATATATATGAGTAATGTCAATACCTTACGCCGAATTTCGTTTGAGGGGGGTCCTGAGATTTTTACCAAATTATAGTATGTTGTTGTGCCTTAAGAGAAAACGTTACGGTGAAAATTTTAGCCCTGTAGTAGCCTTAGGTCCAGAGCTATGATCCCTTCAATGTCAAAATATGGTCAATTTTTGCCCCTTTTTTGAGAGCTTATATCTCGATTCCCTATCATCAGATTTTAATTTACCAAATTTCATTTTTTTTATTATAATGTCTAGTATATTTTATGATTTTTTCATATTTTTAAATATTAATCTCCATTTATAGCAATCGAATTTCAACAAAAGAAATTTTTTTAAATTTGACTATCTTCAAATCACTGCTAAAACCGAACAAATGAACGAAAAAAACACTTTTTATACGTCCCATTTTGAGGATATTTTCAAAACCTTTCAAATGCGCTCTACTAAATTAAAATCAGCAAAAAGGAAGTCAAGAAATAATTATTAAAAAAATAAGCATTTTGTAAAAATCGCAATTTTTGCCATGTTTAAGGGTCTATAACTTTTTTCTACCAACTTAAATTTTTACAAAAATTTGTTTGCAAGTAGTGATATGCATGTGCAACAATTTCTTCATGAAAAATTTTTTTGCCCGGATCCTTGACACCCTCATCTAGATCATCGAAAATGCAGTATTCTTCATTTTAAATAAGTTAATACACTTACTACTTCTAACTTGAACTGATTCAATTCGATGATACAAAATTTTTCATATATTAAGAAAAATCAAAATCAATATTAAAATCCTGTATTAAAGTCCTATTAAAAGTCTGTAGGTATCATAGAAGCAGAGCTACAACCACTTTAAGATTTTTCAAATTTCTAAGTATCGAATCTGTAAAAGCATTTTTTTTATTTTGACCTATATTCTTAAAACTACTACATTTAAAAAAAAAAAAACGTTATTCTATCTGTTGCGCTAATCAATTATTAGGAATTGCTTTTGAAATCTGTGAAAGGATTATTTTTCGATTTTTAACACAATAATTTAGTGCAATTTTAAGAATTATTTATCAATTTTATTATATGTTATTTATATGAAAATAAATATAACCTTTTTTTTGAATTCTTATAAAATATAAATTAGTTATAATTGAATAATTTTTTCAACGTTGTCAAAAAAGGTACCCTTCATTTTCAACTCCAGCAAAGACGCAGAGGGGGTATGCTAGATGTGGGATTCCCATCGACTAGCGGAGGATCCTACTTCTGACCGAGAAGGTGAAGATAAGTGGTTAAGGAGACTGCGTAAAGTACATCTCCTAGTATACAGCCATGGCTGGAGAGGAGCCTTGACTCCTAGTATATACTCCTAGAGAGTCAAGGAGAGTGGTGAGGAGGCTGCGTAAAGTATATCTCCTAATATACAGTCGTGTAGGATGGAAGGAAACCACTATATGTAATCTCCAAGAGAGTGGAGAGGGAAAGGTACACTGCGAAGCATGCAAAGTTCTCCCCCTAGTACATTCTCACATCGGAGAGGTTGGATAAGCTCTGATTCGAACAGGCCGGCGACGGCTCTTATAAGCTCTGAGGCTCTCTATTTCTGTTGCGGGAGTGACGCCTCGTAGCGGTCGAGCGTAGAACTCAGTTTCAGCGCGATGCTTAAAGATCGCATCGTCGCAATATTTATATTCAATATGAAAAATAACTCATACATGAAAATATATTTTTTAAACTGTCATAACTCCTTATTGATGACTCTGACTTACATAATAAAGAATTTATTTTAAAGCTTATGTGAAATGAAAGAAAATAAGCCCTCGAAAAGCAATTTCTGCAGAGTGGCGAACAATGAGTAATTTTAATTACTATGTAATATATATAAAAACGAATAGAAAACTTCAAAATTTAGGTCTGTAAAAAATCATGCTAACTCTTTTTTTCATTTACAACAAGAAGTATTGTTATGAATTTTCCTCTAAAACATCAGGATTTTCAGAAAAAAAATGATAAAGCTAGAACTATTTCAAAAATTTTGAAAAATTTTTAAATTTTAAGGATTTGTAGCTCTTGATACTTTCAATCTAGATCCTTGAAAACTTTTTATATATTTTGGGTCACAAACAGAATATATTGTCAGAGTTCCAGCGATTTTTATTTTTTTGCTCTTTTGGTTGATGTGAAATGTCTCATATATATATATATATATATATATATATATATATATATAACATAGTAACTAGTAAGTAAGTAGCAGCGAAACAACAAAAGACTTGAACTGAGAGTTAAGGTTAAGAGTCGCAAGGACGTTAGCAGAAACGATCTATGATGATATTTTATGACAGCGAAAGGTATAATCAAAAACCTCACATCGCCCCTGAATAGAGTATAAATAAGGCAGTGAGTACGAAATAAACATTTCAAATAAGAAAGTAGCGAAAAAATAACGTTTTCTTCCTACAGTGGACAACCAATCAAGAGAGGACCTATGAGCAGAGATGCGCTCGTGCCTACTTACACCAAAGATGTAACGCACACCATAGTTGATGACTTTCTGTAGCCTGAGGTTAAGCTCAACAATAAGGTCAGAATAAATAAGACAACAGTAGTCCAGGAGAAGAAACAGCAGTGTTTGAATTAGGTGCTTACGGAGAGTTAGAGTAGTGCTTTTCCTAAAGAAATTGAGCCTGTAAAGTTAAGAAAAGGTCCTTTTACATGCATCTGCAACTGCTCTTTCCAGTTCAGCTTACTATTAAGCCAAACTAAGGATAGAAGATTGAAATGTAATAATGTTTCCATTTATTGGAACTTCAGTTGCTGTCAATGAAGGTAACATGTTAATTTAGTGATAAGAGCCAATGGTAATGGCTTTAGTTCTACTAACGTTCGGATTCAGATGATTACAAGAGGCCCAATTACTAATAAAAAAAACGTGCTCAGCCATGAGTGAGGTAAAAAAAAACAAGTTGACTAGTCTGAAAATGAACGTACACTTGCAGATCATCAGTATATATCAGATTTTGAAAGTTAGAGTATCTATCTATCTTTCTCTTTCTGATGTATTATAAAGGCACTCCATAAGCGAGCATTTAATAGTCAACTTTTTTCTTTAGGTGAATAATATACTATTTATTAATTGCAGAGCATAATGGGTGTCTGATTCTGACGTGCAAAAACATGTGAAAAGTTTACGGAAAAGATTCATCTCAATTAAAACATTTCCTGATACCAGATCAAATCGTTGTTCTATTTCATGTGATGGAGAGTCGATGAAAATGAAGGTCACCTCTTTTGACAATGTTGAAAAAGTTATTCAATCACAACTATATTAATATTTTATAATATAAAGAAAAAAGAATATATTTTTTTCCATATAAATAATATATAATAAAATCGATAAATAATTCTTAAAATTGCACTAAATTATTATGTGAAGAATCGAAAAATAATTCTTTCACCGTTTTTAAAAGCACTTCCTAATAATTGATTAGCGCAACAGATAGAATAACGTTTTTATTTTGAAAAAATGTTTACGGTATAAAACTAAAATGCTGCTAAGTACTTTGACGCAATGCTTTCTCATAGAGCTCATTGAATTGAGTAATTTGATTTTATTTCTTATAATGTGGTTCCGATGTAAAATACAATTTCTATTCAAGAAAAATTAGTGAATGAGAGAGTGATTAGGAAATAGATAGAGAGAGACAAGAATGGATGAAAATAGGGTAAAAATGAGGATTAATCAGAGATAGAAGGACAGAGAGAAAGTGAGGAAATAAGAAAAAAGTTGGTAAAAGCGTCAAATCAGAAATCAAAAGAAGCGATCAAAGAGCTACACTAAGAAAATTATTTTTTAATAGCTTGTTTTATAAAGACAGTAGCAAATAACTTGTATACAAATTTGAGAGCGAATCTATCGAGTAGTTTACGTAAATAAAAAAAAATAAAAATAAAGATTGAAAAAAAAAATTTTTTAATTTTCTATAAATAAAACTACGTTAAGGAAATCGGTTTTTAAAAGTCATCTTTCTTTTGGTGATTGCAAATGATTCCCATGCAAATTTCAAAGCAAATTTATCAAGAAATTTACCTAGAATACCAAAAAAATGATAAATCGAAAATTTTTTTTAATTCCTCAAAATGCTCTAAAATTAAAACGGCACTAAGAAAATTATTTTTCTAAAACTTGTTTTCTTCAGAAAGTTGTGAATAACTTGTATACAAATTTTGGAGCAAATCTATTGATGGTTTTCCCAAACTGAAAAAAAATGAAAAATAAAAAGTTGTGAATAACTTGCATACAAATTTTGGAGCAAATCTATCAATGGTTTTCCTAAACTGAAAAAAAATGAAATATAAAAATTTTTAAGAAAATTTTAAAAATGCTCTAAAATTAAAAGTCAGCAAAAAAATTAGTTTTTAAAAATTTTTCTTCTTCTGGCAGTCAAAAATAAATCCGGTACAAATTTTTAAGCAAATTCTTCGAGTAGTTCAAGTAAAATACAAAAAAATGAAAAATCGAAATTTTTTTAAAATTCTTAAGAGGAGGTCACGTATATCTGTCCTTTTCTAATCAAAGAAATGATTTTTTTACAAAAACTAATAATTTTAGCAAAAAATGAAGAAAAAGCCGCATCTTGTATAAAAAAAAAGAATATTTTCTTTGATAAGAAAAAATTAATTTTATTGCTTCGTTCTCAAGAAAACCTTGAAAAACCAAATTGTCCACCCTAACCTCTATGACTTGAGTTTTTCAAGGTTTTCTTGAAAACGAAGCAATAAAATTGATTCTTGCTTATCAAAGAAAATATTGCTTTTTTTGATATAAGATGCGGCTTTCTCTTCATTTTTTGCTAAAGTTATTAGTTTCTGTAAAAAACTCAATTCTTTGATTAGAAAAGGACAAAGATACGTGACCTTCTCTTAAAATGATTCTGAAAAAAACTACTCTAAGAGAATCAATTTTCAATAGGTCTCCCCCAGTCAGACAAAAAAATAAATTATTTGCAGAAGTGGAAGCAAATCCATCAAGTAGTTCACGAGATCTAATTTACTAACGTAACACAAACAATTTTTTCAAAAATTTCAAAATGCTCTATAATTAAAACTAAACTGAGAAAATTAGTTTCTAAAAGTTTTCCTTTCTTTGACAATCGCAAATAATGTCCAAGCAAATTTTACAGCGAATTCATCGAGTAGTCTGCGTAAAATTGAAAAAAATGAAAAATCAAATCTTTTTTTTTAATTTTTAAAATATCTTTGAAATTAAAACAATGCTACAAAAACTAATTTTTAATATTTTCCGTACAAGTTATACAAAATAATAAATTGAATGCAAAATTTGAAGCATATTCATTGAGTAGTTCATCCACCAAACTGGATCAGTTCAAGTCAGAAGTAGCAAGTGTATTAGCTTATTTAAAATGAAGAATACTGCATTTTCGATGATCTAGATGAGGGTATCGAAGGTCTGGACCAAGAAATTTTCCATAAGGAAACTGTTGTACATGCATATAATTGATTTCAAACAAATTTTTGAGAAAATTCAAGTTGGTAGAAAAAAGTTATAGACCCTCAAAAATGGCAAAAATCACCATTTTTACAAATTGCTTATTGTTTAAATAATTATGTCTTGGCTTCCTTTGCGCTGATTTTAATTTAGTAGAACGCATTTAAGAGGTTTTAAAAATATCTTCAAAATGAGACGTATAAAAAGTGTTTTTTTCGTTCATTTGTTTGGTTTTAGCAGTGATTTGAAGATAATCAAATTTAAAAAAATTTCTTTTGTTGAAATTCGATTGCTATAAATGGAGATTAATATTTAAAAACATGAAAAAATCAGAAAATATACTAGACATTATAACAAAAAAATGAAAATCGGTAAATTAAAATCAGATAATAGGGAATCGAGATATAAGCTCTCTAAAAAGGGGCAAAAATGGACCTTTTTTTGACATTGAAGGGATCATAGCTCTGGCCCTAAGGCTACTAGAAGGCTGAAATTTTCCCCATAAATTTTTTCCATAAGGCACAAGAACATACTATAATTTGGTGAAAATCCCAGAATCCCCCCTCCGAACGAAATTTAGCGATAAGTATTGACATTACTCATAAATATGTACACGGTGGGCAATTTTAATCTACCTAGCCAGATATCTCAGTTTTTTTGCACGCTAAGGAAAAATGATCAAGACAAAGGTTATTTAGAAAAATAGCGGCCGTCGATTAATGTAGTCAGATTTGACCTTGAAATTAATTTTCAAGGTTAATTAAAGGTCACATCGCGTTTTTTTTATAAAATCCTATACTTTTTAACCCGGATTCTGAAAGAGCGAAAAATTTTACGTTCGGAACTATATTTGAGAATTTTTTTTTCGTGGCTTTTCTCAGCTAAAATTTAGATAAATTTGACTTAATTATAGCTAAAATTAATATAAATTTTGTTAACTTTTAGCCGAAATTGAGCTAAAATTAATTTAAAATTAACTATTTTTTAGCTAAAATTAACTATTTTTCAGTTAAAATTAATGTAAATTTAGCTAAAATTTACTTAAAATTTAGCTAAAAGTTAATTAATCTTATTTTAAGTTTAGCTGAAAGTTAGCTAAATTGAACTTAACTATAGCTGAAAGTTATTAAATATAGATAAATTTAACTAAAATTAACGAGAATTATTAACAAACGTACGTTGATTTTTTAACATCTAAAATTAACGGGATGTCGGAGCTGCTGGACACAATTTTTGCTTATATTATTTTATTGATATCTTTTTAAATTTGTAATTTAAACAATTGTAATGACTTGTCCGCACTAAAGCTATGTTAATACAATAATTTTTGTTAAAAGAAAAATTCATTTGGATTGGTTATTTTTTAATAAGCTTGGAATGGAAATTAGATATCAAGCTCGATAAACCTAACCTCAAAATACTATATACCGAAAAATTGTTTATAACTTTTTATGTACAGTGTTTTGATAAATTCTGTAAGTTGTCCGCACTCAAGTTTAATATTACAAATTTTCTTACTGTAATGAAAGAACTCGATCCAACGTGCCGTTTACACGTGAACTTGGAATTAAAATATTGATGAATTATTTTAGAAGGTAGCGAGCTCCGTCATGCCCTCAATAATAAAATAAAATCATGGAAGAATTTTTTTATTAATATAAAAAAATAATTAATAATAATTTACTACCTTTTTCAACAATTTTTATATTCAAATTGAAGACAAATTGAAATATAAATAATAAAAAACCATACCTAAAGAAATTAAGGATTACATGGACCGGCTTGAAATAACAATTCACTCATTATTATATAATTTTTAAATACACTCCGCAACAAAATTATCGCAACAAAATTATTTATCGAAAAATTGCCATTTTCCAAATGCTTGTAACTCGGTCAATTTTCATCGTATTGAGATGATTTTTTTCAGTTTTGTACAGAATTATGTGTACTTTTGGGAAAAAATGATGTCTAATAGCTGCGAGATAATGCCACATTGCTAGGTTTTAATCAGGCCAACCAACTTTTTTTTCTTAAAAAACGCAATAGTTTGCTCGTTTGCCTGGATTACCAAAATTTTTTTTTCAAAAAATCACAAATACCATCTTAAAATACATTTTCCAACGATTATTTAAAAAAAAATCGACCCTCTACGATTTTTTTTGACCGAGTTATGCCATTTTAAAGACATCCCTATGTTTTAGCTAAATACCGCCAACATCAGCATTACCCGATGCGTTCCGCGAGGAGGTTGTTGGTCGGACTAACGCATCATTGTGGCCCTGAAAAGGGCCGATTGTGTGAACCGTTTCTTATATCAGGGACCCCGTGGCTCGTCACTTCTGCAGTATTTTTTGACTCCAACCCCTATGCGCTTGAGACCTTTAATACCGTGTATTGCCACCTCGCTGACGAATAACTTCTCCTAAACGTTCTTGCATATTAATGCACGCTCTTATTGAATCTTGAGGTATCTCGTGCCAAATTTCATTAAGAATTCTCTTAACCTTTTGGAGGTTAGCAGGAGGTCTCTCTAAGTTACGTAATAGCCTGCCCATCATGTCCCACACATGCTCTATAGGATTGAGGTCTGGGCTATTAGCAGGATGAGGCAATACCTCTACGTTGTTTTCTTCCAAGTTAGTACGAGTTACCCTTGCAGTATGGGGACGTGCATTATCCTGCATCAAGATGAAATTACGGCCCACTTGCCAACGCATTCGAATTATGTGAGGGCGTAAAACTTCTTTATGTAACGTCCCGCTGTTAATCCTGGGGGTGGGATAATCACTAATTCTGATTGATGGTTCATTGATATTCCACCCCATACCATAACGGATCCTCCACCAAATGCTCGAGTTGGATCAACGTGATTTGGTGCGAAACGTTCTCGTTTACGGCGCCAAATTTGAATCCTAGCATCGTTTCCGTAAAGACAAAATCGCGATTCATCTGTAAAAAACACATGTCTTCACTCTCTAGGTGTCTAGTGTCGACGATAACGGGCGTAATTTAGACGAGCTCGTCGGTTAACTACTGATAAATTAGGCACTCTAGCACGAATTCGTGATCTCAAACCCCTTTCGTGAAGGCGTCTCCTTATTGTCTGAGTGCTAATTCGTCTGCCTGGTAAAGCATTATTCCCAATTCGTCGTGCAACCTGCCTTGGATTTCGCAGGGTTTCATCAACAATGTGGTGATCCTCTTGATTCGTAGTAGTCCTATGTCGACCTTGACCAGGCCTCTGGCGATAAGAACCTGTTTCTTCATACCGACTAAAAACACGTGACACCGTTGAGCGATAAATCCCCATTCTTCTGGATATATTGCTTTGACTTAGTCCCGCTTCTAGCAGGGCAACAGTTTGAGCAGATTGGATTTCAGTAAGCTGAGGCATCTTAATTAAGAATATGTTATTATAATTTTTAGTTCCTTTTGTACTTTGTGTATAATAAAATTAATGTTAAATGATCTTTCGCTTTAACTCTTGGCCAGTATGCTGCCTTAAACTTCCACTTTATTTATTTTAAATTGATTTGTTGGTAGAGTTGATAATTTTACAGTAAGTGTGAAGTCGCAATGTTAAATGTACCGAAAACGTAGTGTTGTAATTTTAAATAAAGTTACACTTTTCATGGGTTAATTAAAAAAAAAAATAACGAATATCAATGTGGTTTATTTGTTTATCGGGGTTCAGGATAGTTCCTGGGGCACAAATTTTTTCAAATGTAACCTGATAATTTCGCAAAAACATTTAGGAGAGGTAATTCGTCAGCGAGGTGGCAATACACGGTATTAAAGGTCTCGGGCGCATAGGGTTTGAAGTAAAAAAATACTGCGGAAGTGAAGAGCCGTGGAGTCTCTATTGTAAGGAACAATTCACACAATCGGCCCTTTTCAGGGCCACAATGATGCATAAGTCCATCCAACAACCTCCTCGCGGTACGCATCGAGTAATGCTGATGTTGGCGGTATTTAGCTAAAACATAGAGATATCTTTAAAATGGCATAACTCGTTAAAAAAAAAATCGTAGAATCGATTTTTTTTTAAACTCGTTGGAAAATGTACTTTAAGATGGTATTTGTGATTTTTTGAAAAAAAAATTTTGGTAATCCAGGCAAACGAGCAAACTATTGCGTTTTTTAAGAAAAAAAAGTTGGTTGGCCTGATAAAAACCTAGCAATGTGGCATTATCTCGCAGCTATTGGACATCATTTTTTCCCAAAAGTACACATGATTCCCTACAAAACTAAAAAAAATCATATCAATACGATGAAAATTGACCGAGTCACAAGCATTTGAAAAATGGCAACTTTTCTATGAAAAATTTTGTTGCGATAATTTTGTTGCGGAGTGTAGTTTGATTATCTTACTAATATGTTTCTCTAGGAACAATACCCCTTTCAAATAATTTTTGTGCTGATGATGAAGCATAAGGATACAGTACAGATTTTCAGTATATACGAAAACAATATATATTTTATGAATAGTTTTAAAATACTATAAGTAATGTAGAAGACAAAGAGTATAGCTGGATAAGTACGTTAAAATGGTCTGTCCTTCGATTTTTTTTAGAATTTGGCCTATTTATTTATCATGTCAAAAAACTCTGATCCTGAAAGTTACAGCTCGCTAGACTCAAAATTGGCTTCCTACCTTTAAAAAATGTGATTTTCAGTTTTTTAAGCATATCTCTGCAAATTTTTAACCGATTTGGGTGATTCGAAATCGAGATCAAAGGCAATCATAATGCGCACATAAGCTTATTATTTTTAGAGGTTTTTGAAACCAAAACAGAACCTAAAAATGGGTTTGAAAATTTCTAAGTTGCGTAGAAAAAAAACTATTGTTTGGATTTTTTTTAGTTCACCTCAAAGTCCTCTTTATATCTAAATTTAAAACCATAAATTTTTTTAGATTTTTTTAAAGGGTGGAAAGTAGTTAAAATAATGAAAAACTCAAATTTCCACTCATTTTTGGGATTTTTAGAGTATTTAAACAATTTCAAAGTACAATTTATGATGAAAAATGAGTTCAGCGACCCAAAATACCCTTTAACATAAGTTTTTGGTTACATTTTTCCACAATATATTGCTCAAATGTCGAAATTAACCTCAAAAAACGCGTTTTGATATTGCATACGACGTAAAAACTCACGTTATGTCGGTAATGATCCAAGGTGTTGACTTAATGTTTATTGAAAACATCAATCATTTTTTCTTCGAAAATGCTATATTATTAATGACATAAAAACTCACATTTTCCATATTTGACACAGTGCTTTTGATGTTAAGCTAAATACTAACCTTTAAAATAAGTTATCTACCAACAAATTCGTTTAGATATAATGGTAAGTCACGTTTCTGTTGAATAAGTAAGAGTATATGCGCAAAAAAAATAAAATAAAAAACGCTGTCAACTGCCTTAGCGTAGTGCTTTAGAGTTCTTTAAGTTCAAGTAATTAGACTTTATTTTTTAAAATGTAATTCTAATATAAAAAATGATTCACCAGTAATATTTCCTAATATTTTTATAAAGCTCATCTTAATAAAGTTTCATAATTAAATTTGTCATTAAAAAAAAATAATAATATAATGAAAAAAAAACTTATTTGATAAATGAAAAAGCAAATCAATAGATCGTGCAAATTTTGGAACATATCCATCGAGTACTTCACGTAAAATGAAAAAAAAAGGAAAAAAATTAAAATTATTTTAATTCTTTACTTATAAAAATTATTTAATGACAATTGATTAGTTTATTATAAAATATAAAATCATTTAAAAATTTTAAAATCACTTATGTCGATATAGTTATTTTCTTGTTCTGAAAATAAAATAATAAGAATATTTAATTTTCAGTCATACGCAGTGGGCTAGAACCACTAAAAATATCGTTGGGTTGCGGAAAAAACATCATAACTCATTTAAACTCTTAAAAACGTAACAACTTGGTTTTGTTCACGAAAAGGTTCTAATTCAACTTAGCGCTCAAAAAAGTAGTAATTATAAATAAACGTTATAACCCCTATGTTTAGGCAAAAAAGTTATAACGTTTTTATGGCCGAACCCGAGTTACAATTTTTTCATACGCTAAGTTGAATTACAACTACTTAGTTGCCAAAGCCAAGTTGTTACGTTTTTGAGCTTGGCTGAATTACGATCTTTTTCCTCCCACGCGACGATATGCTCAACTACACCCAACGAAAACAGCGCCCTTGTTCCTTCTTGTGCCTTCTTGTTCCTATTATTACAAGTTTTTTTTTAGCTGAGTTATGATGTTTTTTCGCCAACCCGACGATATGTTTAGTGGTCCTAGCCCACTGCATATGACTGAAAATTAAATATTCTTATTATTTTATTTTCAGAACAAGAAAATAACTATATCGACATAAGTGTTTTTGAAATTTTTAAATAATTTTATATTCTATAATAAACTAATTAATTGTCATTAAATAATTTTTAAAAGTAAAGAATTAAAATAATTTTAATTTTTTTCCTTTTTTTTCATTTTACGTGAAGTACTCGATGGATATGTTCCAAAATTTGCACGATCTATTGATTTGCTTTTTCATTTATCAAATAAGTTTTTTTTTCATTATATTATTATTTTTTTTTAATGACAAATTTAATTATGAAACTTTATTAAGATGAGCTTTATAAAAATATTAGGAAATATTACTGGTGAATCATTTTTTATATTAGAATTACATTTTAAAAAATAAAGTCTAATTACTCGAACTTAAAGAACTCTAAAGCACTACGCTAAGGCAGTTGACAGCGTTTTTTATTTTATTTTTTTTGCGCATATACTCTTACTTATTCAACAGAAACGTGACTTAACATTATATCTAAACGAATTTGTTGGTAGATAACTTATTTTAAAGGTTAGTATTTAGCTTAACATCAAAAGCACTGTGTCAAATATGGAAAATGTGAGTTTTTATGTCATTAATAATATAGCATTTTTGAAGAAAAAATGATTGATGTTTTCAATACACATTAAGTCAACACCTTGGATCATTACCGACATAACGTGAGTTTTTACGTCGTATGCAATATCAAAACGCGTTTTTTGAGGTTAGTTTTCGACATTTGAGCAATATATTGTGGAAAAATGTAACCAAAAACTCATGTTAAAGGGTATTTTGGGTCGCTGAACTCATTTTTCATCATAAATTGTACTTTGAAATTGTTTAAATACTCTAAAAATCCCAAAAATGAGTGGAAATTTGAGTTTTTCATTATTTTAACTACTTTCCACCCTTTAAAAAAATCTGAAAAAATTTATGGTTCTAAATTTAAATATAAAGAAGACTTTGAGGTGAACTAAAAAAAAATCCAAACAATAGTTTTTTCTACGCAACTTAGAAATTTTCAAACCCATTTTTAGGTTCTGTTTTGGTTTCAAAAACCTCTAAAAATAATAAGCTTATGTGCGCATTATGATTGCCTTTGATCTCGATTTCGAATCACCCAAATCGGTTAAAAATTCGCAGAGATATGCTTAAAAAACTGAAAATCACATTTTTTAAGGTTAGGAAGCCAATTTTGAGTCTAGCGAGCTGTAACTTTCAGGATCAGAGTTTTTTGACATGATAAATAAATAGGCCAAATTCTAAAGAAAATCGAAGGACAGGCCATTTTAACGTACTTATCCAGCTATACTCTTTAAATATAATGAAAAACCATACCTGAAGAATCTAAGGATTACATGGACTGGCTTGAAATAATAATTCAATGATTACTATATAACTTTTAATTAGTTTGGTTGTATTATTAATATTTTTTATTTATATTATAGGTTAATAAAGTACACGTGGTTCATACGAAAAATATATATAGGACGTTTCATGTCAACTTGACTGACAAATAAATAGAATTTGCTGAAAATCCGTGAAGAGGTTCCATTTGATACCCAAAATATACAAAAGAATTTTTAGAGGCATAGGTCAAAGGGATTACGAGTAATAAGTAATAGAATATTGTGATTTTTCAAATTTTTTTGTTAAATTACCAACTTAATTATTTTTTTCCTTAGATACTAAGGATTTTAGAGATTCACTTATGAATATATTTATTGTTGCAAATGATGAGTAGAATCTACACAAATCTTTTTAAATCTCAGAATTGCCGTCTTCTGATTGGTTCATTTTGTACTTTCATGTAATTTTGAATTTCTGGTGTCCGACCAGGTTGATTTCACTCAGTTATGTCGCAGTTATACGCACTATGTTATGTCTTTTTATAATATCTTGAAGTGAGCTTTGTCTCATCTTAGGCATAGAACTGAGAGAAAAGCTATAGAACTTTGAATATTAAAAAATAAAATAGAATTTTCAATTTAAAACATATATACTGTGGATTTTGTTCTTCGATTATAGATAATGCAATATACGAACAAATGATTTTTAAATATCCTAAAAGAGATTTATTTTTTAATAATTTAAGTATTAATTTAGAATCTGAATTGAAATATCAACTGTTCATTATTTAGACATCCTCAAAATACACTTACAAACAAAACATATTTATGTACTTCAATAAATTGTTATTATGATTTTAAATATTTAAAATAAGATGAGTTTATAAATATATAATACATATGTATTGAAAAATTATTTAAATACGTATTATACATTAAGGAATGATTATTTATATAATAGTTTTATGTGATCCAATAAATTAAGATTTTTATAAATATTAGATATTAAAATATTCAGATCCTTTTTCTTATTTGATTTCGATAACTATGAATTCCAATAATTGATTAAAATAATATTACAGAATTATATTACCGTTAAATTGAAAATTAAAAACGTATTATAAGTAGCAAATGATTTTAATACTTACATGTTATGTCCCATTATATCTGTAATGTTATATAAAATGAAAGTTTAATATGTACATATGTTACATACAAATTTCTTAACTTTAAACATTGACATAAAATATTTACCCATGGGCCTAGCAAGTAATTTTGTAAATATTTAATAAAATTTAAAAAATTTCAGAACATTTTTAAATAAATGATAAAAAAAAGATAACAAGAAATAATACAATTTTGTTACTGAAATTCAACGTTAATTTATAAAGAAAAAAAATTAAAAAATCTTTTGTTAAAAATTATGGTAAGATCTCATAGTTTTATTACTGTTATGTCCCGTTATTTTTCGTGATAATATTATAAAATTTTTAAAATCTATTTTTCACTGCGTATTTTCTTTTTCTCTGCTTTCGAAAATTTTATATACATTTACCGAGACCTTTTCTTTTACTCACTTTTTATTATGCTCAAATATCTTTCTACATAGATAGGTTTAAGTCTAGACATAAGTTTATGTTTTTATTTTAATAAGTACAAATAAGTCTACAAATTTTTTTTTCTTTCTAAAGTTTACAATACTTTAAAATACGAAAGTTTCTTAATCCTTAACAGCTGCGTACACTGTAATAAAATATATATAAAGGCCATGCAATTAGGGTTCCATTTTTTCTTTTAAAGTGACAAACATTTTACCTGATCTAATGACCCGTCCGTCTTAAGATCCAATATGTATCAAGCCATCGAATATTATTCTATTTCTAATAATGTTTATTTTTACAATTGTACAGCATGGACATTTTTACTGGTTTAACTATATATCGCTTTTTAATAGTACTACACTATTTTATGGTTGAACAAGTAAAACCTTCTATGCTCAATTTTATCTTCTCATTTTATTATTAACTTTATTAACTTTTTTTTGTAATTTTTCCTATAACATTTTTTTTGTAATAATAAATAATTTCATTTCTGCCGAATATTAGTAAAGCAATATTTTATTTATTAGAATTAATTCTTAAACAAATTATAAAATATTTATAAATAAACTTTAGTGGAAGAAAATCCGTATAGTAATAAGTATTATATTTAAGATACAAAAATCATGATGCAAATTTTTATAAGATTAATAAATACTTCTTCATTAATAAAATAATTAATTTCATATTTTTCTTTCAATATTAAAAATTAGTTTCTGAAAGTTTGCAATATGATTATGATTATTTTTAAGTGCGATTATATTTTCAATAATTGCGTTTCCTTTTTATTTCTTTATTTTAGTAATTAAATAAAACAAAAAATAAAATATGAATGTTTGTGCAAGCTCAGCTATATCACGCTTTTTAATAGTAATACACTATTTTATGGCTGAACATGCATAATCATTTATAACAAAAAAAAATTTAGAAAATAATCTTTTTATGCGTTGACTACAATTATTTAGGATTAAGCATATTCTTCTTTTTATACAACAGCGTGCGAAATTTAATATTAAGTTATATTTTTTTTCTTTCTCTTAATTGTAAGATTGCGTATATTGATTAGTAACTATATTAACATTTTTTATCAATAGTATATTTTTTCCATGTAATAGAAAATTTTGCTTGCTTATTGAGGAGAGAGAAAGAGAATCCGCAATAGCGACACATAGTGAGACTTTCCGCAAGTTGTGCCTTAAGGATAACCTTCAACACCAAATTTTCAGTTGTCCAAGTATTTGGCACACCCACATTCAGTCCAAACTTAAATTTTTTAAGTTGAGCGTCCCTTTTGGCTCCGCCTAACTTCCCTTTTCGCAAATTTTTCCAAAGGGAGAAGCCCAATTTTCTCCCACCTTAAAATTTTTCCTTTCTGCAAAATTCAGCTCATGGACTGAGTCGACCTTACTAAGTCAGTTCCGTCTTGGGCTCACAAGCTCAAGCATCTTCTAAATTCAAAATTTGTTACTACATCTCCAAGCTTTAGCTCCAAGTTTACGGCTGAACATTCAGCTATTCATTCCATTTTTGTCTTCAAGTTAAAAGCACAAGGGCTTTCAACCTTATAATTATTCTTCAGGACTCCAGTTTCCAAGTTTCAATTTGGGTCCATTCAATTTTCGACTTCAACTCAATTTCCAATCCCATTTTACTTTCAAAATCCAACTTCAAGGAAAGATCATCGAATCTCTTTCTCTTCTCTCAAAAAAGTAAGCATAATTTTCTAATTATTGAAATTTTAAATTACTTCCAATTTATATTTGTTTTTAAATACATTTCAAAATTTTGATATTAAGTTGTTATACTTAAATCAGTAATTTTTCTTTATTTCAAATTTGTATTAATTTCTTTTCTTTATAATAAAGCATGAAATAATTTTTAATTATATTTGATTTTATTATTTTTATTGAAAACAACATTTTATATTATTTTTTTTTTTATTACATTTGATTTTATTTACATTTATATATATATATATATATATATATTTTTTTTTTAATGTTAGTAAATATATATATATATATATATATATATATATATATATATTTACTAACATTAAAAAATAAAAAGCACGCCAAAAGGCAACGACAAAGTTGGAGCCTGGCAACACTATTTTAGATACCAACTAGGTTGGTATCATTATAGTGGCTTACCCTTCGCGTTAAAACAAAATTAAAAATAGCATTCCGTGTTAGTACCTAGTATCTAGGTGCTTTCACAGGCCAACTTGTCCGCCGCGAATATCGGAAAAGGCCAGTGCTCCGTTTTCTTTACAAAAATTAATATTTCTTTCTCTTCAACCTTTCACCTTCCTATCCACCCGATATCGAACCCCACTAAGCAACCGCGCCCGGTTTAACACCGCTTCACCTATGTTGCGAAAGGGTTAATTCCCCGACGTAACATAGTAATCTTTTTGGAGCCCCAACGGAGGGATCGGGTTTTATTCGCGATAGAAAAGTGATTTTCGAAGACGAAAATTACATAAAATTTTTATTTTTTCGGTGAGACAGTCACGCGCAAAAATTATTAATAACGCGTATTTTTCATAAAATTTTTCTAAGTCCAAACGATAGCGTCGGTACGCTATATAGTAGCATCAGTTAGAGATATGTCAAGCAATTAGAATCACTACCTTTTAGAATATAGGTAATAGATTAGATTCTAAAACAAAACTTTCTTTAGCCATTGTAATAGACGCTGAGAAGCGTCAAGGAGCCCTTATAAGGGGTAGTTAATAAAAAAAAAGAGTTCAATTAATGTAAAATCGTCAAACTCTTCAAGTTATTCGAGTTCGAAATTTTTTTTTTAATTCAAAGAAAAAACATTATTGCCGTCACATTAAATAAAAATTTTAAGTTTTTTAATTGTCTCACTGTAGATCCTGAGAATAAATAAGTTTTAATAAAATATAACTATTATCATGTGCTTTTTCACGATTTATTTTTCATAAATTTCTATTTCATTAATTATACTAAAAAAAAATTTCAGATAAAAATGATTTAAATATAAAAATTTTCAAGTTCATATCAAATTTTACAATCCAACGAATAAAAAAGAGATAAGTTGTTTGGGAAAAATAATTTGCTTTAATACATTAGAAATTTCTGTCCTTACAAAATCATAAAAAAAACATACAAATAAAAGTCTTATCTCCGCGCCTAAACTAATTCGAAATTTCAACATAAAAACGTTTTTTTCTGAAAAGACAAAAAAATAAGTTACTTTGCTCTAAAAAAAATAACACGCATACAATAGATTTCTTATATTAAACTAATCGTACTGTTAATTGGCGGAAATTTAAAAATTCCTTTTTTTATCGTTAACGGAAAAATTCGCGAACGAAAGGAGGCCCAAGAGTTAATAAAAAGCTCAACTTAGGAATCGAAATTTGCCACCGGAAGAAATTTTTTTTTTTTTTAAACCTTGAAATTAAAAATATCGAATTTATAAAAATTATAATAAATATATAAGTATTAAATTTTAAAGAATAATAGTACACGCGTACTGTATTATTTTTTTTTAATACACTGACAATAAAAATATTTTAAAATATTTGAATTTTCCCTTTCAATATTAGGATAAATTTCATATTAAAATTAATAATAGTAAAAATTATTAAAGATTTTTCATTTGAATATATTAATAAAATCTAACACATACATTTAACATTTAAAACTTTTAAATTTCCAAATTAATACAAGTGCCACATACTTTATACGTTTTTAATGAATACATTTTCTGTTTTAAAAACAATAACATATTTGGCAACGCAACATGCACATAGTTAGATCCATCTAAGCGCGGAATTTAAAAATCTTTTCAAATTGATCTGCCTAAAATCATTCCGCACACCATAAAATAAAAAATATCATTTCTTTTTGTTGAAATTAATTACTCGCTTCTTATTGATAAAATCTAATTAATTTTAAAATTCAGTAAATAAATAAAATTCAATAATTAATTAAAAACATACTTTGAACTTTCTCAATTTTAATTACAAATAAATTACGTAACTTTTATTTAAAAAAAAATTTTCATTTTTTATTTACTTCGTTTCATTTAATAGATCAGTCAATTAAAAAACATTTTTAAATTAAATTTTTTTTTACAAGTCAAATTTATAAAAAGAAATATAAATATACTAAGTAATATTAAATAATTAATGTAAAAATCTTTTTGTTTTATATCGAATTCGATAAACTTAAATCAATATTTTAACATTATATAATTACTTTTTATTTTATAATATTAATTTTCGACAATAAACGATCTCACTATTCAACACATGAATGTATTCACTAGAAAGAAATAACATTAAACGATTTGTCGAATCTCGGCTTCATTTTGAAACTAGTCTTCTTTATATGCGTCAATCTTCATTTATAAATAAAAATTTTTCTTTAAAACTCGTCATAAAAGTATTATAAATCTTCGCTGTTAATATTTTAAAATAGTAATTAGTAAAGAATTTATCATTTTTTTTTTTTAGATTAAATTGAATTTTTTTTTGTATATACATACTGCATTGAAATCTAATACTATCTTTTCAAATTACTTACACGAGCGTTACCCTTAAAGTAAAAGTCGCTGCTTCATATTTTCAATCAAAAATAAATTATAATACTATGACAATAATTAAAACCCCTTTCATAACAGGACATATAGTTTTTAACTATATTTTTCAAAAACAAAAGAATTTTACATGTTTCCAATGCATTTCTATTAATTTTACAGTTTTACATTATTTTTTTTTTATATTAACAATTTAATAAACTACAAATATTTATTCGATTCAATCTAATACAAATAAACTATGAGTCCATTTTCTAATGAATAACCTCACCATCAAACTTAAGAGCATGACGAAGCTGTCCGCCTTCTAATAATATCTCCAATTTCAACTTATGAATAAACGATGCGTTTAATCGAGTTTCTTTGCTACAAAGAAAAAATTTGTAAAATTAAACTCTAGTGCGGACAACTCAAGAAATCCACCAAAATATTATACATACAAAGTTATAATAAAAACTTTCAATATGTCGTATTTTAAGGTTAGGTTTGTCGAGTTTGATATCTAATTTCCAATCCAAGCTCATAAAAAAATAACAAGTCCAAATGATTTTTTATTTTAACAAAAATTATTGTATAAATATAGCTTTAGTGCGGACAAGTCATTATATTTGTTTAATTTAAGAATTTAAAAAGATATTGATAAAATAAAAAAAGCAAAACTCGATTGCTGCAGCTCCGACATGCCGTTAAATAAAACTTAAACTTTTAATAAAATAAACTGCCTTAAAACAAACATTAAAAAAAAAATTTTTTTTTATGCCTTAAATTAATTTAAATTATGGAAATTAAAACGAAACCATCATGCAAGATGAAATTTTATCCACGTAGTAAAATGTATAAACTAATTTTCAACCAAATAAATAGATTTTAATCCTAGAATAATCAAAAAATTTAAAAATACTAAAGTCAAAATATAATAATTAAAAAAATGGCCACCATATACGATTTAGAAGCTTTCGAGGTCGCTAAGACCTTCATTCCCGAATACGATGGCGAAAGCATGTGTGTTCATGAATACTTGATGGAATGCGAATATGCTTTATCTGCTATAGATTCTAAATTTAAAGATAACTTAGTGAAAATTATGAAATAGTATATTATTCACCTAGGGAGTAAAAACGAAAAATGTCTTAAATCGTATGTTAAATGTCACCCGAGCCGAAGGCGAGGGTGACAAACATACGATTTAAGGGATTTTTCATTTACTCCCGTGGAGAATATACGATTTTTTTACACAGGCAGCGTACAGTGGGTACCTTACTTTTCGCTGGGAGGGAGTAAAGTACTCACTGTACGCGCCCTGTGTAAAAAAGTAAATTAAAGGGTAAAGCACATAAATCTTTCATATACAAAAACTTTAAAAATTTTAATGAATTCAAATATTTAATACTTTCATATTTTAAAACATATGAAACAGGACTACAATTAATGGGAAAATTGTCAAACGAATTCCAAAACAACGGAGAAACAGTTTTAACTTACTCTAATCGACTACGCACTTTAGAAAAGAAAATTTTAAATTTATATTTTTCGGAAAATGCTTTGAGCAACACAATACGAAGTTTCATTAAACAGAGCGTATTAGAGACATTTATAAAAGGCCTTAAGCCTGAAATTGAAATCAAAATGCGGAAAAATTATCTTAATATAGTAGAATCCATGATGGACGCTATATCAATCGAAAAATTCGGTAATCTCGAACATCAAAGATCTTGGTACAACGATAATCACGTCGTATCAAAAGACATACATCCAAAGACTGACAAAACTGAATCTTCCATTCAAAGTAATCACAAATCAGACAATATATTTTAAAAATCGGAAAATATTCTAAATTTACGAACAAAAGACCAAGACTTACAAATAACCGACAATGATTTAACTAACGAAAACGAGACATATATCGAGCCAATAAAATCGAATAGTCACTATGACAATACACTCAATAATGATATAAATTTGAATTCAAAAATTAAAACGACACATTCAGAGACTGAATTTAGCAAAACGAACGAATTAAAAATAAAATTAAAAGACTGCAATAATAATATGCTCCCAGTTTCAACACCTTCAAAAATTAACTATACTACAGAAACTAAAAATGACAAACTCAACAATAACTACTTCCTAATATCAGCAATTAAATTTTACAAAGATTTAATAAATGAAATAAGTTCAGTTTTTAAAACCAAAAAGTTTGACTATGACTTAACGGACATACGAATTACTAAAGGAAAGACTAAACTTTCCACAAATAATCCGATATTTGACGAGCAGTTACAGCTCTTGCATGATGTTACACGAAATAACCAGGGACGTGCTACAGTATCTCATCTGAATCCTGTCTTGAAAATCATGCCGATTTGACAGTGGAATTTCAGTTGCTATTTACTAACAATTAAATCTTAATTCTTTTTTCATATATATATAACTAATACTATTCTTTAATTGCATGAATTTTAACTCTATATAATAAGTTATACTAATTTTCTTCTAATTAATTTCATATTTTAAAATAACATGTAGATAAGCAATTCTAAACTCCATCTAAACCTCTTGTCAATAAATATTACATCTTTTATAAAGTTTTCTATATATATTGTAAATTAATTACTAGCTCATTTAATTAAATCTTTCTCTCTTAAACTCTTAAATTTATCTTGCTAAAAATATCAGATATTTTCTTAACAATTTCTTTTATAAAGTAAAATAATCACTAACAAATATTTATATTTTATATTACTAATCAGTAGAAATAATTTAACCATATATTTTAACCAGCATGAAAAAAAATTATAAAAAAATATTTAAAATTTATATGTTAATAATTTTTTTTTTCTTCTCCAGATAATAATTTTAAAAATATTTGCTCGGCTAAACTCTAAAAATTGTAAATAAAAAGCCAGTTACATGTAAGCTCTTTTAATCATAAATGCAAACAATTCAATAAAATTTTTTACTCTAGACCTTAAGAAAATTTGTATAAAATTTCGTCTGCGTTAATGTTAGGTTTCTAATAAAATATATCTTTTAAGTACTTATAACTCTACATAAATTGGTAATAAAAAAAATACCTAAAATACTTATATAGAAAAATATATATATAATATAAAAACACAAAAAAAAAAATTATATACTTTAATGTCTATTAATTAAATTAACAATAAGTTAAGAATTTTCATAAAAATTATAAGCGTTATCATTTAGCCATCTTAGAATAAATTTAATAATTATAGAATTCGTACTTAGTGTATTACTTAGCGTTAAAATCCAATTGTGAATATAGTTTTATTTTACACTATTTTAATAAATATTATAGTCATTTGTAATTGCGAAATTACCAAAGAAAGAAAATGCTTTTTGGAATCCACTCTTATTCTATTATTATAGACTTAATAATTACTAAACATTTACATGAACTAAATAATTAAAATAATAAACAACGAATAAAGAGAATTCCAAAAAGTACGCTCTCGCTACATCAACCAAAATTTATCTAAATAGAAAGATGTACTTGCACAGTTGTTAAAAATTTATATCGAAAAAAACATATTAAGACAAGCACTCTGAAATGCCTTAATAACAGACATTCAGATACCTGCTGATTTCACGTTCAGTGTAATAAAAAGGACCTGAGTTTATGGCAATGATTACTTACGAGGTGATGCACATATCGAGCTGCATCTCTGTTAAAGCAAAAATTCTGAACACTGAACATCCATACAAAATTACAGATAACCGAAAGAAAAATACTTCTCAATCTCTGATATATAGAATGCAAATTCTAAAACCAAAATAAACAAAATGACTTTACTGCTTGCATACAACTTACTGGAAAACATGGTATTAAAACTTTATCAAACCTACAGAAACATTTTCGCCTGATACATGAAAAAGCCAAATCTGCCAGAAAAATACAATAACACAAGTAAAGGCACCATTATCTGAAAACTCATCTGTAAATCCAACATTGAAAAGAAGGTATATAAAGAATAATTTTGCAATAAACAGAGGCTTATGCTTGCTAGTTCGTCACCTCCTAGCAACCATTTTAGGCATGGGTTGTTATGTCCCGTTATTTTTCGTGATAATATTATAAAATTTTTAAAAATCTATTTTTCACTACGTATTTTCTTTTTCTCTGCTTTCGAAAATTTTTTATACATTTACCGAGACCTTTTCTTTTACTCACTTTTTATTATGCTCAAATATCTTTCTACATAGATAGGTTTAAGTCTAGACATAAGTTTATGTTTTTATTTTAATAAGTACAAATTTGTCTACAAGTTTTTTTTTCTTTCTAAAGTTTACAATACTTTAAAATACGAAAGTTTCTTAATCCTTAACAGCTGCGTACACTGTAATAAAATATATATAAAGGCCATGCAATTAGGGTTCCATTTTTTCTTTCAAAGTGACAAACATTTTACCTGATCTAATGACCCGTCCGTCTTAAGATCCAATATGTATCAAGCCTTCGAATATTATTCTATTTCTAATAATGTTTATTTTTACAATTGTACAGCATGGACATTTTTACTGGTTTAACTATATATCGCTTTTTAATAGTACTACACTATTTTATGGTTGAACAAGTAAAACCTTCTATGCTCAATTTTATCTTCTCATTTTATTATTAACTTTATTAACTTTTTTTTGTAATTTTTCCTATATCATTTTTTTTGTAATAATAAATAATTTCATTTTTGCCGAATATTAGTAAAGCAATATTTTATTTATTAGAATTAATTCTTAAACAAATTATAAAATATTTATAAATAAACTTTAGTGGAAGAAAATCCGTATAGTAATAAGTATTATATTTAAGATACAAAAATCATGATGCAAATTTTTATAAGATTAATAAATACTTCTTCATTAATAAAATAATTAATTTCATATTTTTCTTTCAATATTAAAAATTAGTTTCTGAAAGTTTGCAATATGATTATGATTATTTTTAAGTGCGATTATATTTTCAATAATTGCGTTTCCTTTTTATTTCTTTATTTTAGTAATTAAATAAAACAAAAAATAAAATATGAATGTTTGTGCAAGCTCAGCTATATCACGCTTTTTAATAGTAATACACTATTTTATGGCTGAACATGCATAATCATTTATAACAAAAAAAAATTTAGAAAATAATCTTTTTATGCGTTGACTACAATTATTTAGGATTAAGCATATTCTTCTTTGAGCAACGACTATAAATTCGGGCCTAAGGTTGGAATTCAAACTTAAGCAATAACTCAACTCAAATTACGGTGTTACTTACGTATCGATGTTACTTGAGTAACGTTTATAAATTTAAAAAAATATGTTTAAATTTAGCTAGGGTAAAGATTTTAATCAAGGGGCGCGGTAGCGCCCCGGGGGGCTGCTCCTGAACGATAAACTTAGTGTATCGATATATGCTATCTTTGTTCAGCACATTGATTTTATATCTTCTGTCTCTGTGATACAGAGCTGTGCAATTTTGTAGAGCAGCCCCCCCGATGGCAAGTAGGCGAAGCAATCGAGCGCTCCAAGCCTTTTATACGTTATGTTTTCGTATTTGCCCTTGCAATTGAAAAATATTTTTTAATATTTTTTTATTGCTGAATCTTTATAAAACCCATATGGAAATAATTTATGTGAAAAACTGTAAATAATAGTAAATAATTGTAAATAACTGTTAAAAAATGTAGGAATTGAGACATAAATAATAGTTATTTACAGTTATTAACTGTTATTAACTATTATTTACAGTTATTTACAATTATTTACAATTATTTACAGTTTTTTATAATTATTTACAATTATTCATAATTATTTACAGTTATTCATAATTATTTAGTTATTTACATTTTCAAAAATTTTTGAATTAGTGGATAATTTAATGTTATTAATAATTATTTACAATTATTTATAGTTATTTACAGTTATTTACAGTTTCTTACAGTTATTTACAATTATTTATAGTTATTTACAGTTATTTACAGTTTCTTACAGTTATTTACAGTTATTTATAATTATTTACAACTATTTACAATTTTCCATAGTTTTTTACAATTATTTACAGTTTTTCACATTTTTAAAAATTTTCGCCTATATATAAAATTATTGAATAAATTTGTGATAATTTTCGAAAATGTAAATAACTGCAAATAATTGTAAAAACTATAAATAATCGTAAATAACTGTAAATAATTGTGAAAAAAGTGAATAAATGTAAATAACTGTAAATAAATATAAATAAAATTTTTTCCATATGGGAATTATTTCATTTTTGTTTTTATAAGATTCAACATAATTTAATGAATACCATAATTTTCTTTTTTTAATTTCTGTAATTGTTATTACTATTTAAATTTATGTAACTTGTTGTTACTTTATCATTATTAATTTTCATCTGCATTTTCACCTTTATTTACTTTTTTACTGAAATAATTTTTATCATAAAATTATCATAAAAATGAATAAGTCAATGAAACTTTTAATTCTAAACTGTTAAAATAATTATAAACAAGTATTTTAATAACTATGTAAAATAGTTATTGTTTAATAAAATAAGTTTCTAAAAAATTTATTTTCTAATAATTGTTAGTTTTATAATTATAAAATGTAACAATATTAGTATACAATGGAAATTGATAGTTTATATAATTACAGAATGTGTAGCAATGAAATATCATATTTTCAATATTTTAAAGAAGCAATCTTATTCCTTAGAGAAATTCAATGGTTGTATAAAATGCCAGTAAATAAAATTCTCAAAATGTTGAAACTGCAAATCTTTGACAAAGAACTATGTTTTCTGATTCATTACCACCTGTGAAATATATATGTTATAACATAAACACAAAAGTTCCAAGAAACATAGAATTAATTATAGAAAAAGAATTTGGAGAAATAGGAAAAATGTTTATCTAATTAGTATTCACGCTTGTGGTGATCTAAGTGCGTATACACCTCAAATATATTTGGAGGTAAAAATGGTCCATCTTCTTATTTTAGTATCTTGTTGTTATCATGAATTTGAAGAAATAGAAAATGTTTGTCTAATTAGTTTTCTGCTTGTGGTGATCTAAGTGCATATAAATTTCAAATATATTTAGAGATGAAAATGGGCCATCTTCTTATTTTAGTATCTTGTTGTTATCATGAATTTACTCTGAAAAACACAAAATTAAAGAAAGTGACGAGAAAGAGTATTTTAATTATTTTCCATTGTAAAAAAAATTTAAACAAGCTATTGAAAGTGTTGATGTCGATATTGGAAAATTCTTTAAACGACCATTCTTAAGTCTTGCTTGTCAAGAAACATCAGATAGATGGCTTACAATGAGCGTTGAAGCTCATAGTGAACATTATTTTTATGTTGTTGCAAGAGCTGTTTTGGAATTATATGGAGCTAAAAGTAAATACTTTAAATTATAAATTTTAATAACTCTCAATATATGAAAATTTTATTTTTAGATAATCTTTATTTAAAAAAGCTTGTTCAAAAAGGTACGAGAAAATCACAGTATTCCAGTTTTAAAAATTATTTACAAGATTGTATCAATCGATATAAATAAATAAAGAATATCACTTGTGATAACAAACTGATAAACTGTGAAATGTCTTGAAATGATAAAATCTTAATGAGATTAAAATATGGAACCTACATCTAAGCTGCAAATCATTGACAGAGCAAATTCTAAACTGTTTAAAAATGTAACATGTTATTATTTCTTTAAGGAATTTGTTGATTTCTATTTAAGTTATATTTTAAAGTTAAAACTGAAATTTAGATTTAAAATAATTTTATACTTTATAAGTATAATTCATTCTTCACATGAGATTTTTATATTTTTGTAATAATTATTACTAAGTAAAATTAAAACTTGCGTTATCATAATTATATTTAAACAAACCAAAATTGTATTATATTTTTATTAAAAAATATAAACTAATACACATTAAACTTTAATGAACATAAGAAATCAATGATCAAACATGATTTTTAAATTTTTTCATGCTTTATTTTAAGCATTTGACATTTATAATTATTATAAGATTATTTGTCAAGTACACCGAGAAAAAAATTTAGTTGAGTCAATGAAATAAATTTAGTTATTAAATATTTTGTTGATAAAAATTAATTTTGATTGAAGTAATATGCAAGGTTATTAAATCACTGAAATATTTAGTTGAGATAAAAAAAATGATACCTAAGTTAAAAAAAAATAAATATTTTTTTAAAATAAAGAAAAATTTATTGTTTTGGTTAAATTATTTGATTGATTTAATCAAATCAATTTCATTAAGGCAGCTGATGAAATTTTATAAAATATTTATTTGTAATAATAGAATATGTTTGTAAATTATCTATATATTTTGTTACAGTAATTAAATATTTATTTTAGTAAATCGTTTGTTAAAATTACAAAATCTTTTATAACAATAAAAAAATATTGGTCAATCATCAATATAATATTTGCTTGAATTAACGGTCATCCGATTAAGTTAAAGAAGCTTATATTGTAAATAAACGCTTCACTAAGTTGATAACATTGTCATTTAATTAATAATATATGTGATTGTATAAAAAAAATATTTTGTTGTATATAACACATAAAATTTGATCAGCATTTCAATAAAAATTACAATTAATTTAAAGAAATAGGTTCTTTAAAATCAACAAATCCGATTTCAATGAATTCACAAAAAGAAAACCAATAAATTATTTTTTTAAAGTCAAGAAAGGTGCAACGTAAAAGCAGATATTAAATTTTTTTTAAAGAAATATTTATTAAACCGAATATATTTATTTTATTATTTCTATCAAGTTGTTATTGAAACAAGAATATCATTCACTGATTTAATTAAATATTATATTAACACTTCCATTAAATTACTTTAATGTTCAATAATGTATTAGATTATCTTAATGAAATATTTATTAAACCAAATATATTTATTTTATTATCTTTATCAAATTGTTATTGAATCAAGAATATATGTCACTGATTTAATTAAATATTGTATTAACATTTCTATTGAATTACTTTAATGTTTAATAATATATTTGATTATCTTAATGAAATATTTATTAAACCAAATATATTTATTCTATTATTTCTATCAAGTTCTGATTGACATAAGAATATATTTCACTAATTCAATTAAATATTATAACACTTCTACTAAATTACTTTGATGTTTAATAATATATTTAATTATCTTAATAAAATGTTTACTAATTCTAACGTATTTATTCTATTATTTTTATCAAATTTTGATTAAAAGAAGAATATATTACATTGATTTAATTAATTATTATATCACCTCTATTAAATTACTTTACTGTTCAATAATATATTTAATTATATTAATGAAATATTTAATAATGTCAAAATTATTGTTTTATTCTTTCAATAAATTTTGAATAGTAACAAAGATATTTTATTGTTTTAAATAAATATTGTATGACTTATATTAAATTATTTCACTGGCCAATGAAATACCCAATCATTTTAATTCAATATTTAGTGGCTTTGATAAATGCGCTTTTTCTCTTTATGAAATATATGATTGATTCTATGAAATATCTCATTGTCTTTTACTCAAATAATTTCATTGCTATATTATAATTAATTGGATGCATTAAATTAATTAAATTTTCAATTGATTCAAATATTTGATTTATTTTGTTCCATAAAATTATTTTATTACTTTTATTATTTAATTATATTGCGTCTATGAAATCAGTGATTAATTGAATTAATTATTATTTTTAACAATTAAATATTTTATTATTTATGTCTCAATCAAATATTTTGTTGTATTAATTAATTTCTTTATCAGATCGATTAAATAATTATTTGATTATCTTAATGAAATATTTATTGAAACAAGCAGTTATGATTTAATAACATATTTACTAAATCAAATGAAATATAATGTTAAAATTAATATTTAATATTATTGAAAAATATTTTTTTGTATAAGTTATCATCCTTTATACTCAAACAAACTCATGTTTTAAATAAAAATATGTACTAAAGTTAATAAAAATTACAGAGAAATATGATTAAATACTTGTTAAAATCAAGTAAATCCACTATTTGATTCAACTACATAATTTATTTCATTCAAATAACACATATTTGAACTAAAAGAAACATTTATTGTTTTAACAAAATCATTTAGTTCGATGGTTTGATGATACTACCGCTTGGTGGCGTCGTTAATTTTCGATCTCCCAAGCGGTAAGAGGGCTTCTAAGTTGATATATAAGGAAGTTAAAAATCCAAGATAATACGTAAATTGTAATGCGAGCGAAATTTATGTTAGATTTACTGCGTGTGCGATCACTGTATAAAGCATACTAATGTTAGTATGTTAATAATTGTTATTCTTTACCATATAAATAAATAGAATCATATTCACCTGTCCTTTAATGAGTCATCAATTCATTGATGTTAATAAATAAATATAAATCACTGAAAGCAAATACTGTTGATTAAAGACAGTATTTGTTCGATTAAAATATCTATAAATCGAATTAATTAAATATTTCTTTACTTTGAAGAAATATTTTATTTGTGAAACCGAATAATTAATCAATTTTTTGTTAAGACAATGAATTAATTTTATTAAATCTTAAAATTTTATTAAATTTAAAATATTCAATAAATTAAACTTTTATTTGAAAATATAAAATATTGAACTAATTTAATTTTAATATCCCGGTCAAAAAAGGTTAGCTATAAAATATAGCTAAAAAAATAGTTAAATATATAGCTGTATCGAGCTGTATTTACAGCTATATCGATGTGTTTTTTTAGCTGTTTTTTATAGTTAAAAATGTACTTAATTTTATAGTTAATAATTTCGTTATCTACCGAAAATATTAATAGCTACTTTTTCAACTATATTTTATAGCTATTATTATAGTTAAAAAAAAACACTTAAATTTTTAGTGTATTTATACCCGGTCAAAAAAGGTTAGCTGTAAAATATAGCTAAAAAAATAGTTAAATATATAGCTGTATCGTGCTTGTTTTACAGCTGTATCGATGTGTTTCTTAGCTGTTTTTATAGTTAAAAATGTACTTAATTTTATAGTTAATAATTTTGTTATACCGAAAATGTTAATAGCTACCTTTTCAACTATATTTTATAGCTATTATTATAGTTAAAAAAATACTTAAATTTTTAGTGTACTTATGACAATATATTAATAGCTAGATATTTAACTATACTTTATAGCTGAAAATAAATGGTTTTTAGATATCCTTTATAGTTGAAAATATAACTAAATTTTTAGTTAATAATTTGGTTATTACTCATAGATATTTAGCTGAAAAAACATAAATATTGCTATAATATAAATGAATATAGCTGTATTTTACTTATATTTTTAGCTGTTTTTATAGATGTTTTTTTGACCGAGAATAGCTGAAAATATAACTGTAATATCAGCTGTATTTTTAGCTGTTTTTTAGCTATATTTTTAACAATTTTTTTTAGCTAAACCATTATTAGAGTAGCTTTCAGATATACTCGAGTTTATTTATATTGTCCCTCGCTACCTTCGCTGTAAATTGATTAACCTATACATACACTAAATCTAAGTAATAATGTCCCTGGGGTCGCTAGAAAACACGCGCGCATTTTTTAGTAACGGTAAGATGGATCGGTCTTATATACAAAGTGTACTCAACTCTCACCACTTGCGGGAGTTGGACACAAATTTCAACGAGTCAAAACAGCTATATTTTAAGCTTAATTTTTAGCTAATTTTTTTAGCTAAACGTTTTTGACGCGTTGAAATTTGTGTCCAACTCCCGCAAGTGGTGAAAGTTGACTACACTTTGTATATAAGACCGATCCATCTTACCGTTACTAAAAAATGCGCGCGTGTTTTCTAGCGATCCCTGCGAGTTATTACTTAGCTTTAGTGTATGTATTGGTTAACTAATTTACAGCAAAGGTAGGAAAGGACAATATTAATAAACTCGAGTATATCTGAAAGCTACTCTAATAATATTTAGCTAAAAAAAATTGTTAATAATATAGCTAAAAAATAGCAAAAAATACAATTGAAATTACAGTTATATTTTCAGTTGTTCTCGGTCAAAAAAAAACATCTATAAAAACAGCTAATAATATAAGTAAAATACAGCTATATTTATTTATATTATAGCAATATTCATGTTTTTTCAGCTAAATATCTATGAGTAATAAACAAATTATCAACTAAAAATTTAGGTGTATTTTCAACTATAAAGGATATCTAAAAAACCATTTATTTTCAGCTATAAAGTATGATTAAATATCTAGCTATTAATATATTGTAATCCCGGTCAAAAAAGGTTAGCTATAAAATATAGCTAAAAAAATAGTTAAATATATAGCTGTATCGTGCTTGTTTTACAGCTGTATCGATGTGTTTCTTAGCTGTTTTTTATAGTTAAAAATGTACTTAATTTTATAGTTAATAATTTCGTTATACTGAAAATATTTATCTACTTTTTCAACTGTATTTTACAGCTATTATTATAGTTAAAAAAACACCTAGTACACTAAAAATTTAAGTGTTTTTTTAACTATAATAATAGCTATAAAATACAGTTGAAAAAGTAGCTATTAATATTTTCGGTAGCTAACGAAATTATTAACTATAAAATTAAGTACATTTTTAACTATAAAAAACAGCTAAAAAAACACATCGATATAGCTGTAAATACAGCCCCATACAGCATGAAAGGACTTTGAAAGGATTCTGAAAGGATTCATAAAAGGACTACAATCTTTCAGAAATATTTCACTGAAAGGATTCTGAAATAATTCTATGTCCGAGGTATTATTCTTTTAAAAATAATACATAAAAAAAATTTCATAAAGAATTCACAAGCCATTTCAAAATCCTTTCAATGGAAGAATTCTGTAAGGATCCATGAATTCTTTTGGTAATAATTCGTAAATCTTTTCATACATCTTCCATTGAAAGGATTCTGTAAGAATAATATGAAATATTTTTAAAATATTACATTGTATTATTTCTAAAAGGAATATACCTCGGACATAGAATTATTACAGAATCCTTTCAATGAAAGAATTCTGTAAGGATCCATGAATTTTTTTGGTAATAATTCGTAAATCTTTTCATACATCTTCCATTGAAAGGATTCTGTAAGAATAATATGAAATATTTTAAAAATATTTCATTGTATTATTTCTGAAAGAAATATACCTCGGACATTGAATTATTACAGAATCCTTTCAATGAAAGAATTCTGTAAGGATCCATGAATTCTTTTAGTAATAATGCATTAATCTTTTCATCTATCTTTAGTTGAGAGACGTGTAAAGTTCTAGAAATTTTATTCTTTCCTGTATTATTTAAGAATCAATTTAGAATCAATACACACACACACACACACACACACACACACACACACACAATATATATATATATATATATATATATATATATATATATATAACGGATATATGATGATATAATTATTCATAGGATTACGAATAGTTTTACAGCGGTTAAAATCGAAGTTATCATAACACAGACATCGCACGCATAACAATTTATAGTTTCCATTTAAGATTCTTATTTTCCTTATATATGAAACGGGAAGCACTCTTACCGCTTGCGAGAGTAAGAGATACCGCCATCAAGCGGATAAATTATAAACTAATCCCGAAAATATTTCTAAATGATTCTGTTATCTTCCACGTTTTCTTTCATAAAGTCCTTTCAAAGTCCTTTCAGTAAGGATTCATGTAATAACTTTTATTCTTATCATAAGTTATTTCATGAAATATTTCAAAAAGATTTCAAAATTATTTCATGTAAGATTTCTTGAGACTTTACCAAAATATTGCATGAATTATTTCATGAAAGCTTTTTGAATGAATCTTGAAATGATTCAGTGAAAGAATACCTTAGATCATTCCGAAAATCTTTCTAAATTATTTTCTGATTTTAATCGTTGGAAGATTTCTGAGTTATTTCTTGTTTCCTTTCAAGAAGTTCTCTCAAAGTCCTTTCAGTAAGGATTCGTGTAATAACTTTTATCGTCATAATAAGTTCTTTCATGAATTATTTCAAAAAGGTTTTAAAATTATTTCATGTAAGATTACTTGAAATATTACTAAAACCTTGCTTGGAATTATTACATAAAAACTTTTTGTAAGTATCTTGAAATGATTCGTTGAAAGAATACCTTAGATTATTTCGAAAATCTTTCTAAATTATTTCATGACTAGAATCTTTGGATGATTTTTGAGTTATTTCTTGTTTCCTTTCAAGAAGTTCTCTCAAAGTCCTTTCAGTAAGAATTCATGTAATAACTTTTATTCTTATCATAAGTTATTTCATGAAATATTTCAAAAAGATTTCAAAATTATTTCATGTAAGATTTCTTGAGACTTTACCAAAATATTGCATGAATTATTTCATGAAAGCTTTTTGAATGAATCTTGAAATGATTCAGTGAAAGAATACCTTAGATCATTCCGAAAATCTTTCTAAATTATTTTCTGATTTTAATCGTTGGAAGATTTCTGAGTTATTTCTTGTTTCCTTTCAAGAAGTTCTCTCAAAGTCCTTTCAGTAAGGATTCATGTAATAACTTTTATCGTCATGATAAGTTCTTTCATGAATTATTTCAAAAAGGTTTTAAAATTATTTCATGTAAGATTACTTGAAATATTACCAAAACCTTGCTTGGAATTATTACATAAAAGCTTTTTGTAAGTATCTTGAAATGATTCGTTGAAAGAATACCTTAGATTATTTCAAAAATCTTTCTAAATTATTTCATGACTACAATCTTTGGAAGATTTCTGAGTTATTTCTTGTTTCCTTTCAAGAAGTTCTCTCAAAGTCCTTTCAGTAAGGATTCATGTAATAACTTTTATCGTCATGATAAGTTCTTTCATGAATTATTTCAAAAGGTTTTAAAATTATTTCATGTAAGATTACTTGAAATATTACCAAAACCTTGCTTGGAATTATTACATAAAAGCTTTTTGTAAGTATCTTGAAATGATTCGTTGAAAGAATACCTTAGATTATTTCGAAAATCTTTCTAAATTATTTCATGACTAGAATCTTTGGATGATTTCTGAGTTATTTCTTGTTTCCTTTCAAGAAGTCATTTCAAAGTCCTTTTAGAAAGGATTCGTGTAATATTTCATATTTTAACTTTCATTTCCTTCTTGGTATTATTTTTGTAAAGACTTTGTAATCTTTCTGTGTATTATTTCATAAATTCTTTTCAAAAGAATATGGTTATCTTTTTAAGTCCTTTTTAAATTTTTTCAACGTATTATTACTTGTAATATTTCATGAAATTATTTCGAAATTCTTTCATGCTGTGTGGGAGCTCGATACAGCTATATATTTAACTATTTTTTTAGCTATATTTTATAGCTAACCTTTTTTGACCGGGATAGCATTAATATGATGAAATAATTAATTAGAAAAACAAATGGACATTTTAATTGATAATTTTTTTTATTAAAACAATGAATTAATTTTATTGAATCAATCTTCGCGACATTCAATAAGTCAAATATTTAATTGAAAATACAAAATATTATTTGATTTAATTCCAATATGTATATTAATGTAATGAAATAATCAATTAGAAAAATAAATGGGCATTTTAATTGATAAAATTTTGTATAAAAACAATGAATTAATTTTATTGAATCAATCTTCGCGACATTTAGTAAGTCAAATATTTATTTGAAAATACAAAATATTATTTGATTCAGTTACTACATGCATATTGATGTAATGAAACAAGCAATTAGAAAAACAAATATGCATTTGAATTAATAAAAAATTTTTTAAAAACAATAAATTAATTTTATTTAACCAATATTTGTGATGTTTAGTAGAATCAAATATTTATTTAAAAAAAATGAAATATTTATTTGACTCAATTAAAATATTTGTATTAATGTAACAAAATATTTTATGTGCCGCCCGCACCTAAGGGATTTCATTGATTCAATTAAGCCTTACTTAATCCAACTAAATTTTTTTCTCAGTGTATGTACAATCAATTACATATTTATATTTGCTTAAAATTATCTTTATATCAAACAAAGTATGAGAAAAGAAGTACAATGATTGTTTCAAAAATGAAAATTAACTTTGAATATTAAAAAAATAAATGTACCTTGTATAATAAGAAAGGAGTAAAATTTTTTACAATATTCAATTATTCATATTAATAAAAATTTAAACAAAAAAGTTTAAAATTATGAGGGTGAAGAAATAAACCGATTTGTATGTATATTTCAAAATTGAATACTGTAAAAAGCTTACCTTTAAAAGATATATAGTGGGCAAGTATGCTTGGCGATTTATTTTAATTAATGATTTTAAACATTTTGATGTCTTTAACATATTATAAACTATTTTTAGTAATAAAATCAAAATTTGACATTAGAATTTCATGAAATCACGAATTAAATGTCAAGTATATAATAAAGATAATAAAACTATGAGATCTTACCATAATTTTTAACAAAAGATTTTTCAATTTTTTTTCTTTACAAATTAACGTTAATTTCAGTCACAAAATTGTATTATTTCTTGTTATCTTTTTTTTTATCATTTATTTAAAAATATTCTTTTTAAATTTTATTAAATTTTTACTAAATTACTTGCCAGACCCATGGGTAAATATTTTATGTCAATGTTTAAAGTTAAGAAATTTGTGTATAACATATGTACATAAAAACTTTCATTTTATGTAACATTACAGATATAATGGGACATAACATGTAAGTATTAAAATCATTTTCTACTTATAACACGTTTCTAATTTTCAATTTAACGGTAATATAATTCTGTAATATTATTTTAATCAATTATTGGAATTTATAGTTATCGAAATCAAATAAGAAAAAGGATCTGCATATTTTAATATCTAATATTTATAAAAATCTTAATTTATTGGATTACATAAAACTATTATATAAATAATCATTCCTAAATGTATAATACGTATTTAAATAATTTTTCAATACATATGTATTATATATTTATAAACTCATCTTATTTTAAATATTTAAAATCATAATAACAATTTATTGAAGTACATAAATATGTTTTGTTTGTGAGTGTATTTTGAGGATGTCTAAATAATGAACAGTTGATATTTTAATTCAGATTCTAAATTAATACTTAAATTATTAAAAAATAGATCTCTTTTAAGATATTTAAAAATCATTTGTTCGTTTATTGCATTATCTATAATCAAAGAACCAAATCCACAGTATATCCCATACAGTATGAAAGGACTTTGAAAGGATTCTGAAAGGATTCATGAAAGGACTACAATCTTTCAGAAATATGTCACTGAAAGGATTCTGAAATAATTCTATGTCCGAGGTATTATTCTTTCAAAAATAATACAAAAAAATATTTCATAAAGAATTCACAAGACATTTCAAAATCCTTTCGATGAAAGAATTCTTTAAGAATCCATGAATTCTTTTGGTAATAATACGTAGATCTTTTCATACATCTTCCATTGAAAGGATTCTGTAAGAATGATATGAAATATTTTTAAAATATTTCATTGTATTATTTCTAAAAGGAATATACCTCGGACATAGAATCATTACAGAATCCTTTCAATGAAAGAATTCTGTAAGAATCCATGAATTCTTTTAGTAATAATGCATTAATCTTTTCATTTATCTTTAGTTGAGAGACGTGTAAAGTTGTAGAAACTTTATTCTTTCCTGTATTATTTAAGAATCAATTTAGAATTAATACACACACACACACACACACACACACACACACACACACACACACACACACACACACACACACACACACACACACACACATATATATATATATATATATATATATATATATATATATATATATATATATATATATATATATATATATAACGGATATGATGATATAATTATTTATAGGGTTACGAATAGTTTCACAGCGGGTAAAATCGAAGTTATCATAACACAGACATCGCACGCATAACAATTTATAGTTTCCATTTTAGATTCTTATTTTCCTTATATATGAAACGGGAAGCACTTTTACCGCTTGCAGGAGTAAGCGATACCGCCATCAAGCGGATAAATTATAAACTAATCCCGAAAATATTTCTAAATGATTCTGTTATATTTCACGTTTTCTTTCAAAAAGTCCTTTCAAAGTCCATTCAGTAAGGATTCATGTAATAAATTTTATTCTCGTCATGATAAGTTCTTTCATGAATTATTTCAAAAAGATTTCAGAATTATTTAATGTATGATTTCTTAAGACTTTACCAAAATATTGCATGAATTATTACATGAATGCTTTTTGAAAGAATCTCGAAATGATTCGGTGAAAGAATACCTCAGATCATTCCGAAAATCTTTCTGAATTATTTTACGACTGGAACTTTCGAAAGAGTTCTGAGTTCTTCCTTGTTTCCTTTCAAGAAGTCTTTTCAAAGTCCTTTCAGTAAGGATTTATGTAATAACTTTTATTCTCATCATAAGTTATTTCATGAAATATTTCAAAAAGATTTCAAAATTATTTCATGTAAGATTTCGTGCGACATTACCAAAACATTGCATGAACTATTATTACATGAATGCTTTTTGAAAGAATCTTGAAATGATTTGTTGAAAGAATACCTTAGATCATCCCAAAAATCTTTCTAAATTATTTTCTGAATTCAATCGTTGGAAGATTTCAGAGTTGTTTCTTGTTTCCTTTCAAGTAGTCTTTTCAAAGTCCTTTCAGTAAGGATTCATGTAATAATTTTTATTTTCATTATAAGTTATTTCATAAAATATTTCAAAAAGATTTCAAAATTATTTCATGTATGATTTCTTAAGACTTTACCAAAATATTGCATAAATTATTTTATGAAATCTTGAAATGATTCAGTGAAAAAATACCTTGGATCATTCCGAAAATCTATCTAAATTATTTTACGACTGGATACTTCGAAAGATTTCTGAGTTTTTTCTTGTTCTCTTTCAAGAAGTCTTTTCAAAGTACTTTCAGTAAGGATTCATGTAATAACTTTTTCGTCATGATAAGTTCTTTCATGAATTATTTCAAAAAGATTTTAAAATTATTTCATGTAAGGATTCGTGAGATCTTACAAAAATCTTACATGGAATTATTACGTTAAAGCTTTTTGGAAGAATCTTGAAATTATTCGGTGAAAGAATATCTTAGATTAATTCGAAAATCTTTCTGAATTATTTTACAACTAGAACTTTCAAAAGATTTCTGAGTTCTTTCTTGTTTTCTTTCAAGAAGTCCTTTCAAAGTCCTTTCAGTAAGGATTTATGTAATAACTTCTATTCTCATCATAAGTTATTTTATGAAATATTTCAAAAAGATTTCAAAATTATTTCATGTATGATTTCTTAAGACTTTACCAAAATATTGCATGAATTATTTCATGAAAGCTTTTTGAATGAATCTTGAAATGATTCCGTGAAAGAATACCTTGGATCATTTCGAAAATCTTTCTAAATTATTTTATAATTAGAACCTTCGTAAGATTTCTGAGTTCTTTCTTGTTTCCTTTCAAGAAGTCCTTTCAAAGTCCTTTCAGTAAGGATTCGTGTAATATTTGAAGCGTATAGCTGCAAAAGTAGTTATCTCCAAAAAAATTTTTTACAAGAAATAACATTTTTTGCTGTACTTATACTTAAAAGTCAGTGTATTTTGCAATGCACCATATTTTTTTCATTTCATAAAAAAAGACTATACCTATATTTTGGTCCCATATGATTTTTTCATAATAAATTTTAATGTTCTGTATACGAAAATGCAATAAAAATGAATTCGGAAAAAATGGAGATAGCCATCTTTGCAGCTACACGCTTCATTTCATGTCTTAACTTTCGTTTCCTTTTTGGTATTATTTTTGTAAAGACATTTTAATCTTCCTGTGTATTATTTCATAAATTTTTTTCAAAAGAATATAGTTATCTTTTTAAGTTCTTTCTAAATGCTTTCAACGTTTCATTACTTGTAATATTTCATGAAATTATTTCAAAATCCTTTCATGCTGTGTGGGATATGTTTTAAATTGAAAATTCTATTTTATTTTTTAATATTCAAAGTTCTATAGCTCTTCTCTCAGTTCTATGCCTAAGATGAGACAAAGCTCACTTCAAGATATTATAAAAAGACATAACATAGTGCAACCTGAGTGAAATCAACCTGGTCGAACACCAGAAATTCAAAATTACATGAAAATACAAAATGAACCAATCAGAAGACAGCAATTCTGAGATTTAAAAAAATTTGTGTAGATTCTACTCATCATTTGCAACAATAAATATATATTTATAAGTGAATCTCTAAAATCCTTAGTTTCTGAGGAAAAAAATAATTAAGTTGGTAATTTAACAAAAAAATTTGAAAAATCACAATATTCTATTACTTATTACTCGTAATCCCTATGCCTCTAAAAATTTTTTTGTATATTTTGGGTATCAAATGGAACCTCTTCACGGATTTTCAGCAAATTCTATTTTTTTGTCAGTCGAGTTGACATGAAACGTCCCATATGTTGATAATTAAAATTCCGATTGATAAAACAACTTCATATCATACGAAAATCAATTATGTCAAATAAAATTTTGTATTATATAACTCATTTTAATTGAATCATTATGTGTGGAAACATTTAATAAATAATATTGATAAACGTGAGATAAAAAATGATAATTTTTGAATATAAAAATTTTAAAAGTACTTTTGAAATAAAATAATTAATAAAAGAAAGATAAATTTTTTATATTCTTTATTATAATGAATAGTGAAATAGTTGATTTAAAAAAAAGTGATTAGTAATAATTAATTTTGAAGTATGATTTCTATTAGTTGATTTTACAAATATAAGTGATTTTTAATATTTGATTTTAAAGAAAATTTTTTAGTAGTTTATTTTAATAACGGATTATTTAAGAAAAAAGTGTTTTTTAGATAATTTTAAAGATTTTTTAATTGCTGATTTTAAAAAAAAGGTTAACTAAATAAATATTAAAATTTTTGTTTTATAATATTTTAATTTCTTATACAATGGAAGGATAAATATTCTTTGACTGATCTTTTTATTGGATTTAAAAATTACACAAAACCAATTAGGGAAGTTATGGAATAATCTGATAAGATCAGGTAATTTTAAAATGATCTTAATTTTAACATATTTTTTTATTATCGTTCAATTTGACCAGCATGTCTCGGTCACGGGGTAAGTTATCGTACATGTTGGAGTAAGTTGGCTTTCAATAATTACAAATAATATAAAATTTTTATAAAAAATTTTTTTAACAAAAAACAAAACCGACTCCAAAAAAGTGCACTAAACAGTTACAAATAATTTATGATCTTCAATAATTATACGCATACTCCGCATCTAACTTAACACACGCGTGGCAAATATATTATAAATAATTAGATAATCTATAATATATTTGCTACACATGTGTTAAGTTAGATGCGTAGTATCCGTATAATTATTGAAGATCATAAATTATTTGTAACTGTTTAGTGCATTTTTTTGTTCAAAAATTTCTATTTTGAAGTCGGTTTTGTTTTATGTTTAAAATTTTTCATTGTTTAATGTTTTATTTCCAATGTTTTTAAAGTCGGTTTTTTTAGTTAGAATCCCCTTACTAAAAGCGCAAATATAGGTAGACCCACTAATTACGCCTAACTTTCATTATTAATGCATAACGCATGCATTAGTACACTATACCAAGCAATGTATAGGAAGAAAGAGAAAAGGCTCAACGGCACAGTGTCGTTGTGTGTGCATGTATACATATTCAAGCTTAGGTAAGAGAGGGAGAGAGAGAGAGAGAGAGAGAGAGAGAGAGAGAGAGAGAGAGAGAGAGAATAAGAGAGACAGAGAGAGAGAGAGAGACAGAGAGAGAGACAGAGAGAGACAGAGAGAGAGAAAGAGAGAGACAGAGAGTATAGCAAACGAAGTATAAGGAAGGTAAATGAGAAAACGAAACACTCGGTTCTTCTTAATTTGATAATTTGCTTATACAAACCGAATATTATAAGACACGTATGGGACCTTTCTGCAGAGATCCTCTATCAGATAAAAAAGTTTTTCGGATCAGCTTAGAAATGACGGAGTTATGAGGTAACAGACATAAAAAAAATAAAAAAAATTCAATCGAATTGAGAACCTCCTCCTTTTTGAAGTCGGTTAAAAATTGTATAAAGCCTCATAAAATTTTATAAAATAAGAATTACAAATTTTGTGAGAAAGTTTATTTCTCACTGTAGATTCAGTTAAAATAGTCAATGTTTTCTTTTTTCTTTGATTATTTTTATAATTATGCATCATTGTATTAAAATAAAATTAATTTGAAAATAAATTTGAATTATAAACAAAATTTTGTTTTCAAATATACTAAGAAATAGAAAACCATTGTACCTTGAAAAAATTTGCCACGTAACCCCAAATTTGCATAAAAATTTTGAACAATTTTTATGCAATATGCGTTTTTTAAAATCAAATATACAATAGTATCTACGTAACAAGAAAATGTGAAAAAACAGTTGACTATATGAAAAGTTTTAAAACTACCTGTTATTAAGGTTGTTCTGGCTATACAGTCTGTGTCAAAAGTTAGTATTTTCGATAATGTTTTATATTTTTAGGTAGAGAGGGTTTATTTAATTTTTCACATAGTAATTTATTAGATAATATTAAAACAGTCATTTTAAACTTTGTTATACCTAAATATGACAATTTATTGAAGAGTTATATCATTTTAAAGTTTATAACTTTTACGGAAATCTAATGTAATCATAAACAAAGGTGTCAAAGTTTCAAAAATGATTCTATTCGACAGCAACAAAGTTTATTTTGTTCGGTTTGAAATTCGTAATCTATTGACATGGATAGAATTTCAATTATTATTTTTTATTTAAATTAATTACCGATTTTATACGATGAAACAGTGATTACCATCTGAGACATAGACATTTTTTCGTAAACGATCGACAATAAATTTGAGTAAAAAATAAAAATTGAAATTCCATCCTTGTCAATAGATTCTAAATTTTAAAAGGAACAGAATAAATTTTGTTGCTGTCAAATAAAATCATTTTTAAAACTTTGGCACCTTTGTTTATGATTACATTAGATTTCGGTAAAAGTTATAAACTTTAAAACGCTATAACTTTATTGAGAATATATTGACAAGGATGGAATTTCGATTTTTATTTTTTATTTAAATTGATCACTAATTGTTTACGAAAAAATGTATATGTCTCAGATGGTACTCACTGTTTTATCGTAGAAAATCGGTAATGAATTTAAACAAAAAATAAAAATTGAAATTCTATCCTTGTCAATAGATTACAAATTTTAAACCGAACAAAATAAACTTTGTTGCTGTCCAATAAAATCATTTTTGAAACTTTGGCACCTTTGTTTATGATTACATTAGATTTTGGTGAAAGTTATAAACTTTAAATTGCTATAACTCTTTAATAAATTGTTATATTTAAAACAAACATGGTTTAAACTGATTATTTTGAAATTATCTAATAAATTATTTTATGAAAAATTGTATAAACCCTCCCTACCAAAAAATATAAACCATTATCGAAAATACTAACTTTTGACACAGAATGTATAGCCAGAACATTCTTAAGATAGCTATCACACTGAAATTGACAGTATATATACAAAATAAACAACAGATGGCTCTATTGTAGGCAGTATAGCTATATATAATTTGGATCACAAGTTATGATCAGCGTACTTATTTACCCCTGTAGTCAACTTGCCCCGGTCTCCCTTATTCTAAGAAAATAGTTATTATTTGTTAAAATTTTTTTAAATAACATTAAAATAAGAAAAATTAATTCATTTTGAAAAATTTTTTCATACAAAGATATAATTGTTGATATTATTTTTTTTATTTTTAGATTAAAAGGTTATCTGAAAATGTTTAGGAAATTTTAAAAAAGAATAAAAATTAAATTGAAGCGATTATAATAAAATATATAGAAATTATTAGATCCAATTATAAATATACTTTTATTAAATTATAATGAATAATTAAAATTTTAATATTAAAGTTGAAATAGATGATAGTAATTGTTTGTTTCGAGCATTTTCACATTTTGTTTATAACGATCAAGACAATCATCGTAAAGTTAGATTAAAAATCGTAAATTATGTTGTAAATAATTGGTTGACATATCAAACATTTTTAATAGGTAATGAATCACAGGATATAGATATCATCGATTCAAATTCATATAAAAATTATGTCTTCAAATCATGTTCAAGGCGGAGGAACCGAAATATATGCTTTTGTTAATATTTATAATATATTTGTTTTAATTTATTAAATAGGATTTCAAAATCCAATAAATATTGGTCCAATGAATTCAAGAAGCAAATTAATTCTTTTATTATCAGGACAAATTGATTCAGGGCTTTATAGTATCATTGATTTTAAAAACACATATTTTAAACAAGATTATCGAAATTTTTATTATAAACAATATTATATGAAAAACAAAAGTATTATAAGTGAAAAAAGGTTAGTTAAAAATCTTACTGATAAGGCTATTAAAAAAAAGACAGAAAAAAATATTGTATGTAATATGACTCAAAAGAAAAAGAAAAATGATGCTGCATGCAACATAACTGAAAAGAGAGTTAAGAGAAAAAAATGTTACATGCAATATGACTGAATAGAGAATTCAAAGGAAAAGAGAGAAAGATATTGTATAAAATATGCCTAAAGCAAGAGTTAAGAGGAGAAGAGAGAAAAATATTACATCCAATATGATTGAAGAAAGAATTCAAAGGAAAAGAGAGAAAGATGTTGTATACAATATGACAGAAGAAAGCGTTAAAAGGAGAAGAGAGAAAAATATTACATCCAACGTGACTGAAGAAATAATTCAGAGGAGAAGAAAAAAAGATATTGTATACAATATGACTGATGAACGCGTGGAAAAAAAGAAAGGAAGACTTCAAATATGACTATTGACAAATTAAAAAAGAAAAGATGTAGTAATTTATCGAAAAATATGTCGTATAAACGAATTGAAAAAAGAAGAAAAAAGCAACAAGTTATAAAAATTTGTAATAAAAATTTAAATTATGTTGATCTTGGAAATATGGATTACGTTTGTCTTCATTATTCTGTAAGATTCTGGTTGGTTGAATTTTCAAAAAAGAGTTGTTGTCATAATGGTAAAATTAAACCTCCTCCTTTGAGTGAATATGATTCAGAATTAAAAAATCTTTTGTTCGATAGAAAATCCAGAGAACTTATTCGTTATTACAATATTAAATTTTCTTTTGTCAGCTCTAATGCTAATGTAATAAATAAAAATTTAAAAAGTATTTATAATTTAAAGATTCAAGGACAAATTTGTTATTTTACACCGAATAGTTTATTTGTAAAAGATGGAGACAATGCTTGATTAGGACACATTTATCTGTATGATAACTACACAGCGAATCAACTGAGGTTGAAAAATAATAAAAAATTAGTAGAAGAACATATTAACATTTTATCTAAAATATAAATAAAAATTCCTATGCCTTGAAATATAAACATTTGTACGAATTGTCAAAAAAATAAGAAATGTCCAGAATATAATTTATTTTTTATTCGTAAATTTAATTTAAATAGAAATGTTCATAATAATCCAAGAATTGCTGAATGCGCTGCTTTAATAGTTTCAAAAGACGGCGAAATTCCAACATCTTACGATTTTCAGATTTATCCTAGATATACTTCAGAAAAAGAAACTTCAGGATATTTAAATAAAATATCATCACATTGTGATCCAATGGTATTTCCGATTTTATTTCTGACAGGAGATTTAGGATGGAATCCTTCTTTAAAACAAAATTCAAATAGTGATAAACGTTTGACTGCTTTACAATGTTATTCTAATTGTTTAGCGTACCGTGATGTATTTAATCCAATTATACATACAGGACGGTTAACTTAACAATATATAATTCAAGCCTATACTACGATAGAAAGTACTCGATAAAATTACTTTAGATATAATCAACAAAAATTGAGAGTTGAATGTTATCGAGGAATTATAGATCATGTTGGGCAAAATGCCTCGAATAATTTAGAAAATTTCGTGGACAAAGAACGATTAGGTCGTATTTTTATTTTGCCATCAACACATATCGGTAGTCCTAGATATATGCATCAATTATACCAAGACGTTATGGCCGTGAGTCGGGAAATCGGAAGGCCTGACTTATTTATTACTGTTAGTTGCAATCCAAATTGGCCAGAATTAAAAACTATTTTATCTCATTTTCCTCCTGGTTCAACATGTAATGATATTCCAAATATAGTAGCAAGATTATTCTATAATAAATCACGTGCAATATTAGCGGATATTTTATCTGGAAACATTTTTGGAAAAATATTAGGCTACATTTTTACGATTGAATTTCAAAAAAGAGGACTACAACATGCTCATACGTTGTTTGTTTTAAATTACAAAAATAAATTATTGAATCCTTCTGATATTGATAAATATGTTAGTGCAGAAATTTCGGATGACGATGAAATTTTACGTGAGTTAGTAATAAAACATATGTTGCACGGTCCTCATACTGAAAAAACTCCATGTTATGATAAAGAAAAAAATTCTTGTTCCAAAAAAATTCTTAAAGAATTTAGTGATTTTACATATTTTGATAAAAATGGTTTCCCACAATATAAACGATATAATAAAGATAAAAATTATGTGTATAACTCAAAAGTAAATGGTGAATTTATAAACGTAAATAATTCAATGGTAGTGCCTTATAATTCTACTCATTTGAAGAAATGGCAAACTCATATTAATTCTGAAATTTCGTATTCAGTAATGAATATAAAATATCTTTACAAATATATGTACAAAGGCCATGATTGAGCATACGTTGCTATTAAAAAAAAGGATACTGATTTTGAATTATTCAATGAAATTACGGACTAAGTCGATACTAGATATATTAGTTCTATAGAAGCTGCTTGGAGAATTGAAGAATTACCACTTTCAGGTAGATAACATACATTTATTAGTTTAGCAGTACATACAGAAAATCAACAACAAGTGATTTTTAAAAAAAATAAAGAAATAGAAGCTTTACAAAAAAATAATAGTACAACTTTGACAGCATGGTTTAAATTAAATGAGTATGATCCTGAAGCTAGAAAAATTAAATATTCTAATATTCCAAAAATTTATCTTTTTGATTCTTCAAAAAAAGTTTGGGTAAAAAGAAAAGTTTTTTCAAAAGTTATCGGGAGAATCAATACTGTTAGTCCTAAAGATGTTGAAAGACTTCACTTGAAATTAATTTTAAATCGCGTAAATGGACCAAAACCTTTTAATGATTGAAAAAGATTTGAAAATGGAACTTATAAATCTTTGAAAGAAACTGCCGTTAATATGGGATTAATAGAAGACGATAGTCAAGTTTTCAAAATTTTTGAAGAAGCATGTACTATTATAATGCCAAAGCAATTAAGGAAATTTTTCTCATAATTTCTTATTTCTGATAATTTTCCTTCTGCATCCAAAATTTGGGATCATTTAAAAAAATATTTCTGTGACGATTTTGAAAATGATCAAGAATACAATGCATTCAAAGAAATTAATAATACCCTAGATTTAAAAAAATTTTCACTATCTGATTTTGGATCACCAAATATTGATAATATAATAATTTAAAAATCACTCGAAGAAAGAAAATTATATATAGAATCCAATAATAAATTATTTAATGAATACAAAAGTCAATTAAACGATGAACAAAATTTAATTTTTTATTGTATTACAAAGAACAAAAATCGTATGATATTTATAAATGGTCTAGGTGGAACTGGAAAAACTTTTCTATATAAAACTTTAATCTTTTATTATTTAGGACAAGGAAAAAAATTATATCTATGGCTTGGACAGGAATTGCTTCTATTTTACTGCTGGAAGGAATGACAACACACAGAACGTTCAAATTACCTTTGGATTTAGAAAATATAAAAACAAAATTTTAAAAATTTTTAATCAGATGAAAGAAAATTACGAGAGTGTGATGTAATGATTTGAGATGAAGTATTGATGATTCCTAAAATAGCTCTAGAAATAATTGATAGAACTTTGAGAGATTGCTGTAGTCTTGATTCGGTCCCTTTTGGCGAAAAATTAATAATATTAGGCGGGGATTTCAGACAAATTCTACCAGTAATTAAAAATAGATGTAGAAATTCTATAGTTCGTGAATCAATAAAGTTTTCTTCTTTATGGCCATATTTTGACATTTGAAAATTAAAAAAAAATATGAGATCAAGTGATGAAAATTATTCAAAATTTTTATTGAAAATTTGCGGAGGAGTTATAGATTCTTTTAATATTCCAAATAACACGGTTCAACAAAGATTTATTTTTTTTATACCACCTGAGTAAAACATATCATTTCTTGTAGATTTTTTGCCGCTAAATCCAAATTTGGTCGCAGAATTGCTCTAGCACGTCAAGTTTTTGAGATATCCTAACCTAAAAGTGCAAAAATCAATGTTTTGGCCTATATTTGAGGTTATGTAGCATCGTCAATGTTTTTTTTCCTGAAAAAATATATGCATGTTTTGAAAGTGCTAGTCTTGTTTTTTTAAATGCCGTTGAGTTTGTTTAAATATCTATTTTTTTCTTCGAGATATTTTGTTTTGAAAGTTTCAAGTGACTTGAATTTCTGAAGCCATTGACCCTTTTAGGCATTCTGGATCTAATTGATAAAATGACTTCTATACTCGATAAAAGGGCTTCAAAATTCATACTAGAGGGTCCTCAGGATCGCTGAAAATGAAGATGACAAATATCGTATTTTTTTGACAACTTTTGGCAGCCATCTAAGAAATAAAAACTTCTTTTTTTTCAACCTCGTCTTCGCTTCAAGTGATCTCGAAAATCTTCAATTGTAAATTAAAGCTATTTTATCTTTCACCTATAGAGCAGTTTTATTTTCATTAATATCATATTTGACAAAAATTAGAAAAAATAGTAAAAAATGAAAAATATAATTTTCATCCTGTCACAGACATTTTTTTTCTAACCTACATTTAGCGATATCCAGGAACAACGGCGTGGACGTAGTAGGTTTCTGTTCCCTTTGGGATGCTTGATTAGCGTGAGTCCCCTTGCCTCTCACGATTGGGGTGCTTGATTAGCGTGAGTCCCTTTGCCCCTCACGATCGGGGTGCTTGATTAGCGTGAGTCCCCTCGTCTCTCACGATCAGGGGGCTTTATCAACATAAGTCTTTCAACAGCGTCTTCTGCCTTTCGTGATTGACTTATTTGTTTTGCGTTCGACAACTTCTTTTGTTTCTTCCTTTTTCTCCTCAGTTTTGAATTTTTTTACCAGTGTCTGTTGTATGTCCAAAATATTTTTCCTTGTAGCTTTTCGCTTATGAGCCTTATTTGATTCCGTACTTAACGCCCAGCAGTAGTCGGCTAATAAATTCTCAGTTGGTTTATCACAATAACGTTTTTCAATTGCAGCAATATATTGGTGGAAGCGTTCTCCATGCTCATCACTAAAGTCACCAAGGTCATTTGGAAAAAATTCCAAGTGTGAGTGCAAAAAGTGTATTTTAAGGGACATATTACATCCTATTTTTTTGAATTCTTGTAATAAATCTTCAACAATTTGTACATAATTTGGATCTCTATTATTACCTAGAAAATTTTAAATCACACTTTTCAATGCTCTCCAAGCATTCAACTCTTTTTCATCAAGAGTTTTATCGAAATTTGGATCTTTAGTAAGTTTTCTAATCTGAGGACCTACGAAAACGCCTTCTTTAATCTTTGCTTCGCTTAATTTGGGAAACATTTGTCGTAAATATGAAAATGCACTTTCATTCTTTTTTAAGGCTTTAGTAAAGTTCTTCATGAGGCCCAATTTAATATGGAGCGGCTGTATAAACACTTTATTTTTATCGCAAAAAGGGTAATGATGAACATTTTTTTCTCCGGGTTCGAATGACTCCCGTTCAGTCCAATCTTTCTTAATATAATGTAAATCTCTAGCACGGCTATTCTACTCGCACAGAAAGCAACAATGCTTGGTGTATCCACTTTGCAAGCTAAGTATAAAATCAATTACTTTTAAATCTCCACATACGAGCCATTGGTATTCTGAGTATTTTATTTTTTAAGAATCAATTTCATACTGTCATATGACTCTTTCAATTCAGTTGTATAAGCAACTGGAACTGAAGGAAATTTATTACCATTATGCAGTAATACAGCTTTCAAGCTGGATTTAGAAGCATCAATGAATAGCCTCCAGTTTTGAGGATCTTCTGGTAAATTTAACGCTTTTAATAAGTCTGTAATATTTGTGCGATAGTAAAAGCCCTCGCTACATGTAAAGAATTGAACGAATTTTTGTTCACGTGTGCGAAATTCTGTAATCTTTACTTTGGGTTGTAAAAGGTTCCATTCTTTAAACCGAGAGGCTAGCAATTCTGCTTTGTACTTCGGAAGTTCTAGATCGCGAACGAGATCATTTAAATCCTCTTGGTTAAGTATGTGTGGATTACCAGAATCTTCTTCAAATGAAGCCGTATCCGAATAGGCGTCTTCGGAAACATTGTCTTCGGTGGTTGCGTTGTTGTTAAATTGTCGACTTGTTGAGTTATTTGAAGGCGGTATGGGAGCTGGTTCTGATTTGTTACGAAGCACTGGTTTTTTTGCTGACTTAACATTTGCATACTCAATCTTCTTTTTATTCTTCGTCTAAAATCCTGTTACTTTTGGCAAACAAAAATAACAATCAGTTACATGATCCTGCTGCTCATTTTAAATCATAGGTACTGAGAATTTAAGATAACTCTCGAAACCTTGTAGCTATGATAATAAATTTTTTTTACAAGTTGAGCAGCAAAATTGTGATATGAAAGATTTACTACCATTATTCACGGAACGATTGAAATACAAACGGTAAGCTTCGGCTATCGCACTGGTTATAACGTTAGTTTGCTTTTTTGTCATGTGATTTCCACATACATAACAAAAGAAATTAGAAGAATTCGCACATTCTCGGACCATCGCAAAGACAATTCTACTACTAAAGTTTTATAAATAAATATTCTGAACTGTCCAAAAATTTCGATAAGAAAAAATTAAAAAAGATAAAAAAGATTTGAATAATAGAATTAAAAATGAGAGTAACGATCTTATGAAATATGATAGTAGTCAGATATTAAAGATAGTAATCAGATATTGAAGATAGTAATAAGACCCATGATGAGGTTTACTACCAAGTACAAATTCATTACTGTAATGTAAATAAATAGTCACTACTTAACAAATATAAGGTAAACTATAGTGACGGAATACTTTCTGACACAGTTGTAAAAAAATAGTTACCTTTTGGAAAAACGTTTGGGTTATGTGAATTTAGCTTTTGCGAGTTTGAAGATTTGGTTTTGGGGTATGTAATTTTATTTGGTATATGTGTATTTCGAGTTTCTAGATATGTGCGTTAAAAGTTTGTGGATTTCGCGAGTTTTAAATTTGTGGACTATTATATAGTTCGTGAGATTTAATTTCTCAAAGGTGAAAAAAAGATTTCAATTAATCCAACAGTTTTTTTTAAAGGGAAAGAAGAATTAAAATGGTTAAAAATGGCTATTTTTTTACTTTTCAATTAAGATATCTCTAAAATGTTACGAGAAAGTAAAATTATGTGGCTAAATTATGTTTCAGCACGAAAAAATATGTAAGTATCAAGTATTCTATGCTCGTCCATTATATCTTGCGAGGCAGAAATATTTGAAATTTGTATTTCATAAAAGTGTCTGGAAAGTTAGTATTTCTTGGCTCCTATATTTTAAAGCATGAGGTCCATGAACACTTTATTTCTAGTATCCAATGTAAAATACTTATTTTTACTTATAATGATATTGTAATTGAAAGAAAACAAGGATTCAAACATGTTGCATTAATCATGCGGTTTTAGCGGTTTACAGTTTTGCAACTTAAAATTTTTCGCTGAAATGAGAATTTTATAACTTTGGTTCATGAGCACCGAAAAAAGTTTTAAGTATACACATTTTCCAGCCTGTCTGTCCGCCTATCTACAAATGTTCAAATTAAATCCAAAGCTAAAAAATTTCCAATCCATAGGCTCTGCACCCACTTATTAGAAACCCACATGTGTTAAGCCAGTGTATGTATCCCAATCCCATAATTCCTAAGCTCATACAATCTCACATATTTGAAGCCTGGTGAACCGAAAATTGGAAAAACTGATATTTTACCATAAAAAGGTTTTCAACTTCAATGATTTCGTCCGTATTAGAAAAGACAATTGTGAATCTTCGATTTTTTGACTTCATATTTCTTCTCATTGACCCCAAGAACCTACAAGTAAGATCTTTCAGATTTAAATATAGTTTTATTTTCTCATTTCCGCACCTTATCTTCGTTTTTTAGCGACTTTTATTGAATAGAAAAGTCATTTTATCAACTTGATCCAGAATGCCTCAAATGGCTAATGGTTCCAGAGATCAACGTAAATTGAAAATTTCAAAATTAAATATCTCAAAGAAAAAAATTGGTATTTGAACAAACTCAACGACATTTAAAAAAGCAAGACTTGTACTTTAAGATGCTATGTCTACTTTATCAAGGAAGAAAATATTAGCGATGCTACATAACCTCAAGTATAGGCCAAAACGTCGATTTTCGCACTTTTAGTTTAGGATATCTACAAAGCCAGATTTTGAGATATCCTAACCTATGTACATTATGTACATAATAAAGATGTACATATTTTAAATAAAAAAATTTTGTTTTCAATTCAATCACAAGAAATAATTTATTGCAGTACCAATTATGCCCAACATAAAGGAATCGACCAGACTGATAATAATATTTGATTAAATTATCCAACGGAATATTTAAATTCTATGAATTTATCTAGATTACCAAGTCATAAATTAGTACTAAAAGTAGGAGCAATAGTAATGCTTATAGGAAATATAAGTATAAATGATGGTTTGTGTAACGGGACAAGATTAAAAGTATTACAATTATATAAATATAACACTAAAGTTATGATAATGACAGTAAATAAAAAAGGAATTATCGTTTTTATACCTCGAATATCATTAAATTCTGGAGAGTCTTCTAATTTACCATTTATATTACATCGCAAACGATTTCCACTGATACTAGCTTTTGAAATTACAATTAATAAATTGCAAAGTCAAAGTTTTAATACACTTGGTTTATATATTCGGAGACCTTTGTTTTCGCATGGTCAATTATATGTCACGTTATAAAGATGCAAAAATCCACAAAATTTATTTATTAAAAATGCTCTAAACATGGAAAATAATATTGATAATATTGTTTGGGAAGAAATTTTTAAATAATTTAAATAATTCTAATTCGGATATAATATTTTATTTATAATGTCAAAAAGAAAAATTTTAAATTTCGATGTTGGAAACAGCAAAAGACTAAGAAACATATATAAGTATTAATTTTTATTTAAAAAAAAATTTTTTTATAATTTGTTACGTGGCAAATTCCCCAGACCTCCGAGTGAATCCCCGAAGCCACGAACTTATCTGGATTCACGAAATTTATAATTATTTTTTATTGAGCGCCAGTGAACCCTGCTCAGCTAGCTGGGTAGAGCAACTGCAGAGGGGGTCAATACTTACTGGCCTACCTCGGGTTGTAGGCTGGTTCTGTAACGATCAGAGTAGTCCAGACAATTTCAATGTAATTTATGATTTAGTAAGAAAAACTAAGAAGTTAAAGAAAGGAATGCTTAATATATAAAAGCAATTAAATTTTAAATTTATAAAAAAAAATACTATTGATATTAAATGACTCTAATTATTTAAGAAAAATGAATAATATAATTAATTTTCTTTAACTTATAATTCTTGCCCTGGAAGGAGGAAGAGGAAAAATAAGCAGTTGACTCTCTATTTAACTTTAATTTTAAACTTCTTATATTATCAATTTAAAAGAAACTTCGTTACACATTACAATAATAAAAAAAAAACAAGAAAGGAAACGCCGCTCTAATTGTTTTACTACGCTTAGGCTGTGCGCGTGTGCGGAAGACCAAGAATCTATAATTTCGTTACACGTGCAATCGATTTAATCACCTTTTAGGTTAACACCGTACAAAGAATAATTATTAGTAACTTAAATTACGCGTCGCTCGATTTCCTTGCCGTGCAGTCGCACAACCCAACACTTACACTTCGCACTTCAATAACTTTTTAAAGAATTAATATCGATATCGCTCGCACTACTATATATAAAATAAATAAGAACTTTAAATTTTAATTAATAACTACGTAAAGCTATTTCGCTCGCACAATTTCACAATGGCCGCCGCGTCGTCTATTTATTTCACTTTAACTAACGCTTAAAAAAGACGCCACCCGCGTATAGCGTACGCGACGCTGCTTGCACTAATTATGTAACTATGGGCACGACAAAAAGCAGATAGTAAGAAAACCATACGCTAAAGGGGCACTAGCATACTAAAAAAATAATTGAAATAGCACGAAGGAAAAATACGCAAGAGAAAGCGCACGCAATCGCTCGGCACACACGTCACAAAAGAAAGAAATAAATTATATTATTTTAATTAGCAATCGTGCACTCGCAACAACACGAGCCTTTTTTAAGCAAACTAAAATAAATTATAGAATAGTGAATCTACCTATTTCCACTCACTCGAGCTTCGATAATTGCAACACACAACAAAAAGTACTACGCAATATCGCAAGTCGTAAAGCTCTTTACTACACGCTGGCAACAGAAGGAATGACGCAATGGCGCTTCCTTCTTGTCTCTGCTCAGCTTCATCTCTTGTGCTGTACGCTCCGCGCACCGCGAGAGAGAGACAAACGATCCTCAATGGACCCAAGCTCAGCTACTCGAGTCAAGCTGCTTGCTATCTATATGAATGCACAGTATACGTGCTATAGATATTGCACGTGTGTGCCAACGATTTTAGGTTATAGTTTTAAATATTTGACTCGCGTGATCTGCTTTCCGTCTTGCCAGCAGTTGTATGCTCCCTTCTGTTGTCTATATGCGCTACATATATAGATAAAAGTTATATAGCCAATCTGCTATGTTACAATATATCTATCTATATATAGTCGTAAGATAAGATTCAACCGATCCCCCCCCTCAGCCCCCCTTAAATGTCTGTCGGTACAACCCCCCCTCAAATTACGTTGTAGTTTCTCTTATAAATGGCCATTTCAAAATTAACGTAACTAAGGCCCCCCCTCAGCCCCCCTCTCAATAAATAATGCTCTCTCTTTCTCTCTCTCTCTCTCTCTCTCTCTCCCTGTAAGTAGCTAAGCGTCGTTTTCTATAAGCTCCTCGTATATTTGACTGTGAGTACTGCATTTTCTGCCCACGGGCGCTTTGTTACAGGTTTTCTGCATGTGCAATTTGCAGAGCATCTACTGATTAATCAGTGTTTTTTGACGGCTTTGCAACTTTATACCATTGAATTTCTTTTTGTGCTGGTGCCTTTTGAGGTTTAGTACTCATGAGTCTTTTATAGGTTATGTTTGTTGGTTTTGTCTCCTGGTGACTGCTGCTGACACCACTCATCAAGCTACATACGAATTATCTCTCATCGCTTAAGTGGTTCTCTACTTCACCATCAGCGGTCATTGCTCCAAGGATTAGCTTTTTACAGGCATTTGACTACTTCGCGGCAGTGCAGTAAGTCTTTATTTGTTGAGGTGAGTGTTTGATGAATGGTGCTTCTTAGTGCGCTCAATTATTATGGTCTTTTGCTCATTCTGTAAATTGCCTATATTACGTACAGATACAGTGCATCTGTGTGAAAATTGCACATCAATTTATCATACTGCGTGTTGTGATAGCACGTGGTTTCTCAGTGAGAACATTATAGTCTGCTGTGCTAAAGAGTGTCTACGCAAAGGGAAGCCTGCAGACGAGTGCTCGCGTGCTATAGCCACGGATGATATAATTTCACCCTCCTCACGGCCAATAGAGACTCCTCTTTCCAATCAGCGCACACAAAAAAGGGACGCGACCTTCCCATCTCACTTGCTAGAGCTGTCTCCAAGGAGACGCTGTCGTTCAGAGTCGAGCTCCTCTCCTTCTTTTATAGAGAGCACTATAGCTTTGGGCCTGGATTGGCAACGGGTTACTACCTCTAGTCCTTCTCCATTGGCCACGTTGGTTTCTCCTTCTACAGAAGTTAACTCCGTTGATTCTTGCAGCTTAACGGCTAACATGTCGCCACCAGAGTACTTTGCTGCGATTTCAGATGATTTTAACAAAAAGTTTGAGCAAGAAATGGCTCTCTCAAATGAATTATGGCAGGCAACAAACAAGTTTATTAAGACTAATGACAAGATTGTTGCTGAGGTTGGTGCTCTCAGGACTGAACTTGGGGAGGTGAAGCTTTCTTTTACAGAGCTTGAGAGGCGGTATGATGCTCTTTCTGATCGTTTAGATCAGCATATTGCCTCTTGCTCTTCACCAAATGTTTCTTTGCTGCGCGATTCTTATGAGATTCTCTTCTCTGGTATTCCGTCGTCTGTCTTGCTTCCCAACAAGGACATTGTCGGAATCATCTTGGAGGCTTTGGGGCTTGAGTTTGGGACGAATGTCTTAATTGAAACTCGTGAGTGGTTACCCAAAATTCCCATGGATGTTGACCAGCCTAAATGCTCTCAGTTTAACAACTTTCATGCTTTTGTTGGCAGGTTTGCATCTGATGCTATTCGTAATTGCATAGCTGAGGCCTCGCCCAAGTTGCGCAACTTTTCTTCACTTAAACTTTTTGGTGTGGGCGGGAATAGCAAAATTTTTGCTCGGCCAATTGGGCCTAAACCAGTATATATACTTCTTAAAAAAGCCATTGCAGTCCATAAGAACTTGAACTATCTTCGACCTATAGTACGTAACTTGACAGTTTGTATAGGTACCTCAAAGAATGTCGATTTAATTCCAATCACGGATGAGGCACAGCTGTCTACACTTAAGCCTCTGGAAGAAGAAAAATGAGAACTCTATGGCTCTCTTGCGATAATCTCATGCGCCTCTTCTTCTTCAAATATTCTCTCTAGTTCCAATTTCAATTCTAATTCCAATGGCACACGTGCTAATGTAAATTAAAATACATCCAGTAATCCTTTTGTAAATTCTTCTCACAATAATTATACTCTTACTAAAAATAACTCCAAAATTTTTCAAAATTTAATTATTTCTCATGCGAATGTCAATCGCATTAAAACGCATTTCTCGGCCATTGAAAACCACATAACTTCAAATAAGACAGATATTTTTGCAGTTACGGAGACATTCTTAACTGAGCTGGATGATAGCTCAATTATCTCCTTGGATCATTACAACTTCTTTAGATTGGACAGAGTGGGCAAAGAAGGTGGTGGAGTCGGTTTCTACGCTTGTGACTTTCTTAAAGTCAAGATTTTGTCTCAATCTGATCCTTTATTTGACAATACTGCAGAGTATATCATGGCAGAGATCTCGTTTGATACTGAAAAACTGATTTTTGCAGTTGTTTATCTACGCCCTAAGGCTCTTTTTCCAGATAATTTTTTCAATATTTTGTCTACTATCCTACCTTCTTATAAAAATGTTGCTATAACAGACGATTTCAACATAAACTTATCATCTACCAGTTATTCTGCGGATACTTTCCGCTCAGTCATTGACTTGTATGCTCTTTATGTGGTTCCATCTGGTCCTACACACCACACACTCACTTCAGAGTACTCTTCTCATTCTTGGATTGATCTATTCATTATTAATGACGTCAACTCCTTAATATCTTATAAAAAATCATCGGCACCTTTTATAGCAGGCCATGATCTTATTTCGATCACTTTTAGAGCGTATAAACCACCTAACACGACTAGAAAGCTTTTTTACAGAAACTATTCTAATATTAATCGTGTTAGTTAAAAAGAGTTAATTTCTAGAAATCTTTCTCTCAAATCGCAAGTGAGCCTTGCATCTTCTCGTTCTAATAATGAACTTATTGATGTTCTTGTAAATAATTTGTCTTCCGTTCTTGTTTTGTATTTTGATAACTGTTCACCGCTGAAATCGCGAAATCTTACTATTAGGAAAAAACCCTGGGTTGCCCGTGACATTTGTGTCAAAATGAAGGAACGTGATAGAGCATATCGATCTGCTGCTCGTTCAGGTTCCATTTTATCTATTGCCTATTACAGGATGCTTCGTGGAGAGGTTTCAAATGCCCTTGACACTGCTAAAAACAAATTTATATCCGATCGTCTTTCTACCTCGTCGAACTCATCTAATCGCTGGACAACATTACATAAAATCGGACTCTCTAGTAAAATTCTACCCTCACCACTACAGTACTTTTCATCTAGAACACTTCTGACATATTACACGTCTATCTCATCGTCATCTTCTGCTCTGTCGGACAGTGAGCTTAATGAGGTACTTGTTACACCACTACGCAGAGACCTACCTGTTATCGAGTTCGCTGAGGTTGACTGCTCTGTGATCGATTCTTTCTTATGTCTTGCTACATCTAAAGCAGTGGGGCCTGACAATCTCTCAACTGACATGTTGAAGATTTCTCAGGATTCGTTAGCTCCACACTTGACTTCGATAATAAATTTGTCCTTGTCTTCTGGTATCTTTCCTGATGCTTGGAAAGGAGCATTTCTTCTGCCGTTGGCAAAGTTTAATAAACTTGACTCTTCTTCTCAAACACGACCCATTGCGAAGCTTTGCGAGGTCTCAAAGGTTCTGGAAAGAGTGGTCCATTTCCAATTCTATTCACATATACAGAAGAATGCTCTGCTTGGCTGTCTTCAGACAGGTTTTAGAAGGTCTAACAGCACACAGACAGCACTCCTAAAGCTTTTGGAAGATGTTCGTCTTGCGATCGATAAAAGAATGATAACTGTGTTGTTATTGTTTGACTTTTCAAAGGCGTTCGACGCAGTACCTCACTCGCGTCTCCTTCATAAAATTCGTTCTTTTAATTGCTCAGACACGGTTGTACGCTGGTTTGCGTCATACTTAAAAAATAGATACTACTCTGTTCCTGATTTAGAAAATCAAGTTGGTGATTGGATTTCGTGTACAGCTGGTGTACCACAGGGTAGTGTTCTTGGTCCATTGCTGTTTTCAATATATATATATCAACGATCTTCCTTCGAGCTTGACTAAGGCTAAGCATATTCTCTTTGCTGATGATCTTCAGCTTTATCACTTGTTCCTACCGGTGAAACTTGAAGAAGAGATCAACTTCATGAACCATGAGGTTGCTGCCGTGGTCAAGTGGGCAAGGGACAATGGGCTCACCTTAAATCCCACTAAGATGCAGGCCATGTTCTTGGGAAGTGAACAGTATATGGCGAGAATAGATCGATTGACATGCTCTCCCATTCTTTTGAATGACGTGCCCATTCCTTACGCAGATGTTGCAAAGAACTTAAGAGTCTGGATAAATAGTACGTTAAATTGGAACAAGCAAGTTAATTCGATAGACGGTCGTATTTTTGGTACTCTACAGTCTTTCCATTCCAGTTCCATAGACATGCCTTGTCCAGGAAAATTAGCAAGGAATTAGTCGAGGCATTGATCTTTACGATTCTTGACTACTGTTGTGTAGTTTATGATGATCTGCCTCAAACTCTGAATCTAAAGTTTCATCGTTCTCTTAACGCATGTGTTAGATTCGTGTTTGGAAATATTGGAAGGCAGGACAGGGTCACTCCTTTTCGCCTTGAACTTGGTTGGATATCAGTCAAAAATAGACGGCTCTATTTCAAAATGGCTCTGGCACATTCTATTGTGTCATACTAGAATCCTTCTTACTTAGCTTCTAGGTTCCTTCAGACAAATGTGGATGCGGTGGTCAGGTCATCCAATAGATTACTTGCGAGACTGATCATATGCCCAGTCGTACGTACTGCTGCGATGCTGAACTCATTTGTTTCTTCAGCATCGATTTTCATCAATAATAATACAGACTTATTCTCTGGTTTTAAAATGGATTTAAATCAGGTTGTCAAAATGCGACTATTGAGCAGGTCCCTTAGTGACGAGCGCGTTGAGTGGCATGGTTCGTTAAATGCTTGTTGAGTGTATCTTATTTATATAAGTTATGTTCTACTGCAGACATTGAATGTAGACCTTGAGCGGTGGATTTCTGCACTGGTGCGATAGGTAAAATACATAACAAAGAATATTTAATTCAAATATAAAGTCAAAATCTAATATTTCAATTTTATTTTTATGCGAATAATTTTATATTGTCTACTTGGGAGAGGGTTCGCATTAATATATAATTATAGCCACTGCTTTATATAGAATCATCTTAATACTGTTTATATCAAAGTTTAAACTTTTGTATTGCTGCAAGTCACAACATGATCTTATGTATAAAACATAATGTATTTTGCTCTACTACTGCTTTTAAGATGACATATTTTAGTTTATTTTTACTGTATATATTTCTAATTACTCATGGGCCATACGGGGTTGAACCCCACGGTCTTCAATAAACGTATAAATCAAATCAAATCAAATCAATATACCCCCCTCATTATGCCCTCCCCATCACTATGATATTATGTTTTAGTAATCAGTAATAAAAAAATATTCTTATTATTAATAATATTGTATTATTATAATAACAATTATAAGTAATTGAATATTATTAAAATTAGTAATATTTTATTATTATAATTGTAACTGTAACTAATTAATAATATAAAGTTTCTTCGCTGCATTTCATTTATATTCTAATATTGAATTTCAATAATGAAAAAAAAATTATTATAATTAATATTTCATTAATATAATTGTAAACATAACTAATTGATAATACAAAGCTTCCTCTCTGCATTTCCTTTATTCAGATAAATATATAATATTTTTATTTTAATATATTGTATCTTTATTTTTATTATTGAAAAAATTTACTAATTACAAAAGTAAATCATAAATTACTAAATGAATTCAGCTTAATATCCATAGGTCCTTTATTAACACTTGTATTTAAATGAAACATGTTTTTTTTTTAAACTAGAAATAAGTTATTTACATATTTATTTTAAGAGCAGGCCGGATTCGCCGTAAATACATATCCGGACGTAAAATTTTCCGCGCTTTTAATTTCTGAGGTGAAAATTATGGGTTGACCTTGAAATGACATTCAAGGTTATGGTCAAGGTCATGGTCATTATCACCGTCGAATAGCCAAGGAAATATTCTCTATCTTTTGTTTAAAGCTTTTTTGTCCTGAAATACAATCCCGCAGAGTTATTTCGCCAATCCGGTACTTTTGGTCCACCCTGTATATATATATATATACATATATATTTATTTCTATTACAAGGTTAGTATATTAAAAATAATATTTTACAAAAATTAATATAAAAATTTGAATCAAATTATATCATATGCTTTATTACATTAAAAACTACATCACATTTTATATATTTTTATTTTTTTTTTAATATAAGCAGTTAATTAGTTTACATTGTTTAATATTTTAATTGCTTTTATTTTTTTTAATGTGATTTAAATGTAACTATTCTTACCCATTGCATCAAAGGCTGTCTTAAGATCTAAGGAAACTATATGAACTTTATTTTCAAATAATTATATTTCTTGAAAATTTGAAATATATTTTTATGCATCTTACATCTGTAATTTGATTCTAATCTCCTGGTAATTCTACTTCAAGTCTTTTTAAAATATTTATTATTCTTTTGAAATATATATTTTCTTTGATCTCATTTAACAATATTAATACTTTGTACTTGATTTTTAATTCTTAGAAAAACACTATTATTCAATTATTAGTGATCAATTATAAAACTTTTATATCATGTCATATTGACTGTTGACGTATATTTTTATAAAAACAGAAAACCGTCTATACAATTACATTTTTGAAATATATTTATCGATGAAATTAATTAAAAATTATATATTTGAGATTCATATTTCTGTTAAAACTTGATCAATACAAATTATTACAGGTTATATTCCAGGAAGACATTTTGTTCAATCATCTTAACTTTTACAAATAAAAAAGAAATATGAAAAACTAACAAGGAGAGCACCCCACCTCCGGGAAACGGATTTGGCTGAAACTGCAGGATATAATTTTTTGATGTTTTTTCTTTTTGTCGAATAGGCCCCTAGACAAGGATATAGACATTTTTTTAATAATATGATAAATAAGAACCTTTATAAGAGCCTTTATAAGAACCCAAATAACCAAAGAACTAAGACTTTTACAAAAAAATGCGTAAAAAATAAAATGAAGCGCAAATTGAATGATTTAATTTAAGCTTTGTTTCATTAAAAAATCTTGAGTTGTTCAAAAATTACAGGTGATTAAAATATATTAATGAAATAACGTGAAAAATTGATCGTATTTTATATGCTAAAAATGTTAAATAAATCCGTGGTAATATTTAATTAAGAATAACTTTCGAACAACGAAAGCTTTTTTAATGCAACAAAGCTTAAATTAAAGCATTCAATTCGTGCTTCTTTTTATCATTCATGCATTTTTTTGTAAGAGTCTTAGTTCTTTGGTTATTTGAGTTCTTATGAAGGCTTTTATTCACTTTATTTATGAAAAATGTCTATATCTTTGTCTAGAGGGCCTATTCGACGAAAGGAAAAAACACGGGTTTATTTTTTTTCATAAAAAAATCACATCCTGCAGTTTCAGCCAAATCCGTTTCCCGGAGGTGAGGTGCTCTCCTTGTACGTAAAAAAAAAATATTTTTATAGAAATCAACTTTCAAATTTACATTGTTACCATCAATTTTATGCAATTCATTTTTCGCGAACTGACAATGTTTTAACAGAATTGGATACGAGAAACTTATTTAATTCTACTCCTTTCGGTATTTAAACACAATATTATTATTTTAATTTTTGTGCATTCTTCAAATACTCCTACTATTTTATAAAACAAATTAATAAACTTAGCTCAAACTTCTTAAATCATCTTCTTTCTAATATTGAATAATTTTTTTGCAAAAATTATATTACTAGGTTTTGTATTTATATTGACAAGTAATTCTCAAAAACTTTACTAAAAGATATATTAAAATTGTTAAATCTTTTATTTGTTTCCTAATTACAATGATGATTTACAATTTTAAAATTATAAAATTAAATAAATGAATTTTAAAATGTATAAAATTTATTTGTAATATAATTTAGGTTAAGGATGTTCAATGGTTACGTAAAAGTTAACAGAATGCTTTGGAATTTTGAAATATGATTTATTATATTAAATTAAAGTACCTCAATTTTTTTCCATATTTCATTCCGCATGTTTTTTCGAGAAATTTAATGTTAAAAATGCGAAAAATAACATGAGCTGTTATGGACGATCTGAGAATTGATTGCGTTTTATAGAAATTTCTGTCATAAAAGTTAACAGATCAAATTAAAATTTAGATATTATGAAAGTATATTATCTAAGGATTCTTTTTATATAGTTTTTTATATACGTTTCAGGAAAATTGACAGAGATTTCCAAAGTTAAAATTAAAGTAAGAGTTAATTTTTGAAAACCCGCTACTGCTACGTAAGAGATTTGACAACGTAGCGTATATATAACATAAGTTTTGAATCGAAAGATAATATTTTTCTGCTAAACTTAACCTACAAATAGAAGCGCTGCGTTGCCAAATTTCATTCAACATATTACCGAACTTAAATTAATTTATAATAAATTAAATAACATTTTAAAATGTTTTATCTATTGAATAAAAACGTTTAAATGTGATTTAAATAGTATATTTCATCTCTAAGTGTCATTCAAAGAACTTTTTGTTGAAAAATATTTCATTACTTTAAGTTGGCAGCGATCCTTCTTTCCTATGTTAAAGCATAGGGTACCCCTCTGACTCTTCACCTCCTCGCATGACACCATTGAACATCCTTAGGTATGAAATTTGAGAAAGATGGATGCTTACTGTTGTAATTAAACATAAAATTTAATACCTGTCATCATTTGTACGATCTACCCTAAAGAAAAGAAATATGTAAGGGTGCAGTCAGATGAGTAGAAAAGAGACTGCCGAATAGAAGATGCGTAATAGAAACAACCAATCAGCGCTATTCGGCAAGTTTCATGCGGAAAATAGAATTCTATTTTCTATTCCGCTGTAGAATGGAAAAACGAGTTGCGATACGAAGTAAATAAACAAAAATAATTAAATTAGGAATAAAAATCTACTCCATTCATTTTAAAACAAATTGTAGAAAATCGCTCTGTATAAGCTACAATTTTAAAGAGGTTATGTTTATGTTTACGCGACCTAATACGCAAGCATCTTCTTTCCATTCCACGGATTTTTTTCCCTCTATGGTCACATGGAGAGAAAAAACAGTAGAATAGACGGTAGAATAGAAAAATCAATATATAGCTAAATGTTTGTTTTAATTAATTCATTTTGTTGTCTTTTTCAAGTTTTTAAAAAGAATTGTAAAAAACATGTACTCTTTTAAAATATATAATTTCCTTAGATCTTGAGTCAGTCTTTGATACAGTTGGTAAGAATATTTACATTAAAATCATAATGTAAAAAACATATACTTTTTTCAAATATATAATTTCCTTAGATATTAAGTCATTCTTTGATGCAGTTAGGTAGAACATTTACATTAAAATCACATTTAAAAAAATAAAATCAAATTTTTCAAACTTAATATGCTCTATGAGAAAGCATTGCACTAAAGCACTTAGCAACGTTTTTTTAACATACATATTATCAATAAAGAAAAATCCTTATAAAAATTTAACTTTAATGGATGTTTATAATATTGTATGTTTATCTATATACACAGATGAAAACATTAATAAATGTAAATATAGAAATACATAGCATATTAGTAATGCTGATATATAGCAAAAAAACATGTTTTAAATTTTTTTGTATTTAAATTTACAAGGTTTTTAATAATTGTATAAAATAAAAATAATGATAAACGATTATTAATTATTTTTAATATATAATTAATTAAAACATTTCAATTTTAAAACTTAAACTAATCGCGTTACAATATTCTTCTTTCAAGACCGAGTTGGAGTACAATCTAATACCGATCGAGTAACAATTGAGTTTTTTGTTATATACTCAAATATTAATCGATGTAAATCAATTAGAAAAAAACAGCGAACCCAACCTGCTCTTAATTTGAATATAAAAATTTTATCTATTGAAATTATTATTAAAATCAAAAAGTTTAGAATTTTGAATATTAACTTAGACCCGTGTACAAATTACGTAAGATTGATAGGGGGACAAAGGGTGTCCAAATAATTCATAATCTCTTACATAGATGGAAAGAGGAGGTTTCAAAATATTTTATAAGAATTTACCTTTATATTTATATATAATTATACACAGATTATATACAATTATACATAGTTTATGTACAATTATATATACTTTATTATGTATAATAATACATAATTTGTATAAGTCTACATATTCTCACATGTATCTATATATTTATATATATTCACATGATAGTTTATATTACTATAAGAATATTGTCCCTACATAATTCTACATAAATAAATACAAGGAAGACTAATGATACAGAAATACGTATTAATACATATGATTTTTTATAAACACTATAATTTTAAGATTAGAAATTACAATTTTAAACTGATGATTATCATATTTGTTTATTAATAAATGAAAAAATTTTAAGATTATGAATTTACGATTTAAAACTAACGATTATCATATTCATTTATTAATAAATGAAAAAATTCTATGATGAAAAAAAATTTGTTTTCAAATGTAATTTTTATTATTCTAGCCCCACTTAATTAACAAAACGTTAAATAAAGTAAGGAGTCAAAATTAGAAAAAAAAAAAAAAATACAGACCCTTGCATATAAATAATGAAAAGTCGTATGTAATGAAAATATCCTTACGTAATTTCTATATGGCCCATTTAATAATAATTAAGAAGTATAATAACTGCGTATATTTTTAATAAAAAGATTTTTAATTTGAAGTAGAAAATTAAAAAATTATTAATAAAATATATATGTATATAGTAAATTATACATAAGTTATGTATAATAAGACTTAATAATATTAAAAAATATTAAATTACATTATATATAATATAATAAGTATTATTATATTAATTTAGCAATAAATATGTTAACTTGCACTAAATGCAATCGATCATTTGAGAGACATAACCATTAATTAAAACATTAGATTAGATGAGATATTGTTTATTTTGTATTATAATTACAAAAAGAGCGTGTAAAATTACAAATGAAGTTAAAAATACATAAAAATCTTTAAATAGCCTTGCATATATAAAATTAAAATAGTACAGTATGATATCACAGTCATAAAACATAATAGAGCTAGTAATACTGTAATAGTAAGTCAATAAATTAAATAAAAGTGATATCACAGATAACACGAATAAATACACGCAAAAAGTATAAATAATATAGTTAAAAATCAGTCTTATATATCTATCAGTCGAAAGAATTACATAAAATCGAGCGTGTAAAAAGCGCAGTCGAAATAACAGCAGTATACAGTAAGTTAAAATCACAGCAAAGTTGAATGTACAGTAATATACAAGTCAATCTAATAAAAATATAATCATTCACTCTATGCACACACATCCTACAATCACGCCAATAAATACAATCATGCCTTAAATCTATAAAGGGTACATCACATAATAAATTAACACATATGATATAGTCCGAAAATAATACTGTTTAATCGAGGTCGAGTAAAAACCTCCTCAGAGCGGCTTTAAACCTGCTGATTGATGGAAGATTTTTAATATCAGCAGGTAGGAAGTTCCAAAAATGCGCACCTTGAACTTGAAAGGAATTTCTTCCAGTCTCAGTGCGCATGAAGGGCACCGCAAGATCTTTAATCTCACCCCTAGTGGTCGCTCTGGGTATATATCTAGTGAAGAGACCCACTAGATATTTGGGAGTATTCATACGTACGATTTTGTACATAAGTACAGCCATAAAATACTGTCTCCTCGAATCAGTACGCAGCCAACCCAAAGCATGTCTATGGGGAGAGATTTGATCACCCATCCTCACGCCTAATACATATCTCACACATGAATTTTGCATTGTCTGTAGCCGTCTTCGTAACTCCTGCGAAGCATCGAGCAAAACCACTGAGCAGTAATCAAGATGTGGGAACAGCAGGGCGGTTGCGAGCTGCTTACGCAGAGCCTCAGTGGTGTACCGACGGAAAAACCGCAGGCTATAAATCACTCTATTGAATTTTTTAGTCAACATATTAATATGCGGTTCCCACGACAGTTTAGAGTCGAGTACAACACCAAGGCTCGTAATGGTGTCAGAGAAAGGAATACCGATACCGCTCCCCAGGTCAATCGTCCTTGGCTCACCCGAATAAAAATTTTTAATAAAACGATTACTTCCAAAGACGATCGCTTTTGTTTTACTAGCATTTGAAGTGAGAGAAACACCAGCAGCCCACCCCGTCACCACCCTGGCCGCCCTCTGTAAAACACGAATCCCCTTGTCCACATCATCATAAGGGACCTGTGTATAAATTTAAAGATCATCCGCATACAGCAGATGCCCGACGCAACCAGAGTCCAATGCGTCACGTACGTCATTTATGTAAGGGCAAAACAACAGAGGCCCCAGCACCGAACCCTGAGGTACTCCTAGATTGGTTGTTAGCCAATTCGATTCCTCCTTTAAATGTGTGGAAACCATTTGTTTCCTACCTGATAAATAGGAGTTGCCATCCGAGTGCGGCCCCGGAGAACCCCATCGATCTAAGCCTCGCAAGAAGTTTGGAGGGAGAGATCGTGTCGAATACCTTACTAAAGTCAAAAAGTAGCAGTAACGTGACAAGTTTCCTGTCTAGACCTGACCTTGTATCGTCTGTAAGCTTAAGTACAGCAGTCTGCGTAGAATGGTTTTTCCTGAAGCCCGTCTGCATAGGATCGAGCAATTTTTTGGATGTAATGTACTCCTGCAGTTGGTCATGGGCGATCCTCTCAAGAACCTTTGAAAGAAAACATAAGATGGCTATAGGCTTAAAATCTTTTGGCTGCTTAGGTGCAGCACACTTTTTCAATGGTATAATACATGCTTGCTTCCAAAGGCAAGAGAAGACCCCCCGTGCAAAAGAGGAGTTGAACAGAGTCACAAGATGTTCACCAATAAATGATAAAGCTTTAACTATCACGCTTTGCGGAATGCCATCCTCACCACAAGCCTGTGAAGAAAAATGTGAAATTGCAAGAACAACATCATTAAAACTAATTGGTTTAAAGGTAAACCCACTTTTATTGCATTGAGAAAGAATTCTCAATCGCTCTTCACTATCCTCCTGCGGCGAGACTGATACCCCAGCAAAGTGCGCATTAAGCTCATCCGGAGTGAATCCATTCAAATCCCCTTGAGGTCTGGATAGCAGTCCCAGGTCTCTCAACTCCTTCCAGCCATTACCACCCGCAAGAGCATCAAGCAGTCCATTGTGAATATAAGCAGTCTTAGCATGGTCCGTGCGTTCGTCTACCACCCTACGCAACCGCAGAAATTCAAGGAGATACTGCTTGTCCTCTGTCCGTTTGTATCTACGATATGTAGCATCTCTCCTACGCCGCATCTGTGACAATTCTTCATCTATCCATGGAAACTTATTCTTAATAGGCTTGAGCGCTTTTAACGGCGCCAAATTCTCGATTGCAGCAGTGAGATTGTCACAGAGGCAACCAAGTGCAGATTCAGGGTCAACTGTGTCAGTCATAAGCGACGACCAATCACAGCCGGCAAGTTTCTCTCCCAATGCAGTTGGACAAATATTTTTATAGTTTGTATACATGATAGGTTTTTTATCTTAAGTTATAGTGTTGCAAGGCAAACAGACGTCAATCAAATTATGCCGACTGTGAAAGCTCGCCGGTAGGTTCCGTCCATCAAGCACCACGTCGTTGTCATCAACAAAGATCAGGTCAATCCACGTGTGAGACGTCAGAGTATGATACGTAACACCGTGCTGGACCAACTGTAACGAAAGCTCAGCCGGCAGCTTACTAAGAAACTTGGCATCACTGCTCTTTTTAAGGAGATCGGCATTCAAGCCCCCCATTTTAATTTTATGGGAATAGTCCGAACAAAAATTTCTTAAATCAATTAATAAATTAGAGTTCCTAATAAACGAAACAGCAGGAGGACGATAAATGACAGAAACTAGCACGGGCTCGGAGCCGCCAACTTGTACAGAACAGAAAATATATTCAGGCACCTCCGGCTTACCGCTACTATTACTAGTTTGCGTCTCTGAAGTGGCCAAAATAGTGCATTTTAGATTATCCTTAATATACAAGGCAACTCCTCCACCACGCAAGTTTCTGTCCTGTCTAAACATTTTGTACCCCCCGACTTGAATGACGTCATCCGATACAGACGGACCCAGCCAGGTCTCAGCAACTCCAAATATGTCGAAAGAATGATAACCACTTAAAAGTTCACGCACTTGCCCAATATAAGCTCTCAAAGAGGTCACATTCAGAAAGCATGCGCGCAGTTCACCCCTCCTCCCTATTAGACTCTCCGAAGAGGACCAGCGCAGTCATTGCGGAGAGGCTCTATCTAAGGATATTGCATGATTTTTAATTAATTCCTGATTCGAGCTCATCCCACTATTATGAGGTTTAAATTTATCATTATCAGTGGATCCATTATTCGTTAGAACTTCATCGTGTTTTTCAATATCAGTTACGTTAACATTTTTCTGTACAATACATTTAGATTTATCTAATATTTCATTTAAATCATGTTCACTTTCAAATCTGTGCGCTCTCTCCCCTTCCTCCTTCCTCACCATAAATTTACCACCTCTATGCCAAACAAACTTGCAACCTTTTCCTTTAGCATACTTTTTAAGATTTTTAAATTTAATATATTTATCTTTTTCAAGATACTCATTTACATATATTTGAGAATGGTGCTTGGTGGTAGAAAAACTGCCGAGGAGGGAGGGATCCAGATCCGCTGTCGAAAAACCCGTTAATCTACGCCTAGCCATAAATACCTTCTGCGCTAAGTCATCTCCAGAAAGTCTAACCAACAATGAGAACGCAACACTCGGACCGCCAACAATCTCAGGCCCAGCAGACATCCTGCCTTTATTTTTATTTTCAGAATTAGGGATCTCAGTAACAGATATAATATTTGAACGTTCAAAAGTCGGAAGTATGGTTCCCAGAATAGCGCAAGCATAATCCTCCAGCCCGACATTAGCCGCAGAGCAGTCCAGTCCGATAGATATCACCAAGACACTATTCCCAGAACCACACCTCTTCACAGCATGACAGGATGCCTCTCTGCTACTATCTGTATGTGTTTTTACTATTTGTACATCGTTCGAATCAACAGGTGCTTCAGTGCATGTGTTATGAAAGTTACTATCTGTACGTTTAAATGATTGTGTTATATTCGAATTTACAGGCATATCAGTGTTAGTGTTGGTGTTGGTGTCGATTAAGTGTTTGTCCTGGGCCGTGAGATCATTAACGTACTGCACCACCTCAGCCACCCCGGTCATAAGTTGAGAAAAGTTGCTGTCCACTCCATTGAATTCATTACCTAAAAATGCTTGCATATTATTAAAATTAGTCGTGAGAGATTTGAGAAACTTTTCATGCATGCCATTAAGAGCAGTCAACATCTCCCTCTCTAAAGTACCTATCATTCCCCTGAGATTACGATTCTCCTCTAGCAGTTGCGTCTAATAAATAATAAAATATAATAAGAAATGTCATTCATATATATTTTTTATATATGTGGAACTATATTAAAATATAAAAGAGGTTATATAAGACATTTAAAAAAACATAACAAACCTGAAAAATTAGAACGTTCTATTTGCAAAAATAAATATATTAGAAATGAACATTTAATAAGACACTTACAAAGTCATGCATCTAATTATAATAATATTTGCAACATTTGTGAAAAAGGATTTTATCAAAAGATAATTTATTACGTCACATAAAAATATGCAACGTCATAAATATATATATATATATATATATATATATATATATATATATATATATATATTCTGAATGGCAAGATTGTTATTTATTTTATTAATTGTAAAGATAAAAAGCTATGTTCATGAACTTAATTAAATTTGTTTATCAAAATATTCAATACTCATAATAAAACTTTACTTTACTTTATATTTAATAAATCTAGTATAAAAAAATAAATTGAATCGAGAGGATTCTTGGAATAGCAGCAATCTTGCCTTCTTCTCTTTGCTCGTTTGCTTTTTCTGCAAATTGGATCAACCAATGATGGTTTTGTAGGTCCTTTTTAATTTAGACGATACACAAAAAACACGTGTTTTAAGACGAGACACAATTTATAAGTTGATATTTTATATTTTATATAGTTCACATTTAGACTCACAGGATTTGTTTTTTGTAAGGTTAGGTCTCAGAAATGAATGATACGTAATTTTAGATTGAGCATGGCCATAAGGCATCTTTTCTTGGTAACTCGTTTATTACCTACAACTTTTACATGCTACAAATAATGCTTCAGAAAAAGACAATAATTTATCCAAAAATTTATCAATTCAAATTAATAAACTAATTATTGAAAATCTCTAATCATACGAAACAAAAAAAAAGAAAGAAATAAAATTTTTTACGTTAAAGTTATTAATCTACTGACTCTACGTAATTAAACCGTAATCACAAAAATTTCGAAAATGATAAAAAAAACACTTATGCATTCAATATTAAATTTTAATTCGTTGCATGCCCAACTCGTGGTTTGGCTTCCTTGTTGGATGCATGGCAAATAGAAATAGAAGGGAAAACCTGCAACAGAAAATGCTGAAACAAAAAGATAGGCCTAATCCCTGGTTTTAGCAACCGATTCGCTATTTAGTACAAGTTTATTATTTAGTACCGAAATAGCACACGCAGAAGGGCAGTCTCTAGGACACCCTTTTATGCCAACCATCGGTCTTTTGTGCAATTCGCAGGAATTAATCATAAAGATTAATTCCCACTCGAAGCCTTTCGGGGAAACCCCTAGTCATGCTCCTACTAATTATGTTTGTTAAGGTTAGTAAACTAAACAAAACACAACTAAAAAACACAATCTCTTCGAATAAACTGGTATACGGAAAATTTTAGAAATCTTAAAACACTCGCGCACAAAACTGGCACTAATTGGAGCATGCACGTAAATTACATGCGGTCTCCATCTTGGATAATTCTCGGCTATGGTCTTCACTTACAATTCCGTAGGAGATCCTCGTGAAGAACAGAACAATTGTAGTAGCAGAGAAATAAGAGAGTGTTTAATGTTTTATGAGATCCGGAAGTAAGAGAGCTAGCACACCACGTGCACGGGGTTTTATTCACCGTTACCAGATGGTCATCTTAAGTATCTGATTAGATAATCGAGATTGCGCACAGCGCCGCTCTTCATATACGTGCTGTTATTCTCATGCACATGTCTAGCTATGATATGTCCCTAGTTATTTAGATAAACTTTCACATTGAAGTAATTAACACAAAGTTAGAGATAATTTTCCTAATTATTTGTTAATTCTATCATATTATTCTATTATTATTGTTATTTGACTATCTTTCAATGTTAATTGGTTAGTTTGAAAGGATTTTATACAACCAAGAAAGTTACTAGATGTAGATAATATGCTTTAGTGTCCTTTGCCCCTTTTACGCTCATGATTTGAAATATTCACACGAGACACAATATTATCTGAGTCATGAGTGCTTATGAGCATCTACATTACGTATGTTAACTGACAATTCACATTATAACTCTTATCTGGAAACTATTAATCATAATCATTCATAATATTCATTACAAACATTGAATAACATGCAAACAACTAGTGTAATAGGGTAGTGACGCTAACGCGTCGCGTCTCTTCCTCTCTCTCTAACTCCGGATCGTGATTGGTTCTGCTGTGGCGCTGCCTATTCGTGTGCCGCGCGCTACAATTCGGTCCTCTTGGACAAGTTGAACGGCGCGCTTTTCATTTGAATTTGAATTTACTCATCGTTTACAAAAATCTTTAAGGATTAAAACTTCTTGTTATTTAAAAATTAATTGATACTCATTCCATTCATTTAAGATGAAAATAAATTTTTTTCAATAGATACTTTGATTTATATAAACAAAAAAAAAGTTTTACTCTTTTTTATCGACCGAGTTGTCATGCAATCTAAGTACTTTTATTATTTTTAATTAAAACACAATGTATAATTTAGACCCGTTGCAAATACATAAAAATGTGAAGTATATATTAATAACTTAAAAAAATTAATACAATAAATATATAAAAATAATATCTTATTCATAATAATATTTGATTACTTTTATATTTATATAACATGTTTTAAAAAAAATGCATTATAAGAAATATATAATCAACTTATTTATCATGAACATATATTAAATCATTAAATAATTTATTTATAGAATTAATATGAGTGAAAAAAATTTAAAAAGAAAAAGCGATGATGAATACCAAAATTATATTTCAAAAAAAGAAAAAATAATGTCGTTTTCGTCAACGGAATTTTTAAAAACTAAAATTGTAATAGGAGATCAATCAACGTATGTATTAAAAACTTTATTAAAAAAATAAAAAATATAATATACAATATAAATATTTCTGATAACATATAATAGATCTCTGGTTGCATATATAGAAGAAATTCCTGAAGAACAAACTTTCGTTAACAAACAAAAACAAACTGATTTCAAGATTTTGAAATTCATAATAAATAATTCTGAAGGATTCAGAATTCAATGCAATATTTATGATACAAATATTAAAAAATTCTAAAACAATCTAAAAAAACGGAGTAAATTTATATAATATACAATATTATTAATTACAACATAATATTAAACATTTTTTAATATTTCAGAAAATATTATTAGAGAATGTTAATGTATCAAAAGCAAAAGGATACGAAAATAATATATATATGACTTAACATTAAAATATTATTCGGAGATTATTCATTTAGGCGAATACAACATATTGAAAAATAACAAACTAATTAAAATAAATTTCGAAGAAATAAAATTAAGACCTGGATTAATAAGTAATTAAATATTATTGAAAAAAAATATAATAATATAAATGATTTTTTATTTTTAAGAAATACAAGGGTATTTAAAAAATTCTTTTGCACAAAAAAAATGAATCAGAATACATCGAAACAATAACGGGTGAACAATATAAATTTGACGTTTTATTCAATAAATTAGAAAATGAATATGTGAATGGGGAAAGAGGAACAAAACTAGAATTTATTGGAGAAATAGAAGAAAATAGTAAAAACAATTATAATAATATATTATATGCATATACACTTATGAAAACATTAATGTAAATTTATATATATATGTATATAGCTATATATTTAAAAATTTTATAGATGGCTGATTCCATTCAGATTCATGCAGGCTGTCACTAATCGAATTTTTTTTTTCTTCTCAGTAATAAAAATACCTTCTATTATGTATATAAAGATAAAATTTACCTCGTAGAACGCTCAAAGAAAATTTTTTTATTACTACAGCAATTCTAGTGTTGGATGTAAAAACGAAAATTCAAAAATTGAAAATGAACCTCTACTTTTAAATGAGTATAGCTCCGTCAATTTTTAACTTTTTTTGGCGTTCTTTTAACGAAAGTGTGCGGAGTCCTGTCTAGTTTTAAATGCAATCTTGATTTTTGTAATACAATTTGATCTTACTGAGTTATTTACGGAAAACCGAAAAAAAAACGATTTTTTTCAAACACGATTTTCTCAAAAACTATATTTTTTTGAAATTTTTATATGATTTCATACATAAAAAATACTAACTTTCAGGGCAGGTGAGAATATACGATTTTGCCTTATTTTTTTTTAACAAATTTTTAAACGTTTTTTTTTATATTTTCGATTTTAAAACATTGATACCATGGCGCATTGTACTATTTTTCCAACTTTACGTGTTCTCACAACTATTTTTATGCTTTTATTCATTGATATATCAAAAATATCAACAATAATCTTTAAAATAAACCCCGGATCAAATATTTTGATCAATTAGAACCAAAGTTATGACGATTTGAAGTTTAAAAAAAAATGCTGAAACTTTGAATAAATATATTTACTTTGAATTTTGAATTTCAAATTTTGAATTTGAATTTTGAATTTTGAATTTTAAATTTTGAATTTGAATTTTGAATTTTGAAAAGGTGAATTTTTTAAATACTAAAATATATTATTTGGTCATTTTCAATGAACAAATAATATGCGATACAATTAAGAAAGAACACTAATGAATTGAAAACTAATGTGAATAAAAAAATCCGAATTTGAATAAAACCTTTCAATTTACTTCTTACCACTCATGCCTCGAAGTTTTGGCAGTGTAGATTTGGTTTCGTTCACTTTTTCAACAGTGTATCTTTTGAATACCTTCAATTTTTTTTGCATTACCTAACCATTCCATTTTTTTTGTCAGTCGAAAAACTTCTAAATCATCCTTGCGGATAACAAGAATGTTAATCGACGGAGTATATTTTGATACGTGAGTGGCGAAATTTTCAGCGTTTCTAATAAAATCTGCACTCTTCTTGGACAGATTATGCGTGGTAGCATAATGTTTAACTAAACCACCAATACCGTCACAAGCGCCTTTACCATGACCTGTTGCCGAAAAAAGCCATTTTCTGTTTACTTTTGAGTTTTGAAGCTCATAGAATTGATATTTATTTTCAAAATGACTGGCAGCTCCATCGGAAATGGTTATGATTTCATCAAGATCTTGCGCAATATGTTTTTGTTTTAAGTTATCGATAATTAAATTTATAGCCATTAGGGCATGAGACGAATCATGTTTAATATCGTCAGAGACGGTGGACATAACTGACTGTTTTATCATTTCCAAAATAGCATACCGACGATAATATTGATATTTGGTTTTTACTCCAGTGATAGCTTTAAATTTCATTTTAAAGCAGAACTGTTTAATTTTCTGCAAAATCGACATGAATAACTAATTGTAAGTCATTATTTTTTGCTAAAAGTTTAACCTCTTTAATTGCTATACGTTGAATTCCTTTGACCAATTTATGAGCTTTTATAGTGAGAGCGCGCTCTCTTAACTCTATTAAGAAATTTTCAATTGTGCTAGTTTTATTCAGTAAATTTGATTTTTCCCAAACACCATAAATTATTTCTTCATATAAATCTTCTTCTGACAAAGAAATTACTTGTAAATCAATAGAATCTCCAATGGGACATTCTTTACATTCTCTTAGTACACATTTCATATCATCTTTTGAACAAAAAAGTAAAGAACATATTTTCAATTCCAAATCTGCAATGTCTTGTTTATTCTCTTTTTTATAATCATTCAAAGCATCTAAGATAAGTTTAAGATTCTCGCAGTAAACGCAAAGACACGAATCGGTGGGTGGATGTGGTATAACCCGCTTCGGTCTTAAAGCGTAGAATGTTGATTTACCAATTTTTGTTTTCATTTCAGGATTTTCGTCTTTAAACAATTGATATATTTCTTTTATACTTCGCGTAAGAAAGCGTTTGACTTTTTTAGTTTTTATACCATTTTCTTTGACAGATACTGTGTCGCTTTTATTTGCACTTTGACGAAAACAATTAAAATCATCGTTCAGATAATAATCCTTCACTTGCATTACAATTTCACTATCCAAAGAATGGCCACAATAGTTCTCAGACTGCTTGTAAATTTTTTTATTATTTACCAATGATTGTGCTTGATCAATCATATAAATAGTTACATTTGGTAAAACTGATAATAAATAATCTTTGGAAATATCACTTGGTATAATACTCAACAATCGCACTTTCTCAAGAAAATTTTGAACAATTATCTAATGCAATTTCAATATTCTCAAGTCATTTATCATTTGTTTTACATTCATTATTTTCATTCAATGCGGGCAAATCCGTTATATCGTAGACTTTCATCATTTTACTTGCTATTTGTGAATCAAATGCATCGTTTATTTGTTTTCTTTTTCGGAGAGCATAAGATTCTCGCATCTTGATATTGATACTTGGAGGCATTTTAATTGGTGAAATGTTTAATTTCAAATTACTTGAAGTCTCGTTGAGCTGTTCTACCACAGCCTCATTATGAATGAAATCTTCCGAAGATTGTTGACTGCTTGAAGTCGATGAAATAGGCGCATTTTTCACTTCATCTAATAATATTTTGTAACACGAAGGGCATACTTTATCTTCTCTAGAGAAAGAAGTATTTGGATACAAGCGTGTCAAAGACTCCATTCGATCACCTAATTCTCTAAGCGGACTTTTGGAGCAATCATAAAAAACTTTTTTGTGCCTTTCTTTTAAATCCTTGCACTTCATTTTAACAATCAGTGATGCCATTATTGATATTCTGTTCAATCACAGATCGAAAAAAATAATTTTTCTTAAACAACTTTATTTTTTATCTTTCTTTTCTTATATTTTTAAACGCGTCAAGTCGTTGATGAGAATGCAAAGAACGAATCATCGCCACCTAGTAGTGACATGCGTCAACTTCCTACAAAATAAATGCAAATTCTAAGCGCGAAATTCAAACTGATAAAAAAATTATATTCTTCAACAAAAAAAATTTTTATTATAATAATGTATCATAAAAAGAGGATAAATGGTTATGTATTCTTTCATCAAAATAATTTTTTTTTTAAATTGAAAAATTTATATCTTCAGATTTTAATCTTTAACGAAAATTGCGTTTCCTGAATGTAAATATCATATTTATTTAAAGTTTCAGCATTTTTTTTTAAACTTTAAATCGTCATAACTTTGGTTCTAATTGATCAAAATATTCGATCCGGGGTTTATTTTAAAGATTATTGTTGATATTTTTGATATATTAATGAATAAAAGCATAAAAATAGTTGTAAGAACACGTAAAGTTGGAAAAATAGTACAATGCGCCATGGTATCAATGTTTTAAAATCGAAAATATAAAAAAAACGTTTAAAAATTTGTTAAAAAAAAATAAGGCAAAATCGCATATTCTCACCTACCCTGAAAGTTAGTATTTTTTATGTATAAAATCATATAAAAATTTCAAAAAAATATAGTTTTTGAGAAAATCGTGTTTGAAAAGAATCGTTTTTTTCGGTTTTTCGTAAATAACTCAGTAAGATCAAATTATATTACAAAAATCGAGATCGCATTTAAAACTAGACAGGATTCCGCACACTTTCGTTAAAAAAACGCTCAAAAAGGTTAAAAATTGACAGAGCTATAGTCATTTAAAAGTAGAGGTTCATTTTCAATTTTCGAATTTTCGTTTTTACATCCAACACTAGAATTGCTGTAGTGAAAAAAAAAATTTTTTTTGAGCTTTCTACGAGGTAAATTTTATTTTCATATACATAATAGAAGGTATTTTCACTACTTAGAAGAAAAACAAAAATTCGGTCAGTGACGGCCTGCATGAATCTGAATGGAATCAGCCAGATATTACATATCTATTAAAAGATTGGAATTTATTAAAGTATTAAATGATGAAAACATGGAGTTAGAAGAACTTATATTAGCAAATGAAATAATTTTAAATAAAGTAAATTAAATAATTTAATATTTTTATTTCATTATATTAATAAATACAATATTCTCAACATAAAATGATTATTTTTCAAGGTTACAGAAAAAGAAAATAATGATAATTAAAATACAAAATATAAAATAATATTGATTTACTACAAAAAAAATTAATGTATAAGTTTTTTTTAACAACAATAAAAAATAAATATGTAAGCTTGTAATAAAACATAAATTTGTAAGCTTCTTTTAGCCACAATGAAATTTAACGACATATTAAATAAATATTTAAAATTATTCAAACTTTTTTTAGTAACAATACAAAGCAACTGTACAAGCTTCTTTAGCGACAATGAAAAATAAATATGTAAGCTTTTTATAACTACAATAAAATATAAATTTGTAAGCTTTTTATAACTACAATGAAATATAAATTTGTAAGCTTCTATTAGCGATAGTAAAAAATAAGTCTATAATATTATTTCAGTAATAAATTAATCTGTAAGCTCCTTTTAGCGACAACAAACAATAAATTTGTATGCTCATGTGAGATTTTTTTAGCGACAACAAACAATAGATCTATATGCTTCAGCGACAACAATAAATAAATTCGTAAGCTTTTTTAGCGACAATGAAAACAAAGTGTTGGCTTCTTTAGCGACAATAAAAAATAAAAATGTAAGCTTCATTTAGCTACAATAAAAAAAAAAACTTTTAATGCAGCCATATATTTATATATGTTGGTCTCAAGCCTAAAAATAAAAAATGCAGAGAGGGAGCGGTTTCTTTGCATCTTCTCGATATGTATAAAATTTATGACATAAGAAGATGAAAATATTTTTGACACTCTGTGCGAGAAGCTCGATTTCACGCACGCTGTACACAGTGACACGTGCGAAAATGGAGCTTCTCACACGTCGTGTCAAAAAATCGTGTTCGATACTCGTGCGAGAAAGTGATTTCTTACTTGTGTGACCTTTTCACCCTCGCTTCGCTCGGGCGCAAACCGCCACACGAGTAAAAAATCACTTTATCGCACTAGTACCGAAATATACTATTATTTATAATAGTAGATAAGCTATAGGCATACTGGCTCAGGTTCCTTCTGGATCACCCCCTCTCTCCTCAAAGTGATCTAGAATGTAATGTGTGTATAAGCCCATAAGAGTATCCCCTTCTTCGAGTGATTTTTTGAATTTTGGTTTTTATTTACGCCCACCCTTCCCTGCTCCATGTGATCGAGAATGTAATGTGTGTATAAGCCCATAAGAGTATCCCCTTCTTCGAATGATTTTTTGAATTTTGGTTTTTATTTACGCCCACCCTTCCCTACTCCGTGTGATCGAGAATCCGATGTGTGTATAAGCACATAAGAGTATCCCCTTCTCCGTGTGATTTTTTGAATTTCAGTATTTTGTTCACGCCCACCCTTCCCTACTCCATGTGATTTAGAATCCAATATGTGTATAAACCCATAAGAGTTACCTTTTTTTGTTTGATTTGTAGGTGGCCCCATACCGTAGGGAGTCCCAAGATGTTTTTTCTTTTGAAAGATTAATGTTTACGATTGCATGTTTTCCTTTTTTTCATCTCTATGACTTTTTTTTCTTTAAGCCACCTTCTTTTGATCGATAGATATTTTTCCTTTGGTCAAGGAATATTTTTCCTTATCTTTTACAAATAAGAGTTCTCTTTTTTTTTAAACAAGATGAAAAAAGATAGCTGACCCTTATAATAAATTTTTTTCTCAAAAAGATTTTCTTTCAAAAAGATAAAGACAGTATTATATCTTAAAGGTTGCATGATTCATTATTTTCATGCACCTGCGACTCAAAAAAGAACACACACAGTGTACTGCATTAAGAGAAAGGACATTCTTTTCCTTCTCTCCTAAAAGCAGGTTAATTTTTGTGCAACGTTCAAGAAAATGCATAGTGGGCAGCGCTACAAAAAAAGACTCTCCATCCGCCGAAAAAACTTTATGTTTGCTAGTGACCCTTTCGCTTCCCCGCAGCGCCACTTAGTCGGCGCAATCAGTGTGCTGAAAATGGACTCTGATTACTCCGATAATCTTAATGCAAAGACTCTCCATCCATAGAAAAATTTTACGTTTGCTAGTGACCCTTTCTCTTTCGCTTCCCCGCAGCGCCACTTAGTCGGTACAGTCAGTGTGTCAAAAACGGACTCTGATTGCTCCGATAATCTTAATGCAATCGGCGCTTTACGCAATGCTGAAGGATACATGCGGCGCCTAATGTCTTTGGGTGCAGGTATACACAGAAAACCCTCGGTCTCGTCATTGTTTTACCACTGCATGTTTTTTCTTTTTCATCTCTATGACAGTTTCTTTAACCCACATGCTTCTGATCGATAGATATTTTCCCTTTGGTCACTTTCACATTACTTTACTATTCAAAGTCACTTTCTGCTTGTTCTGATAATCTTAATGCAATCGGCGCTTTACGCAACGCTGAAGGATACATGCGGCGCCTAATGTCTTTGAGTGCAGGTATACACAGAAAACCCTCGGTCTCGTCATTGTTTTACCACTGCATGTTTTTTCTTTTTCATCTCTATGACAGTTTCTTTAACCCACATGCTTCTGATCGATAGATATTTTCCCTTTGGTCACTTTCACATTACTTTACTATTTAAAGTCACTTGTTTTCATTTTGTTGGAAAGAGACCTTTTTTTTCCTTTTCGTAAAAATATGTTTTCTTTTACTGAGAAAAGAAACTTTGTTTTGGTTTTCATGTTTATAATCTTACAATCTTTTTTCTTTCAAAATTGAAACTTTTATTGTGCCCATTCTATACCCATGTATTAAGTTAAAATAAGGTTATTGGTGAATTTTTTTTCTTTTCAGAAAAGGTTTTCTTGACAGGTTTATATTTTTGAAAGTCACCACTTATCTTATTTTATCTTTTTTTTTAAGAAAAAAGGTCTTTTACTCTTTTCCTAAAACGATATATCGGTCATTTAATTTTCAAAACGAAGCCCTTTGCGAATGCATTCTTTTTAGATAGAAAAGAGGGCGTGGAAAATACTTGGAGGATTGTCAAAAAAATTTTCCGCAGGTAGGTAATTTTGTAAATTTTTTTGTATAAATACCGTGGTGCATGCGATGAAGAGCATTCAGTTTTCTCTCAAGTCTCATATAGTTGAGAATTCAATTTAAATTTAAATATTTAAAATGACGAATACGAGCAACAGCATTAGAGCAATGCGGGAACGCATTCAATGGATAATGAGGAATGGCTCATTTTTCCTACTAATGCTAGACCATTTAAGCTGGGCAATGGATGCAATTAATGCATGTAAGTTTTTTATTAATAATACATTTTAATTATATTTCTTCATAATTACGAAAATTTTTTTATATTTTTTTATAATTTAATTTTTTTTTTTGTTTCAGTACCACCTCCACCGGTAAGTGCGACGATGCAGCAGCTATTCCAGGGATGGAAACCCCAAGGGCGAGCCCCAGCCCGAATCGTAAGCGCACTACCAGGAACAGGTCATCGAGCTCGAGTTCGAGCTCGAGTTCGAGCTCCAGCTCAATTGGCACCTCATCAACTTGTTCTTCGTGTCACTCGGGAAGTCGAAAAAACCGAGGACGCTGAATAACGTAGAAGGTAAATTTTATTCTCTTCACCACATAAGAATTAAATTTTCATATTAAATTTAATATATATGTATATTTTCTGTTTCAGAATCAAAGAAGGTTGCAGACACTCCTCTTCGGGAGAACTCGCCGCAACCAGGGCCCTCAGGTCTTAATACAAGTAAGTTTGAGAAATAAAAATATTTTATTAAAATAAAAGAAAAAAATATTAAAATATTTATTTTTTGGTTTTAGCATCAATGAAGGATTCTACTCCTCTTCGGGAACCTTCACCGAAACCTTCATCTTCAGGATCTAACGTGGGTAAATAAAAAAAATTAAATAATAATAATAATAATTTAATCCATATAAGTTTATTTAAATAACTAATTAAATTTTCTTCTTTTTTTCAGAAATAAATGGCAGTACTTCTCATCAAGAAAATAGGCCTCCTCCTCCTCGAAGACGAATCTTGCGGCTCAAGCACACAGGAAAGCGTATCATCATGAGCACCGGACCCCTAAATCATCTAAGAACGATAATGATGAAATATCAATTATTGGTCAAATAGAATCCGGATCAACTCAACAGGATGTGTCTTCATGCAGTGATATTAAAATAATAGACGATGAATCATCTAAGAACGATAATGATGAAATATCAATTATTGGTCAAATAGAATCCGGATCAACTCAACAGGATGTGTCTTCATGCAGTGGTATTAAAATAATAGGCGACGAAACATGGATCGAATAAAAAAAATAATTTTATAATTAATAAATTTATGTAAAAGTTTTGTGTTATGAAAAAAAAAAATTTGTATGTGAAAAAAAAAAGATTGTAATTTGTATGAAATAAAAAAAAATTTTAATGTAAAAAATTGTATGTATAAAAAAAAATTTTGTATGCATTAAAAATTTATATTAAATGAAAAGAAAATAAATGATATAAGTTAATGAAAAAAAAAATAAATGAAAGCTTAAACTCGCTCATTTTACCAAAAGTCACCATCCTGACCAACAAAAAGAATATAATCTTCATTTATATAAGAATTCTTTTTATTAAATATATATATATTTTTTTTTAAATACAATTCCTTAAAATATACATTAAATTAAAAAAAAAAAAAACAATTCTGGAGATAAAATAATAATAAATCATTTTAATCATAAAAAAAACTTTATTTTTTTTTCTTTTTAATACATTTTCAATTTTCAAAATTTTTATTCATTTGCGAAATACAAACATGTACATTTCATACTTTGATTTTGTTTCAAAAAACTATCAACTTCATCTATGTTATTAATATTTAAGTAATTGCGTAGCCATGCTCGTATAGCAATGGCATTATTAACTGCACACACGGGTCTTTTTCTTCTTATGCAGAAAACATGGTTCAAGCAGAAGTGTCGCTTATCACTTATTATTTCTTCTAATGCTGGACAGCCGAAATCTTCAACATTTGAAATTGACCTGCGAATAAAATAAACAGAATAATTGAACTATAATATAAAAGTATAAGAAAAGTATTAAAAAGTATGAAAAAGTATTAAAAAGTATGAAAAAGTATTAAAAAGTATGGAAAAAGTATTAAAAAGTATGAGAAAAGTATGAAAAAGTATAAAAAGTATAAAAAAAAGTATAAAAAAGTATAAAAAAAGTATGAAAAAGTATAAAAAAAGTATAAAAAAGTATAAAAAAGTATAAAAAAGTATGAAAAGTATTAAGAATATGATTATATTGAATATAAAAAATTTAAATATATTTTTACTTACACACTTGGTAAAAGATTTTTCAACCATTGCACTTTCTGCTCTCCTTTGACAAATAATTTTTTGATTCCTTGCGAGCAGATTTGGAAAACACGTTGTAGACGATGATATGGAATATCTCCGGAATTCCATGCTATACCGTGATGGAACCTTTCCACCCACTGAGCCATGCATTTTTCTTCTGTATTTAGTTCCTCCCATGTAATTGGAGATTTGAAAACATAGACTGTAGGTAAAGCTGTTTTTCTAAAATTGAGGAAACTAACTTCTTTGAAAATAAAAGAATCCTCTGATATTCTTTGAAATCCTTGAATATCACATATATAAATGCTTTCTTCTTCCGCAGACTGCATGATATAATTTTTGAACAGCATATCGTAATCACGAGTTCTAGCCATCTCGTAGCGTTGGATGTTTCAGTATGAATTAATATCGGGAAATGAGAATAGAAAATTTTCAAATCGTAAGTTTATGTCAAGCAATTCCCCTCTTACTTTTTTAAGATTGGACGATGGAAAATAGCTCAGTTTTCACTGGTTAAACTAAAAGATGATAGTCACTCCCCCTCTAACTTTTTAAGATTGGACGATGGAAAATCGCTCAATCCTCATTGGTTAAAACTAAGAAATGATTCTGATAGGTTAAAAAAGGTAAAAAATTCATCCCTACCCGTGAAAACCTCTCTTTTTCTGAAAAACTTGCACTCCGTTTTACTATTGGTTAGTTAATTGAATTTTCTATCTCTCCTTTTGTTAACTTACCTTTAAAAAGGACTGAAGGTTTCTGGATGAGCATACTTCGTCAGAGGAGTCGTGAGTGTACATAGTCATCGGGACTAAACTTTACCAATCGTGAAAGTTTGTGTTTGTGAAAGGTTATTTTAAATAAAAAGAAAAAAAATGTCTTCAATTAATTTCTTTGAACGTCTTGTGCAACTACTCCGTGATGCTTTGCAAAATGTAAATGAACTGAACAATACCGATCTCCATTATTGGATAGATATGTGCAATGGTAGTTTAGAGAAATTAAATGAAAAAATTGTCAATTCTGATCTTACAAGAGGAGAAAAGCAGAGATGTCAAACTTGTGTGTTACATCTTTCGGGTATTCAAGTTCAATTTGAACATCATCTTCAACGAGGAGGTGGTCTGCAATCTGAAGAAATAGAAGCTTCTGTTGAATGGCGAGATGTGCAGTCAGCTTTCGAAAACAGAATTAGAACTGGCGTAGTGGTAAATATAAATCATGTGGATATTTTAAGTTTTTTAAACGACGCCCAAGAACTCTTTAAAGTACATGTACAGTCATGCTTAGAAGAATATAGTGCTCTGAAAGTGAATTCAGATTTCACCGCAGAATTTTCTATACAGAAAAGTAGTGAAGAATTGACTGATATTAAATATTTTACAACCACAAGTACTTCAATTTTCATGTCAACGAATCTAGAAGAATGGTTCAAAATAAATATCAAAGATTCTATTTTGACACAGATAGAAGAATTTCAGGAAAAAGATTCTGGCTGGGCTCTAAAAAGCATTATAAGTCTGAGTATAAATATGAAAAAATATTCTCCGATCAAGGGCAGTTCGTACATTCCTTTACCACCTTTTATACAAAAGAAAAAAGCATGTGTCAATGTTCGTAACAATGACAATCAATGTTTCAAGTATGCTATCCTCTCAGCATTATATCCAAGTGAAACTAATACTAATAGAGTTAATCAATATAGCATGCATGAGAACAAGTTGAAATTTAATAACATAGAATTTCCAGTGACACTTAAAAATGTTCCAAAATTTGAAGAACTGAATAATATTTCAGTAAATGTGTACATGTTGAAGAAGTTTGGACAAAAGTTTGAAGTATCACCTTGCCACATTACATCGGATAAAAAGGAAAAGCATGTCAATCTACTCATCATCCAAGACTTTTACATCGATGAGTATGAAAAGAGATAATCATTCTGATGATATTAGTTTACCCAAATACCACTACGTTTGGATAAAGAATATGTCTCGTCTTCTGAAATCTCAACTATCTAAGACACATGTAAAATCATTCCATTGTGAAAGATGTTTACAAGTCTTTTATAATGAAGAAAGATTGCAAGTTCATGAAAATGATTGTAAGAATTTGAATTATTGTCGAATTAATCTACCTGACTCGCAGAACAACATTCTGAAATTTGAAGATTATTATAAAAGCGAAAAAGTTCCTTTTATTGTTTATGCTGATTTTGAATGTTTACTGAAGCCTACAATGAATGAGATTGCCTTCCAACTTCATGAAGCATATAGCATAGGATATTATATAAAATGTAGCTTTGATGACAGCTTATCTTTTTATAAGTCATATAGAAAAAATATCGAAGATGGCCAGACTCCTGCACAATGGTTTGTTCAAGAATTAAAATCAATCAGTGAGAAAATTGATAAACTCTACAAGAATCCGAAACCATTAAAACTTACGGATTTAGAAGAATTATCTTTCCAAAGGTCAACCATTTGTCACATATGCCGAAAACTAATCCGTGATGAAGAACTCGCAGTACGAGATCACTGTCATCTCACAGGACGGTAAGATATTAATTATAGTTATATTTCAATGAAAAAAAAATTTACTTTATCATGCAAATTTTTTTAAAATATCTATTTTTTTTTACATTAGTTTCAGAGGTGCAGCACATAATTCATGTAATTTGAATTACAAGTATTCAAAATTTATTCCTGTGGTTTTTCATAACCTCAATTACGATACACACTTCATTTTGAAAGAGATAGCCACATCTTCATTGATGGGAGGACGAGTTACGCTATTGCCACATAATAAGGAAAAATATATTTCTTTTACAAAATACATAGATGGCAGTGACCTAAGTTTTAGATTCATAGATTCTTGGCGTTTTCTTCCTTCGTCATTAGAAAAACTTGCATCATACTTGGAAAATGTGCCGATATTGATAAAAGAGTTTCGAACTGATGGTTTTACAGATGAGAAAATTGATTTTCTCAAACGTAAAGGTATATTTCCATATGATTTTGTAGATGGATTGGATAAATTATTAGTTACGAAATTGCCAGAGAAAAATCAGTTTTATAACCAACTCACCGATTCTCATATTGCTGATGAAGACTATAAGCATGCTATTCAAGTCTGGAGTAAGTTCAATATAAGGACATTAGGCGAGTATTCGGATTTATACTTAAAAACAGATGTTTTACTATTGGCGGATGTATTTGAAAGTTTTCGAGAAACATCTCTCAAAGCTTACGGTTTATGTCCAGCTCACTTTTATACGTCTCCAGGCTTGACATTTTCAGCAGCGCTAAAAATGACGAAGGTAGAACTGGAGCTTCTTACAGATATAGATATGTTGATGTTCATTGAAGCAGGTATTCGGGGAGGAATAAGTCAATGCTGTAATCGCTATGCCAAGGCGAACAATCCATATATGGGCTCTCCGTATGATGAAAAACAGAAAATGAAAACACTTATGTACTTTGATATTAATAATCTTTATGGATGGGCAATGGTTCAATATTTGCCAGTCGGAAAATTCAAATGGGTAGAATATGAGACGAATTCAAACTTTTACAACGCACCGCCAGATTCAGTTATTGGATATATTGCTGAAGTAGATTTGGAGTATCCTGAGGAAATACACGATGCACATCGAGATTTTCCATTTTGCGCAGAGCATAGTGCGCCACATGGCTCGAAACAAAAGAAACTTCTCACTACTTTGAAGAACAAGGAGAGATATGTTATTTACTATCGAACACTCAGACAAGTGTTGGAAAATGGACTTCGACTGAAAAAAGTGCATAGAATTTTAAGTTTTGAGCAAAAGGCATGGCTTAAACCTTATGTGGAATTGAATACTCAAAAAAGAATGCAGGCTAAGAACGAATTTGAAAAACTTTTTTATAAATTGTTAATCAATGCTGTCTATGGAAAGTGCATTGAGCGAGAGCGATCTCGAGTTGATGTCCGATTGGTAAATAAATTTACTGGTAGATATGGAGCAGAAGCACGCATAGCTCTACCAAATTTTCACAGCTGTGCTATTTTTGATGAGAATTTAGTTGCCATTCAAATGAAGAGAACGAGCATCACAATCAAGAAACCAATTTATGTTGGATTTTGCATTTTAGAATTATCAAAAACATTAGTTTATGATTTTCATTATTCGTATATGAAAAAGCGAGTTGGAGACAAATGCAAACTTTTGTATACTGATACTGATAGTCTCATATACGAAGTTGAGGATGATGACATGTACAAAATAATGAAAGAGGACATACATAAATTTGATACTTCCGATTATGAAGAAAATAATCCGTTCGAAATTCCTCGAGTTAATAAGAAAGTTCCGGGTTTGATGAAAGACGAATGTAATGGTAAGATAATGACAGAATTTATAGGATTACGAAGCAAAATGTATAGTATTTCAATCGATGGAGGAGAAGTTATAAAGAAAGCCAAAGGTATAAAGTCCAGTGTTGTTAAAAAATCAATTACTTTTGAGGATTACCGAAGCTGTCTTCAGGATCTTACTATTATATACCGTGAACAGTGCAATATCCGTTCAAAATTGCATACTGTGCATACTGAAAAACAGAGAAAAATTGCTCTAAGTCCTCACGATGATAAGAGATTTTTATTGCCTGATAGTACAGATACTTTACCTTGGGGACATTATAAAATTGAAGAAATACAGATGGCGCAAGCTGCACTTGAAGTAGAGAGGGAACATGCAAGAAAAATGGCTGCTGAAAAAAAGAAAAGAGTGGGAGGTAGAAATGAGGAGGGGAGATACACGAGTGGAGATGGATGCTACAGAGAATGAAAGAGAGAGGGAAATCGAGAGAAGGGATGAAGCCACCAATGAAAATAGTGCAGAGCGAGTGGGGATGTCACTTTATGAAGGCGAGCAAATTATCATTGAGTATGATGTGTTAGAGGAGTTCATGAATGACTGGCATCCATCAATGGAGGGGCAAGTTCCCAGGAAGGAGAAAAAAAGGATATATTACGAGTAGCAATGGAAAGGGCAGACATCGAAGTGGGGAATGGGCTATATCAACCAATGGACCACAATGAGGAGCGCATTCAAGTAATCGAAGAGCTTGAGGACGATCAACCTTGCACAAAGAAATCTAAAATCGACTAACTTTTTAAGTAAGTTACAATTTATTTTTTTTACCAAAAAACATTATTTTTTTCCATCAAAATTTTTTTCTAACAGAAATTTTTAATTTTTTTTACTTTTTCTTGTTATCAGAATGGATTTATCTGCACTAAACAAGATTGCTGGAAGCGACTTCCTGCCAAGGAAGAAAGTCACAGACTTAGAAAAAGACCAGCAGTACATGGTGACTTCACTGAAACAAGTCAAGACAAGATTTGGAACCAAGGTCGTAGCAGATTTCGACCAAAGCTTCCAAGTCTTCTTACCAGAAAAGATTTCATCTGCAATCTTAAAAGATGAAGAATTTTTCTACAATCTCTGTGATAATGCAAATAAACTGCGTTTGATTGCAATATACCTGGGAGGATCTTCTTTTAAATTCGATCGGGCTTAAAATAAATAAAAATATACTCGTCAAATTATTTTTCAAACTATTTATTGTAAATTGTACATAATAAGAATACATGAATAAATGAAAATTATTAAACATTATATAATTGTTTTTTATTTATCACCACCATTTATAATTATTATATTTATATTGAATCATAAAAAGAAAATTTTAATAATAAAAATATTTTATATATAACTTAAATTAATGAACATAATAAAATTAAATTTTTTTCTTTTTTTTTTATTACACTGAAATACGTGGTAAAATACATCTTAGCTTATTCAAATAATCTCATTTTTATCTATCCAACTATTATGCTTGCTATTTAGACCTAACCACTTAACATATACACGTTTACCACTTTTCTTTAAAACTTTTTCTACCAAATAAATTTCTGGATACATAGTCTTTTGAATTTCCGTTTCATAAAAGCCGCCGGAGACTGGTTCATCATAATAATCTTTGACATGGTAAGTTATGGGATTGGTTTTTACAACTCTTGTTATTGTGAAAATTTCAGTTGACCAATTTGGTGTATAACCTTTTTCAAAAACTTGTTTTATCTTACTTATTCGCACTTTATCTCCTACTTTGAATTTTGGTTTTTTACAGGTCTTTTTTCAGTTGGGTAATTTTTCTTGATTTCTTTTTCATTTACCTTCGTAACGTTTTCAGGCTCGATTCCTATTGTCCGATGTTTTCTTGAATTGTATGCTTTCACTAACTCAGGCAGAATATCCAACCATTTATAACTTCCTTGTTTGCTGAATTCTAACCACATTGCATTTTTTAAAGTTCTATTAAAGCGTTCACATATGCTTGCATGAAGATTACTATGTGAAGAGTAGTGATTTATCTTGTACTTTTTCATAAGATTCTGAAAGTTTGAATTGTAGAATTCTTTTCCTTGGTCAGTTTGTAAATTCGATGGCACCCGTTCTTGTTTTAATATTGACTTCATAGCTAGAGTAACATCATTGCCACTCTTCGATTTGACTGGTACAGCCCATGCATACTTTGAAAATATATCTATGACAGTTAGTAAGTAGCGAAAACCTTTGTTTTCCTTGAAATAAGGTATCATTTCTACAAGGTCAGCTTGCCAAGTCTCATCTAATCCGCGTATGTCATATTTTCTTCGCTTGTACCTTCGACGTGCTGGCTTGTGTAGCTCTTCAACTACTCTTTGACGTTCCATCTTAAACTTCAACTTTAGCAATATCCGATCGTCTATTCATTTCTTTAATTATATATTCAATACTTGCAAAATTTCGTTGAGTCATATCATAGACATAAGTTAATTTTTCATCTATTTCTGCTTTATATATTTCAACTTTGTTCTCATGTTCTTGTATAGCTTTAGCAACTTTTATAATTTTAGAAGATAAGTAATCAACTTCTTTCTGTAGGATATTATTTAGTGAATTCAAACTAATGGCATCATTTGGATCATTAGCCTCTCCAATATTGCAAAGCCGCTTATTTTCTAAATCAAAATCACCATCTGATGTAACATTGAATCCAATACCTCGAGGACCACGACTCACTTGCGAGCCCTCAAGTTTTCTTCCAAACACATCGAGACTCATGATACTACTATTGATTTGAAAATTGTGTACGTCAATATATATTCCCAGCTTCACGTAGTTCCTCTATGATTGATTGGATTTCATTGTTGTGATTATTATTTCCAGCAGATCGTTCGGCTATCAATAATCGCAGTCTTTCGACAAGCTCATTCGGATCATCCCAGTAGACTAGATCTATGGAAGTATTCTTTTTGCTATTTTATATTTAGGTATGAGACCCCCTCCGCTGGTAGACATTCTACTACGATCACTGCGGAACATTGGTGCTATGATTTTTGAATATTTTCTACTCTTCGAAGAGCGTATATTCTCACTTTTGCTATGTCTTTTTCTATGGGCATTTGTTGCTTCCAGGATAATGCGATAGTTCTTGCGATCTGTTGTACTCAAAAGATTATCATCTGGTTCTTTTTTGAAAAGCAATTCCATTAGACCATTGCTTTTAGGAAAACTTAAATCTTTCACTTTTATCATTTTATCATCAAATTGAATTTGTGAATCACCCATCATGTATACCCCACTGACTTTTCTCACTCCGTATATGTTATCGATTTTGCTGCGGCTTCCATTTAGCATTGATAAAAAGTCTGTCGGTTCAGTTTCTTTATGCGCAGATACAAATGGTAAATATATAGATTTGAATGATGAATTTGCAGAATTGAATGATGAATTCATCATTGTGCTATTTATCGGAGAAAAATCATCGCCATTAGAAGCATCATTATCAAACGCCGAACCCGAGTTATTAATATCGTTTACAATATAACTTGATTCATCAAATCTCAATCTTTTTTTGCAGATTTTCTGTTACTGTCTATGGCCTTAATGTGATTAGAACGTGACACACTTTCAGTTGTCGAATCGACAAGCTTTTCAAGTGGTGTAATAACTGGTTTTAAAGTATCACCAATAACCTTTTCAAAATCATCTCTCTCCTTTTTTAACAAAGAGTATTTTTTTTTAATAGCCTCGCGTGCTCGTAAGAGCTCGCTAAGAACACTTTTTTCTTTCTTAAAGTCAGGCATGCTGACAAGATGCTGTCTACAATCAAACTGCAAAGATTAAGATTTATACTTCCTTTTTAATGGCAAAACAGTCAAATCCTTTTCTATATCTACCATCATTCATTGCTCTATCTTTGTCAATAACAACAAATCCATACTTGTCATTCTTCCAGCATTCTGTACAAAGATTTCGAAATTCATTTAAAGTTAAGTCAGTATTCACATGGTCTTCATAGATATGTTTAAGATTAACATCATCTTGACGATAAATTACCATCAAATTAATATTGTCCCTGATGAGATGTTTCGGTATATGAGCATATGACTGACATAGATAAAAGCTATCTACACTTTTGTGTCTCCCCATACAGAAAAAAGCTCTGACGTTATCCTGCTTCTCACAAGCCACATCATCAAAAATCATAATTGAATTAGGTAAGGCTTCATCTGGAGACACTACAGATGCATGTTCACTGAACGGTAGATATGATATACCTTCAATTGGTTCTAAAACTTTTTGAAGAAATTGGTATTTCGGTTGATTTAAGGATTTAGAGTATACATACAAATTTTCAAATCTAAGACCATTAGGGTGTGTAATTAGAGCTAATAAACTATTAGTTTTTCCACAGTTCGATGGGCCACAAAATACTGCTCGTATATTATCTGGAAGTAACTCTCCATGTCGCTTTTTTCTTTTCGTTTTCTCAAAATCAAAGTTGCCAACGGGAAGTTTGACGTTCTGCTCAGTAAAATCCATGTTTACGTAACAAAGTCAAATCTAAGATTGACCTTTTCTAAATATAAACGCTTGTTTTATATTTTGATCATCAGTTGTAAATCAGCACTCAAAGAGAGATGCTCGTACACAAATCACAGAAGCACCCTAAGGGTAAAGGGTTACTTGATAAAGTAATCAATAACTTACCTATTGAAATGCATATTCCTGGATATCAATATTGTGGTCCCGGAACAAAACTGAAAAAGCGTCTGAAAAGAGGTGATACAGGTATCAATCCACTTGATCAAGCATGCAAAGAACATGACATATCTTATTCTGATAAAAATGCTGATCGAAAAGTCGCTGACATGAAGCTCGCTGATAAAGCTTGGCAGCGTGTTAGAGCCAAAAATGCAAGTCTTAGCGAAAAAGCAACTGCTTTTGTTGTTGCAAATGCTATGAAATTAAAAGGAAAGACAGGAATGGGTGTGAAATTGAGTAAATTAGTAACTGCAAGTAAAAAATCATTAAAACCAAGTAAACATTCTCGCAAAGTTATTCAGTCCGCTTTAAAAGGTGCACGTGAAGCTCTCAAGATCGTTGGTGGTAAGAAAAAAATTATCATTCCACGTATTCTACCTGTTCCATCAAAAATAGGTGGCGCTCTGCCTTTTCTCATACCATTGTTCGCAGCACTAAGTGCAACTGGTGCTCTGGCTGGAGGAGCTGCTGGAATAGCTAAAGCAGTAAATGAGGCTAAAGCTGCACAGAAAAATTATGAAGAAAGTAAGAGACATAATAAAACTATGGAAGCTATTGCTCTAGGAAAAGGTCTCTATCTTAAACCATATAAAACTGGAATGGGATTATTTATGAAACCTCATATCGGTAATGGTCAAGTTAAAAAAAAAAAACTTCGATTTAACTTTGCCAAATCGTGCACTGACTGACTATGATCTTATAAAGTATGCTCGTATGATGCAAATCCCATATTTTCGAGGTGTTTTCATGAGAAATAATCTACCTTCTGATGGCCCATGGCATAACGAATCTGCTATAGTTAACTTAGATGATTTTCAAAACAAAGGCACTCACTGGGTATGTTATCGAAAACGAGGTTCTGAAGTGATTTATTTTGATAGTTTTGGTGATCTTAAACCCCCTATAGATCTCATGTTATATTTTAACGTGGAAGAAGTGAAATACAACTATAAAAGATATCAAAATTTTGACTCATTTATTTGTGGACATCTTTGTCTTCAATTCTTGTGTGAAAGACTATAAAAGAAGAGTTTTCAGACAAGCAGGATCATTCTTTTTCAATCAGTCATGGAAGATAGTTTCACTTTGAGTCTTTCAGGCAAATCTTCTATCTTAGAAGCGCAATATTTTCCTTCAATAGAACTACCACAGCATAAGAATTTTGTTTTGGGTTTAGTTGAACTTTTAACATTCAACTCGATTCCCAATGTTGACGATTCGAATAATAAACTTCATATAAACGGAGAGAAGATTATTATTATTCCTACTGGCAGTTATGAAATTGATGCTATTAATCAATTTTTGCAAAAAGATTTGAAATCTAAAGGAATCGAATTTTCCTTAAAAGCTAACAACAATACTCTCAGAAGTGAAATTTATTGCAGCCATGAGATAAATCTTAGACCTCGGGATTCAATAGGCAGTCTTCTCGGTTTCACTCGTCGCGTTCTTCATGAAGACACTCATCACAGCTCTGATTTACCTGTGAAGATATTGAAAATAAACGCACTCAGAGTAGAGTGTAATATTACTACAGGTGCTTACATCAACGACAAAAAAGTTCACACGATCCATGAGTTTTTCCCAAAAGTTCCTCCAGGATATAAAATCATAGAAGTTCCATCGCATGTCATATATTTACCACTCAATGTTAAGAGTATAGATCATCTTCAAATCCGAATCGTTGATCAAGACGGAAATTTAGTGAATTTCCGAGGAGAGGAAATTACTGTTAGACTTCACATAAAATCTGTATAATGGGAATCGTTTATAATTCAAGTGTGCATATAAGTCAGCCATCATGTCAACCCACCATCAGTCGTCCAAAGGTACTCAAACCGTTAACACGGAAGAGCATCCAGTTTCTCAAAAGCATAGGTCTCAAAGTACGTGGAAAAAGATAAATTGTATCATTCTCTGCTGCTTTCAGAAAAATGGACAAAATTCTAAGCATTCAATCAGGTGTCGCATTCGATGAGTCTATTGCTCATTATGAGGTTCACGCACATCAACCATACTCCACATTAAGTTACAATAACAGTGATGAAATCCGTATTTCTATTCAGCATCAAGATTTATGCCTCTTACCATCATGTAGTTACATCCATGTATGTGGAAAATTACAAAAACCGGATGGACAAGCACTAACTAAAACTAATTTCGTTAACAATGGCATTTGTCATCTGTTTGATGAAATTCGATATGAAATTAATGCTGTAGAGATAGATAAAAGTAAAAATGTTGGTCTGAGTAGTCTCATGAAGGGATGCACTTCATTTAATCCAAATCAGACTTTAACATTAGAAAATGCAGGCTGGCTTGGTGTTGAAGAAGCAAACAAAACAATTGTAGATGATCATGGAAATTTTGACGTTTCTATCCCTCTAAGTATGATTTTAGGCTTCGCAGAAGATTACAAGAAAATTGTTGTTAATATGAAGCATGAACTCATTCTCACAAGATCAAGAAATGACCTGAATGCTATAATACAGGAAGGTACTGTAGCCAACAATGCAACCACATATGAAACTTATCAAATAAAAATATCAAAGATAGAGTGGTTAATGCCATATGTTATTGCATCAGATAAACAAAAAATCCAGCTGTTAAATTTCATTGGCAAAGATAATCCTATTTCTATGAGTTTTCGTTCATGGGAGTTATTTGAATATCCTCTTCTTCCAACAACAAATAAACACGTCTGGACGGTAAAAACTTCAAATCAATTGGAGAAACCACGTTTCGTGATTCTTGGATTACAATCGGGAAAAAAGGTTCAAGATCTAAAAATGCCAGTCGCTTCGACCACTGTAATATTAGTAATGTGAGACTTTTCTTGAATTCGCAATATTATCCGTACAACAATCTCAATCTTGACATATCTAAGAATCAATTTGCTATTCTATATGATATGTATGCTAATTTTCAGAAAAGCTATTACGGAAGAGATTCACAGCCATTGTTGACAAAGTCTCAGTTTATCAACTTTGAACCACTCATAGTTATTGACTGCTCACGACAAAACGAATCTCTAAAGAGCGCTCCTGTCGATGTACGTCTAGAATTTGAGTCTCAAACTGACTTTCCAGCTAATACTTCAGCTTATTGCATGATCTTACACGATCGCATCATTCAGTACAATCCTATTAGTGGAGATGTTCGGAAGCTTGTCTGAATTATCTTCACTTTACGTAAAAAATTAATATTTCGAAATGGAATATGCGGTAGACATGATTGGTTTTAAGCAAATGGGTGGTGATTATGTTCTAAAGGAAATAGCAATCATTCCTCTCAACGACAGTGGTGATCCTATCGTTCATCTATTCAAAAAACCTTTTTCATGGAAAAGGCTCTCTGACGAATTACAAGAAGAAAACATTCGCCTCAAACATAATCACGGAATAGCTTGGAATACTGATGGGCTTGACTACTCTCAAATTGCAAACTTACTTCGTGAATATTTACATGATGCTACTAAAATTTTTGTTCTGAATGAATTCAAACGTAAATGGCTGTTACGATTCAAATTTCCTGCTTATAATATCAATCAATACGGCTACCCATCAAAACCATCTTTCAAGTGTGTTACCATATGCACAAACCATAATCCAATTTATAAAACTGTCTGTGCACTACACAATGTCAAACTCATGAAATTATTCTATCTCTCAGAAAATCATTTGTAAGAAAAAAAAGACAAAAAATAAAAGAAAAAAAAAAAAAAAAAAAAAAAAGTAGTAGAAAACGCTATAGGCATTCTGGATCACTTTCGGATTCTAGATCACTGAGGTGATCTACAATGCGTACTTTCTGGATCACTTTGAGGAGAGAGGGGGTGATCCAGAAGGAACCTGATCCAGTATGCCTATAGCTTATCTACTTATAATCATAATTTTCTATTATTCTATCATTCTATTTTTTATTATTCGCTCATAACTATTATTAAATATTATTATATACAATCAAAACTTGAAATTTTATTGTTATTTACTATTCTATTTTTAATTCATTTCAAAAATATATAAGTTTGATTCATTGTGAACTTTTGAATGTCGCGTTAAACCATCGTTTTTTTATTAATTCTAATTCTATAACTTCATATTTTATATTTTTATGTATCAATGTTTTCTATTGAACTTTTTTCACGTTCGCAAACATAAAATTTAGATTCATTGTGTCCTACTCTTCTATTTACTTTGAAATATGTGTATTCAGGGGGTTGACGAGCGGAGCGAGCAGGGGGAACCCCCCCTTGTATATATATATATATATATATATATATATATATTAAGGGTCAAGCGCGCCAACCTTCATCTTGCTTTTATAACTTTAAAAAAATATCCCAGAATTTTCAATTTTATTAATAAGTTTTATTTAAATTACTAAATAATTTTAATTATTCAAAAGTTTTCTTCAGGCAAATCTTTAATGATCTTTTAATGAATCCAATCATCTGTGAAGTCCTGGCTTCACACCAAGACAGAATTTATAATCAAATGTTGTGTATTGTGAGGGCTACGTGTATATGTTTCATTATAATATTAAATAAAGAGTAAAGTTAGTCATTGATTTATAAACGTTTTATCAATGTTAGCCTGGTGGTAGAAAGACTCTGTCAATTTTAATTGATTTGTATCGCTGTCACGATTAAATATACTTGAATTTTGAAAGAAATATATAGAAATATAATTGTAATAATCTTACCACAATTCAGCCAAATGGATACAGGCAGACAGTAAATAATTGAACTTGATTTAATAATTTAATTATAGAGATTTTATTTGATACTTTTATAATAAACTAAATATAGTGCGATTTGATATATTGCGCGAATAATTGTTTAATTTGAGAGTGCGAGAAGTATAGTTGTAATAATTATATCTTTGGAAGTACTTATTGAAAAGTGCAGGTAAAAATGCCCGTAGAAATTCTTTGAAATAGTGCTTCTTAATCTTTAATATAATTTGAATTTTGAATTGATATCAATCGATGGAGTGAAGTTTATTATGCATTTTGACTCTTATTGAATGATATGGTTAACGCGGTAAATCTGGTTCATGTAGCCTTCGCATTTTTCTTGTTTTGTTGATTTTGTAAATCGCATTGCACTTTCTTTTGTTTCGTAAAAAATGACTAAATTTTATAATATGCTGACTAAGTCACATTATCTGATTGATCAATAACTGCATATTTTGATATAAAAATTTTTTAAATAAAAGATACGTCGTGACGTAACACATCTACACAAATTTCTAAAAATGTGTTTGCAGAAAAAATAACTGTAATTTTAAAAGAATACCTACGTTGACTGTAACATAATGAATTAAAAAATTAGTCTATAAATCTATTAATCAAACGTTGTTTTCTCTCGTTTTTTTTATCGATGTTTTAATGTTTTTTATTTAAAAATTTTTTTTATTGACGTTTCATTGTGAACAAGATTAAACGTTTTTGTCTCTAGATATATATATTAATATTAATTGTTTCTATAACAAAATTAATAATACATGTAAATTATTTCATAAATTTTTGCAATCGAAAACATCATTTAAGGGGATTTAATAAGATATATGATTTATAAATAGCTTCCGACATTGCAGTTTTCCAAATTTTTAATCTTTATTGAAAAATTTTTCAAAATTTCTTTATATTAGGCTTTCTATTAGTAAAAACGGAAGGCAGTAATAAATCGATATTTGAAACATTTTTGGATTAAGAATAAAAAATTTGGGAAACTGTGATGTCGGTGTTTTTTTTTACAAATTCAAACAAAAATTAAATTAAATTTATAAAGACTATAGTAAAGTGTTTGATTTTGACTTTGATTTTACAAAATTTAAATTTAATCATTTGATTATTAAACATTAATTTAGCTTTTTCAAAATAATATTTTCAAACCTATACTTTAAATAAAATCGTAAAATTAATAATTATTTATATGATTAAACTCCACGATGATTACAGGATAATTAGCTAATTGTAAAATAGTACATTACGTAACGGGTATGGAAAGGCTTTATTTACGAAACGGGAAGTTTACGGCCCGAACCGAAGGTGAGGGTCGTAACGAGTTTCGTAAAAAATTCTTTCCATACCAGTTGCGTACAGTATTTTTCGCCATGAGAGCCAAAAAAGAGCAACGAATCAGCGATTTTAGGGTTAGAATGGCGAAAAAGATATTACCTATTTTTCATCTATTACACAGGCCGACAAAATTTGACGAAAAAATTTTACCAGGAACCGGGGTATACAATTCTGAAGGTTTTTGACTCGCTGAATTCAAATCTGGCCTCAGGAATGCTCATTTGGCTCAGGTTTCTGAGATATCCTAATCTAAAAGTGCTAAAAACGCTATTTTAGCCTATATTTAAAGTCTTGCAACATAGAGGATTTTTTTCTCTCGGAAAACTATTGAAAGTTTCTTGAAGTATAGGTTTCGATCTTCCAAATGCCGTTGAGTTTGTTTAGATATCTTTTTTTTCAGTGAGGTATGTTATTTTGAAAATTTCAAATTATATGAATTTTTTAATCACTCTTTATATTGATATTTTAGACTTATGAACGATTGATCTTTGAAACTGGAGATAGTGCAACTAGCAATATTTCTGAATATCATAGACCGTACTTGGGAAATCCTATACCCTCAGATTCATAACCTCAAATTGTCACAACCTCAAAACCTCTTAACTCGCAAACTTAGTGAGCAAAACTTTTGTACGCCTTTGAACATTGCATTGGAAGAGGTTTCAGGCAGGAATAGCCTTCAAATTCATACTTTATGACACCAGAGCTCTATAACCTCAAAACCTCATTATTGCAGAATGCAGTGGACTAGAAACTTGTGCGTGATCAGTTTCTAGATTCAGAAATGAAAGACGTTTCAGCCTGAAACGCTTCACAATGCCACAAACCTTAAAATAATATAATTTTAATAAGCTGTTTAAGCTCAAAAACTAAGAAATCAGCATACGTCCAAGGTCTAGAAAATAAGAAACTCATAAACGAATCATCTCCAAGACTAGAAGAGTCTGTGAAAAGCCTAAACCTCAACCCACGAACTCTTCAAATCAATCGAAAAGACCTCAACTCCTTCGAGAGTAGGCTTCAGCACCCTAAACAGAGGATAAGCTCATGTTATTACCGCACTCAGCCGAACCCAGAGTCACGAAACAAGGACGTGGTGGTATTGACTCCATTTCTTTTGTATTTTTTAATTTTTGTAATTTTTTTATTTTTGTAATTTTTTTGTATTTTTTAATTTTTGTAATTTTTTTTTGTATTTATCTCTTTTTCTCAATGTTCATCATTGTTATTGAGTTCCCTCACTTTCGCGGATTTATTCAATATTTGCCATCGTCTTTGAAATTTAACTTTGAACTACTTTTTTTTCTTATGGAATCGTTCTCGGCTTAATTCAAACGAATGCTTAAGAGTCTTACGTCTATGGTTAGATTAATTGTCATGTCTAAGCTGAGACCAGGTATAGTCTGCCATCATATGGACAGTGTTTTCATCTTGGTAATGACGTTCCTTTTTTTTCAAGTCTTGATGAAAGCGCTAACCCATTTCTTCACTAAATGCATCAACATTCTCCGGAAAGTAATCTAAAAGAGAAAATAAGAAATGTAGTTTCATGCTCACCAAACAGCCTAATTCTTTGAAATTAGTTAATATTTTCGATACCATAGTTTTGTATTCCAGATCTCGATAGTTTTCTAAAAAGTTTTTCGTAATATCCTTGAAACTCAAGCCTTTTTTAGTCCTTGCCATAGTTTTAATAAAATTATCATCTTTTATCAATTTTCTAATGTCTGGGCCATTGAAAACCCCTTCTTTAATTTTAACATCAGATAAATGAAGAAATTTGGATTGAAGATATTTGAAACACTCTCCCTCAGTATTTAGAGCCTTTACATATTGTTTCTTTAGTCCCAATTTGATGTGAAGAGGAGGTAATAAGATTTTTTCTCTATCAATAAGACTTTCATGTATAACGTTTCCAGAGCTAATTTTCTACTTTGATCTTCCTTTCCACACTTTTTTTACCTAATGTTGATTTCGATCATGACTATTCCAAAGGCCCATGAAACAAGGATATTTGATATTTTCACTTTGTAATGCAAGTAAAAGATTAATCATTTTAAAACCACCATCAATTAACCATTCATGAGAATTATAATTCATTTTCTCCAGAAGAAATTTTTAATTTTCATATGATTCTTTTAGTATAATAGAATGTGCAATTGGAATTGCTGCATATATATTTTCGTTGTGAAGCAAAACTGCTTTGAGACTTGTGGAAGAATCTACAAGGAGCTGCCAGTCATCTGGATTGTATAAGCCTTTTTTATATAAATTTACGAGTCCCTCAATGTCATGACCGAGGGGTTATCCACCTAAAAAAATAGTGCTTGATTGATTGCATAATTCAATCGAATTCACTGCGATCTCATTGTGATTTCCTAGAAATAAAAAAATTCTCGATTTCAGTGATTGCTTCTGATTTAAAATTTTATAAAGAAATCGATTTCAAGCAAATATTTTAAAATTATATAAAAGATAATTTTAATTACATTCACATTATTTAAAATAATTTGATTACATTTGAATTTATAAATTGTATGTTTGCATGAAAATAAAACTAATTAAATACACATATTTAGAAACTGAGTTTATAGGTATCTTCAAATGACTTTATGATACAATATAATCACCCATAGGTAATATTATCGAAGGTTTTAAAAGTCCATTTCTTAGTTTTGTTCCTATATGTATTGTATCTTGTACAAAAATAACATCTGAATCCATCTCAACATTAATATTCATATTGATATTATTTATTTTACAACCTAATTTCGATTCAATTTGCATGGCTTTTAATAGTTGTGGATCCGATGAAATACCAAGCACAGTTATATTTTCTTCTTTAAGACATTTTATTAAATATTTCCACCTTTTTGTAATGTGATCAAAGGTGAATTTATTATTTGTACCAAATATAGACAAGCAGAAGTATGAAGCGTTAATTTGAAGTGGCTGAGCCATTATCACATAAGCCAGACTAGATCTTTCACCATTTTCAAAAGCGTTCACATTTTAATTATGTAATTTATGAATAGAAAATAAATAATCTTACCTTTATAACAGAGCTGCTCTGAATCTTCCCTCTTTTGATTATACACGATATTCACGTGTGAAACGTACGATGAATAAAAACTAAATGACTTTTTCTCTTGTTTCAACCAGCTCAAGCCGGCTCAAGCTAATACTTTTCCGAGAATCCTAAAGGAATTCCGGATCATAGTCCTTATTTTTGCTTGTCAAAATAAACACCGATGCTTGTATATTTTGAAGCGATTTCGCGATTTCATTTCATTTAAGTGATTTCACCGATTTCATTTTATCAAATCAGTAGAAATAATTTTACCAAATTTCGCGATTTCAAGTATATTGAAATCGATTTCCTACATAAGTGCTTGCTTGATTTCATTAGTGAATGACCCCTCGGTCATGACAGTATACAATAGAATCTTCATTAGTGAAATATTGCACGAACTATTCCTCTCTTTTTCTATATACAGTATTTATCGTACCAGGCAATAGCAAATTTCTTTCTTTCGACCTGGAAGCTAGTAGCTTTGCTGACTCTTTGGGGAGATCAAGCCCTCGAACGAGATCATCAGAGTCATCTTGGTTATAAAGTATAGGATTTGAATCATCGGAAGAATCCTCATAGTTACTACTCTGCTCAGTTTCGACAGCATCCATTTCTTCGGCATCATGCGTATCAGAAACTATTTTTTCTGATCTTTCTATTTTACCTTTCTTGGATGGTGTTACACTGTCTACGATGGAATTGACAGTATTTTTTCCTTTTCGTTTATTCAAACCCGTTATATCGTACGCGCAGGAATAACAGTCTTGATCATGATTTAACGGCTATCGCCAAATGATTAGTTGAATGATGACTTCGTTTTTATGTCATCCCATCTATTTAATGTATTTCGACAAGAAGCACACATTGATGTGGGTACCCACGACTTGTCTAAATTTGTCATAGATATTTTAAAACATTTTAAATAACTATTCTTAATAGTATCGTTGATATATCTACGATTACTTTCTGTCTCAAAATTCTCACAAACGTAACAAAACTTATCGTTTTTAGTTATGCAAAGAGCTCTTGAAGATATCTTAATTCATTATTGATAGGAGATAATACAAGAATGGTAGTGAGATATTATATTGACGTATGTGAACAAATTGTGCTGTTTAATTCCAAAATCAATTCCAATAAAAAATGTAAGATAATTTCAATCAAATGTAAAATGTGATTTCACTATTTACATCCAATAGAAGTGTAATGTTTTCTATATTTGTAATTTTGAATTCGACTAGTAATCGATTGACAATTGAATTATTATCAAATCTGAAATTTAGTTATTAATTCAGAAGTTAATCAGCACTTTCCTTGATTGCTTATCTATTTATACACTTATTAATTGAGTGATTTGCTTTAAACGCTATAAGCTTCATGACAAAGTTTATGAGACTAAAATACCTTATCCAGGATGAATAAATTATGTCCGATGAAAACGGTTTTCAGTGATGCAAACTCAAGCGGGTAAAAAAAACTCAAATATTTCCTATATACTATTATCCTTTATACAAAAATGGAAATAAAAAAAGAGAAATAAGGAATGAAAATGTGAAAAAACGAAGAGCAAAACTTGTTAGAGACGTACATCCGAAAATACATTACTCTAAAAAATTTATCGAAAATAAGATCAAACTTCTTTGAATTTTCACCAAATGATTCCCATACATTTAAATGGGACGAACAATAACAGTTACATTCTCCAATGCTTTTATAGATTTGAACTTGAACAACTTAATTAAATTTTATTATTTCATCCAATTTTTACCTCTATTAAATGGGAGACGTTATTCAGAACCCCACACAAAATTAAGAAAGACAATTCATTAGAACTGAAGTTGTTACCACAAGAAACGCCTCTTAACCTCACGAGAAGAAGAGAATCGATTTTACATATTACTTACTGAATTTTTAGAAAATAAAGTTTACATTTAATAAAATAAAGGTTACATATATTACCTGCTTCGGTGAGTTTTTTGGACATGGGACCATGGTTCGAAACCTTGAAAAGCGGTATTTCAATGTTTTAAATGACTCTAGCTCAGCAGATGGCTACATTAGCACTTATGAATTACTTTTTTCTCAAAATTTAGAATATTTTGAACAAAAAAGTTTCTCAGTAATATATTCTTAAAACGCAACCCAACTGAGTAATTTAAGTCTAAAATTAGACAAAAATGTCAAAAATATGGTTTTAGCCCAACTTTGAAGCTTCGTAGCTCTGAAAATATATAGTGGAGAGATCTATAGAAATTCTAAGTGGTCCATAATATGAAAAAGAACCATTATACCAATTTTTAGCGGAAAAAAATTTTTCGTCCTACGATTTGGCAGAGAATGGGCGATAAATATATGTTATATATATAGATATATATATATATATATATATTTGTTTGCTGAAATGTCACTAGCTACTATTAACTAAGAAAAGTCGTTAAAAAAATTTTTTGTGCTAAACTATGATATTTTTATTTTTCACCCGCAATTTTTATAAAAAATTTTCTTTAACTAGCATAAAAACATTAATGTTAATCTGAAAAAAGGAATAAGAACAATGATAAAAGCTTCATCACTATTTGCTGCAAAATACAACAAAATTTTCGCCATACAGTACCACGCGACAGCACCAAAAAAAAAAAAAAAATGGCCGCAAGAGCGTCTCCTCTCAGCCCGCGTCGTGTGTGCTTCGCTAAGATATCGACAACATAAGAATGCTCGAAAGAAAGAGACAAATAACGCGTTCTTTGCACTGGCACAGTTTGTTTTTCACAGCAGATTTTTTTTTCCTTCTGAAGTGAAACTTCTTTACCGACGGTATATACGTTTGTAATAAATACAAATATTGTATTTTGTAAGAGACGTATATAATAAATCATACGGGAGTGAATTGATTTCGTGATGGTACATGCAACGGAACTAATGAAACGAAATTGTATATTTGTTGGAGGAACGTCCGCGCCTTAACAACAAATCAATTTACTAAATTCGTAAGAAGAAAAATTCGTGGGACTGGCTTGATGTCAAACGCACAGATATAGTATATGTATACATGCATACTATGTATGCAATACAAATATCTAAATTTGAATAAATAAAGAAAGCAGTAGCGCTCGTTCAATCTCTTTTCCTTTCTTTCTCTATAATGTTTGATCGTTAACCTCCCTGTTTCCTGCATTGTTTAAACGTGCATGCGCAAGTGAACGTTTCTGATTTTAGCTATCACAAGCCAATCATTTCAAACATTATTCTTGCTACAAATAATGACGGTAATACCTTTCTTTCTTTTTTGCCAATGTTTATGTTTCATTCTACGCACTGCATGCGCAGCTGCAAGCCCACACTTAACTGCTGGAGTCATATTGTTCGTACTTGAGCTTGGTGCGAGCTCAATGTGAGCTCGGTTATTGTTAAACGTTACGATGTATTGGGCATTTTTACTTTGACTTCAGTGGTTTCTTGTTAGTCACATTACTAGGCTGAATTCTTTTTTCTGTCACATATGTAGGTATATATCTATAGGTGCATACATACATACATGTTGCTCACATCCCTCAAATATGACGCGTAAAATTACAAATTTAATATTATGTAACATGCAGTGAACTGCCATGTTGCAATATATACAAATACATTGTAATGTATACATTTTGCTTGCCTTTTGAAACCTCTTTAATAAAATCTCTCCTGATTTTCTGATGTAACATCTTTTATATTTATTTTATGGAAAATTGAAATTTATAAATTGAGTGTCAGCAGTATTTTATAATAAGTAAAATTTGTGTATCTACCTTTGTTCGTTCTTAGTATCGCTTTAGATAAAAAGCAAAAAGGCTAAGTATATTAGACTATCTGAGGAATAGAGGAAGATAAAGAGATTCAACGCTTACTATATTAAATAGTTCGCGTCTGTTCGTTCTTTTTTCTCTCTTCCAGGATCAGAAATCTCAGTTTTTAAGGAAATAGTGGAGGCAAACGTTGAAACTTTTGGCTGGGTTATAGTAAAAATGGTTTTCAAGGTAAAATTTAAAAGACCTGAAATTTACCAATTTTATACTTACTCTGCTAGTTATGTAAAAGTGACACTAGGAAAAAAAACTCTCTATGAATTTTTTTGATCACAGTGAAAATTTCTTATAAAAACGTCCAAAAATCACGAAAAATAAACAATTTTGATGTACCTTTCATCTTTGATTCGACTTTATTTTAGACGCACTATAAAAAAGAATCGGCACAGTCTACGTTTAAAAAGTGCTGTTAATTAACAAAAATCAATGATAATGTTGGCATTAATTATTTTTCATTGAAATATAAAGTTAATAGGTGACAGGGGTAATCGGGGCTAATCAGATCCCCGGGGAAAAGTGGACCAGTATCACTTTATATAAATATGTATTACATATTTATTTTACCACTAAGATTTTAATATTGTTACATGAAATTACTTTTTTGTTAGAGTTTATTTATAGTTATTTCAATCTTCTAATATTAACTTGTACTCATATTCAATAGAGTCAGTCCGATTCGCCCCAGGGGTTCAATTTATCCCGGTTTCTCTTAATATATTTTCAATAAGAAAAAAGTTATCTCTACCTTCTATTAATTAAACTGCTGTTTCTGGTGATATTATCATCTCTCACGAGACGAATATCATGTTCCCAAAATCGTCGAAGTTCTGGGGTTGATGTATAAGGTGCTGCAACTTCTTTAATCTGTAATAATAGATTATATTTTGATAATATTATTTTGATATCAAAAGTTCAAAGATTATAATTTGTTAGTGTCTTTAAAGTTTAAACTTATATCAATAACAATTACAGGATTCATAATTCGTATATTTTATCAGTACACTGAAAAAAACGTATTATCCTTATGCTAATGTAAAATTTGGGATATCGAGTTTTCACTCGAAAGAATATGTTTTATCACCTTTGCTATATTTATTTTTTTTAAACGTTAATAGACTGTTTGTACGCAAACAATATTGCTGTAATAGCAATATGATATGCTTAGACCAACTGCAACGCTGGTAAACTTAGCTGGGCGTTCAGCTAGTCCCGAAAAGAAAACGCGCAATTTATTTATGCTATAAAAATTCTTTACGAGGATGTTTAGAAAAGATTCGCCGTAAAATTATAACCCTTATTCAGAATGCAAGAGTATGAGTTAGATTCATGAAAAAAAATAATCCGACCCCAGGTGCTAATTAAATAATAAGAGAATAATTTAAGTGAGAAAATAAATTCTTTGATGTCTATCTAAATACACTAACTTTACAATTTATTATTATTACAACTTTTTAGTTACATCTTGCATGCTTAACATTAGAAAAATTTTTAAGTTTTACTATCTTTAACACTCTGATACTTAGATTCTTCATATATATATGGGCAATTCTCTGTCAAATCGACCATCAAACAATTTATTATTGCCTAAAACTTTTTTACACGTCCTTTTATATGGTTTGAATTACCCAGAATTTTCTCAGATCGTTTTTGAACCTATTTACAGAGTTATAAGATATCGAAGCTGGACTTTTCCCTAATTTTTGTGAGTTTTGACAATTTTACATACATTAAAAATTTCATGATGATAAATATTTAAAAAAAAATGTTTCACTTAATTTTTTTTTCTGCATTTGTTGTACACGAACATTTATTTAGTATAAAAAAATGTATATCCTTATGACATAATTTTCAGATTTTAATTTTTTATAACAACTTTGAAGATTCTTTTAAGAGATTCAGATAATGATGATGATGATAAATCATGACGTATCTCTCTGGACATCTCTGAGGTAGAAGATAGCGAAACTCTAGATAATACAGAAATCGATATTGCTGATGATATTAAAGAGAACATAGAGAATGTAGAATAAGCATCACCACACATGAAAAAAAAATGAGAACGAAAGGCCTGCTGTAATAGGAAACTGCAGCAAGAGCCATAGAAGAAAATGTTAATAAGATTGTTAAAGCAGAAGAAATGCAGCCTGGAAAAAATAGAAAAGAACAGTGTAATGAAGAAAAAATCAATGTTGAAGATGCACAACATTAACATCGTCAAAAACAACCTCTTAAATAACAAACTGACGATGACAAGGCAACAAGACAAACTCAAGAATTTAGCACCCATTATAATATAGGTCGATACATAGTTGAAAATCGTATTGATAATATAATTGCGAGACACAGCTGTTCCAGTGAAAATTTAAACGTGCAAGATCAATGTAAAATAGGCTGAATTGCACAATTTTTTTTAAGAGAGAAGGACGACGACAATGATGATGACTTATATTAAGAAGCCAATGGAGGTGTAAAGACACTTTACTTATTCAGTGAAAATAATCGACGTGACAATCTTCTTAACGAGTGTAAGTTAATAATTTTTTATTTTTAAATAAATAAATAATATGAGTTCAATTTATTTACTAGTATTTTGTTTTTATTTAGTTATTCGAAGGGTCAGTAAAAGTTTTTACGACTTCACAAATTATTTAGCGAGCACGGTACATATAATAATAAACGTTAGATACTGATCCAAATTCTTTTTTATATCACAAGGCAGACTTGGAATTAGATATTAGAAAAAGTCGAGGAAAAAGTCGAAATTCAGTCTAAAGGCTATAGGCGGGTTACCATAGTGAAATTGCCCCCTCTTAGAATCCTCATGGCTCATGTACCATTTGATGGAGGTTGAAAAAAAACTCCCACACACCAATTTTCAGCCCTCTAACCCTTGCGCATGCGCAGTAAAGTCAGAATAAGTGTTTTTTCGACTTTATTTTATTTTGACGTCCCTTTACATGGAAGACTCTTGCAAAAATATATAAGGGTAGGTTATTGTATGGCAATTAACCAAAAATTTTTGCAGATTACATAACCTTAAATATCAACCTTAAAATTGATATTTAAGATTTAAATCGTTACTTTCACACCCTCGCTATCAAGGTGCCAGATTTGAAATTGATTTTTTAAATATATTTTTACCCCTTATTAACGATAGTTATATTAGTTTTAAAAAAATGGTGCGCCACCCTGATTTTCTCAAAAAATCGATAGTTTTGCACTTTTTTCGTATTTCCTATAGGTTATGTTACAATCTAAGAATCCAAACAAAGATTTTTAGTGTATTTTATTCCCCTCTTTACGACGGTACTATTAGTTTTAAGGATAAAAGGCATTTGACCCTTATTTTTTGCAAAAAATCAACTTTTTTGCACTTTTTCATATTTTTTATAGGTTATGTTATAAGTTAAGAGCTTGAATGACTTTTTTTTGCGTATTTTTTGACCACCAAAAAAAAAGAAAAAAAAAGCTACCACTACTACTATTACTACTACTACTACTTCTACTACTACTACTACTAATAATAATAATAATAATAATAATAATAATAATAATAATAATAATAAGAATAATAATAATAATGGGCAGTTGAATACCCTTACTTATAATAATTCTCGTAGAATCTGAAATCTAGAAAAATCCAAATTAATTTTATAGAAAGATAATTTTTCTGCATTTCGCTATCAAAAATAAATTTTAAAATGAACAATTTGTTACATTATTAATTCTCTTTCCAATAATGTTAATATTATTTCAATACTATCAAATGAGGTTGAATAATAAATTAAATAAGGTTCAGTAATAAATTAAAGATTTACTTCAAAGAAAATTAGTCTCTTTATTTATATAAATATATTATTTTCTATTTGAATTAGGATACACATCTGGATAGTTTTTTAAGCATAACAAATAATCATAATAGGAACTTTTTTTACTCATCATCGTCACTGTCTTCATTAATACATACTTGTATTTTATCATTAACGGCAGGCCGGAGTAGAACCTGATACCGACCGAGTAACAATTGAGTTGTTTGTTATTTACTCAAGTATTAATCGGTGTATCTTCAAAATAAAGGTTGATCGCAATAGATATTATTATTATAAATATCTATGCACAAGAAAAAAAAAATCTACCGATTTGTTTTTGAGAAAAGTAAGGAACGCCGAAGTTAAAGATTATGTTTATAATATTTTCGCGTTCCTTACTTTTCTCAAAAACAAAGCGATAGATTTTTTTTTTCTTGTGCATAAATATTTGTAATAATAATATCTATTGCGCTTAACCTTCAATTTGCAGATACACCGATTAATACTTGAGTAAATAACAAAAATGCCAATTAGACAAGGACAGCGAATCCGGCCTGCTCTTAAGAAACATTTTAGAAAGAATTTCAGCTGGTCTTATGATTTTTGATGAATATCTTCCATGTGAAAGATAATATACTATTGCAGCAACGTGCGCACAACATCCAACAGTGCGGTTACCATTGGGACAATCGCAACAATATCTGAGGATACTGGAATAACCAATACCATTTGGTTTATACTCAACGAAGCATTTGTATTGTTTTTTATTTACATGTCTTGATTGAACTTAGAATTTAAGAATATTTTTATGTTCTATGGAATATCCTAGTTTCAAATTATTATCTGAATCTAACATTTCTGCTAGGTATAATATGGTCTGTTTAAGTTGATATGATCCTGTAAAAAGAGTTTTCAAATCTTTTTCTGTTAATTCAGGAAAATCTGGTAAATCAGTCGAAGTTATGATCTGAAATGGTAATTTACGACACCATCTCTTTTCTGCCACTAATTCTGCTAGTGTGTTTTCAATATTCCTTCTCGATTGCACGGTATTAAATATTTCATCTTGAATGTCATGATCAGAATCTAAGCGTTTGCCAAATAAATTATTTAAATAGCAAGCAATTCTGCAATACAATCCAGTATCCTTCACCATTTTATTGTCAAGTTTGTGATCTAATAATCTGAATTTTTTTTTCAATTCCATGTACTGCTTCAACAGCCCACCTTATTTTTGTTACGAATCGTGTTTCATTTGATTCTTGTGCTGAAAATTGTGATTTTAAACCTTTGAGTTCAGGCATCAGAACAATATAACCCATATCTTCTAATTTCTTTTTAATATCTCGAAAGCCTCTGTCTAGAACAAAAATATCGCCTTTGCGGAGCAATTTCTGTAAAATTACTGGCATTGTTTCAAATATTTTCATTAAAATTGCAGCATCATTCATGTTAGCGAGATAAGGTCCTAACTGGTCAACAACATAGCCATTTGTTGAACATATTGTAAAGGGTTTATTAAGAGGAACTTTTTTTTGACCTGAATAGGATTTTCTCTGATACTCATTATTAGAGCTTTTCTCATGCCTTATATAAGTTCTATCACAAATCAAAATAAGTTGGTTGCCTGGATATAATTTTTTCGTCATTTGAGAAGTTTGGTTTTCAATCAAGTCATTTCTGTCTGCATTTTTTAATCCAAAATAATTTGGTAACACGTCTTTTTCAAAAGATGATAAGACTGAATGACAAAAACGAGATACTTGTTCGCTCTCGATATCAAATATTGAAGAAATAACTTGATTAGAGTTCCCTGTACGCATTTTAAATAAAAATACTACGATGCCTTGAATCACTGTTCTTGCACAGGAATCTTTAAGAGAAGTGAGTTGTAATTTAAGTTGGATGATCTGTGCCCAAGATAATCCTGTAAACACTTTTAATTTTTTTTCTGGCATAACAAACTCGGCTACTTTATTTAATAACTTTTCATCTGTTTTTGCAGATATTGTACTTAGTATTTTTGATAATTCATTAACATCTAATGTACTACTGGTGGAAAAAATCTTCATTTTATTCAATTCATCTTCATAAAATATTTTTTTAATTATATGATCAGAACAGCATCTATTGCCATTCGGAATAAATAAGTTAATTTTACTGAAAACTTGAATTCTTGCTTCAAAAGGCACTAACATTATATTTGTGCGTTTATTGTATCCACAAATAAAACAATACTTATGTGTTGCAATCGTTCTTTGCATTTGTAATTCTATGAATTCTGGTTCTTCTTTTTCATCAACTTTGTACGACGAATCTGTATTTGTCTGAGATGATGAACTGATACTTATTTCAGATAATGATTCCGGAATATTAGATTTTTGAGAGAAAACATTTTCTGCAGTATCATCAGATATTTCAATTTTAGAGCTTGACATTTTTTTTAACACATGCTTTCTACACGGATCACACATTACATCATTAATGAAAATATCTTCTCTGCCAGATACTACTTTTGCATATTCTAGTTCTGTTTCGCATTGAATTTCTTCTTTTCGATCACTTATTTTTCTTAAATAAATATTGCATATAGAACATTTTCGATCATCATATTTCATTTTTTTGTTAGCATTTCCTTCGCTATTAGATGCCATGTCTACTATTATCCAACAAAAAAATCACTTCTGAAACAATAAAAAATAAATAAATGTTTTTAAAAATCTAAATAATTTTCATATCTATATAAATTTCATTATCCTTTGTTAAAAACTTGTTAATTGTTTTAACAAACTATTTAAAACAGTTATCATGAATAAATATAAAAATTAATAATGTCGCTAAGTTCTTCAAAGATCCCAATTTCAACTTGGAGTTTTAGTTTTTAATCACACAAACATTATATAATTTTTTATGATAAAACTTAACCGCTCAAAGCTTCTCAGAGTAATTATCAATCATTCCACCGAAATCATGCAACACACATGAATAAAGCTATATACACTGAGAGAACATTGGCTCGTCTGCTGGAAACTCTAAGTACAGCCGCTGCATCGTCGATTCGTGCAGAAGCGCCACAAGATTCGGGGGCCCAGCCGTCCCAAAACGACTAATATACATCAGCTGAGTTTCTCTTTTCGTCCACCAGAGGCGCTTTTCAGATATCGTAGGCGCTTTTTGTATATCATAAGCGCAAGACTAAGACGAATGCTGTACTGTTTCGGGACAACAGCAGCACCAAATCAAAGGACGAATCAATTCATGCGTTTTAGAGTTCTGCTGTACTAGTAAGTGCAGCATTTATACCAATATTCTCTCAGTGTACAAAAGGTTACAAATAAAATAAAAACAAATTGATAAAACAAAAAGCTTTAACTTTCACATAATCTTAAGATTTAATATCTAAATGTCAAATCTATGTTTCAAGCGTATACTTGCAAATAGAAAAATATTTTAAAAAATATATTGTTTTTCAATTTTTAAATCTAAAAAAGATAGAACAAATCTACACAAAAATCTAAAAAATTATCATATTTATGTAAATAAATAATTTCATTATCCTTTGTTATTATTATTATAAAATGTAAAATGATATTGTAAAAAACTGCTATTAAGAATCAAAGAAAATTAGAAAATTACCATTTTGTAAACTACTATCAAAAACTTGTTAATTGTTTTAACAAACTATTTAAAACATTCATCATGAATAAATATAAAAATTAATAAAGTCGCTAAGTACTTCAAAGATCTTAATTTTAACTAAGAGTTTTAGTTTTCAATCACACAAATATTATATAATTTTTTATGATAAAGCTTAACCGCTCAAAGCTTCTTAGAGTAATTATCAATCATTCCTCCGAAATCATGCAACACACATGAATAAAGCTATATACAAAAGGTTACAAATAAAATAAAAACAAATTGATAAAACAAAAAGCTTTAACTTTCACATAATCTCAAGATTTAATATCTGAATGTCAAATCTATGTTTCAAGCGTATACTTGCAAATAGAAAAATATTTTTAAAAATATATTGTTTTTCAATTTTTAAATCTAAAAAAGATAGAACAAATCTACACAAAAATCTAAATAATTATCATATTTATATAAATAAATAATTTCATTATCCTTTGTTATTATTATTATAAAATGTAATATAAAATTGTAAAAAACTACTATTAGAATTACATTAGCAAATTACCACTTTGTAAACTTACTGTCAAAAACTTGTTAATTGTTTCAACAAACTATTTAAAGCAATAATATAAGAGACCAGAGCAAAAACAAAACAGGACTCTTCATAGCTTTTGTATTGACATTCTGACTTATAAAATATATATATATATATATATATATATATATATATATATAACCTTATATCCAGGTACGCTGCTAATAAATATTATAATTTAACACTTTTGGATCAAAATAATATGAAGATACTACAAAAAGTGCACAGAAACTTGTGGCATACAATCTTTGCAGTTACTCACTTTATTATTCATTACATATAAATAAAGAAATTCATATGGAAATATAAGTTTGAATTTATAAACGTAACTTAATTAACGATTGTATCATCTGTCCTGTGGGCACTTACTCTATAGTACACATATATACACACACATACTCCCTAGTAACGTATGGGTATACACCCAGGGGGGTTGCTCTAGAAAATTGCACAACTCTGTATCACAGAGACAGAAGATATGAAATCAATGTGCTGAACAAAGATAGCGTATATCGATATACTAAAATTATCGCTTCGGAGCAACCCCCCAGTAGTACGCGTGTAAGGACATTCACACTAGTAAACATATATAAGTGCCACGCGCAACTAGCGGTGCGCAGAACTAGCGCCGAATCGTGTGCTCTGGTCGCAGTGTACAAAGTCCGTCACTGTGTTCGCAACCTTTAGAAAGATAAGTTTTCTATCTCCTGATTCCAAGGTGACTGTATCGCTTATTGAATCAACCAAGCCTACAAATCTATTTTCTAGTGGTTCTTATTTCTACCTCGACTACCATCTCCGAGCACGAAGAATCCGAAGTTCTATTTCTTATCATGTTAGAGACGAAGACAGAACGAGGTTTAAGTATCAATTGTTACTTGAGTTGGGTCTATGAATTCGAGCCATAGATCCAAAATTAGGCTTGAACTCATAGTCATGTCTTGAGTATTAAGTATCACTTAAAATTAAAGTATTGTTACTTGAGTATCAGCTGTTACTTCAATTAAGTGTTAAATTGAGTGTTGTTTGAAGTAACAGTTGATGCTCAAGTAACGATACTTAAGTTTTGAGTCATACTTAATACTCAAGTTACGACTATGAATTTGAGCCTTACAGTCGATGTGTGTGCTCAAACTCAAACCTCATTCTATTTTTGTTTCTCTCACAATGAAACCTCATTCTGTCTTTGTCTGCTTGAGTTTGAGCATCGACTATAAATTCAGGCCAGTTTTCAATGAGATCACTTAGATAAACAAAAACTATGACTCGCATTTAGAAATGTAACTTGAGTATCGGTTGTTACTTCAACCTTATTCTGTCTTTTTCTCTCTTATGATAAGAAAAAAAGACATTTAAATACGTTTATTGATTCAAACCTATGTATATAAGATTAACTATATATATAAAAAAATATATATATATATATATATATACATATATATATATGAAATCATCGAAAAAATGAAAAACAGAAAGTAAAATATAATCCCAACCCCTCAGAATATACTGCAACCTGATCATAACGTCAAACAATTGTAGAAATCAGATTGTTCGACAATATTTGAACGTATTATATTGAAAACCTTGATTAAACTGATACCACCATGACAAGCAGAAAAAATTACACATAAAATCGTTATTTCAGCTCTCAAATTTTAGCACAAACTATGAAAAAATCGAGAAAATATCGGGTTTTCTCGATAATCAGGGTTGCAAACTACTTTTTCTTGAAAGTAATAGCACGATTATAACGAGCAAAAAACAAATATGCAAAAAAAAGTCATTCAAGCTCTTAACTTATAACATAACCTATAAAAAATATGAAAAAGTGCAAAAAAGTTGATTTTTTGCAAAAAATAAGGGTCAAATGCCTTTTATCCTTAAAACTAATAGTACTGTCGTAAAGAGGGCAATAAAATACACTAAAAACCTTTGTTTGGATTCTTAGATTGTAACATAACCTATAGGAAATACGAAAAAAGTGCAAAACTATCGGTTTTTTGAGAAAATCAGGGTGGCGCACCATTTTTTTAAAACTAATATAACTATCGTTAATAAGGGGTAAAAATATATTTAAAAAATCAATTTCAAATCTGGCACCTTGATAGCGAGGGTGTGAAAGTAACGATCTAAATCTTAAATATCAATTTTAAGGTTGATATTTAAGGTTATGTAATCTGCAAAAATTTTTGGTTAATTGCCATACAATAACCTACCCTTATATATTTTTGCAAGAGTCTTCCATGTAAAGGGACGTCAAAATAAAATAAAGTCGAAAAAACACTTATTCTGACTTTACTGCGCATGCGCAAGGGTTAGAGGGCTGAAAATTGGTGTGTGGGAGTTTTTTTTCAACCTCCATCAAATGGTACATGAGCCATGAGGATTCTAAGAGGGGGCAATTTCACTATGGTAACCCGCCTATAGCCTTTGATTAAAGCGCCATCAAAATTTTATTATAAATCTTTGGAAGAGTCCATGAAAATTGAAAATGCTATCCGAGGGGTTTCTGAGGTCGCTGATCATGAATTTTAAGTCAGATCTTGTTAAAGACGACTCCTAGGGGACGTAAACGAGAAGTAATTGCAGTAAATTTATCGATTTTTTGAAAATGAACATTTTTAATACTACTTTGAGGAAGTTCTACAGCATTGATCATAAATCCAAGGTTTACTTAGACTACTATGGTAAATTTGACATGAAATTAATGATCAGTAATCTTGATGAACCACTGTAGATACAATTATTAGCTTATATTAATAAGTGTGCCATCCTTTTAATATTTTTCGTAATAATTGAATGAATACAATATTTGCTTAAAGTATGAAATTTCAGAGTCAAGGTGACGAATACAAGGTGTTAACGTTCTCTCTCCTTCTTGCTCTTTTATATTTCAAATTGCCTTATGCTTTCGTAAACGCTTTTCTTCGAATGATCGATGTAGAGGACTTCTAATACGTTTTTGTCCTTTTTTTTGAAAACGTTACTCTCTTTAATATCCAGCAGTAATCTGCTAACGTGTTCATACCCCAATTTAGTTGAAATCTATGTTCAAAGTCTTTCAAATCTTGGTGAAATCGTTCACCATGCTTACTGAAGTCCTCGTTATTTACTGGAAACTGATCAACATATTAATGAAGAAATTAAAGTTCTAGGTTCATTGAACAACCCAATTTTTCGAAATCATGTACCAATCTTTTTACAAAATCTTTATATTTTGCATCTTTGAAATTACCCGAAAATTTCGTTGACATCTCTTTGAAACTTAACCATGCTGTATTCTCGACATCGTTCATAGTTTTGTCGAAGTTCTCATCTTTAAATAAAGTTCATATTTTAGGACCGCAGAAAAAACCTTTACTCAATTTAGCATCAAATTTTAAGGTTCAAAATCTTACATGAAGCTTTCATGGGAAGCTTCCAGTAAGCTTAAAATGTCTGGGACAAACTAGCTGTCAGAAATATTCCGAGAAAGATTGTTGTAATCTTCTAGGGAACCTATTAGGAAGCTTTCTCGCAACCCGATGGTAAGTTCCCAAGGAATCTAAATAAAAGGTTTTGGTAAGATATTTATAAATCTTCCATGAGTCTTCCATATAGATTCCCTTAAATCTTACAGGAAGATTTCATAGAAGCTTTCAGTATGATTAAAATGTATGAAAAAAATTAATTGTCAGAAATATTTTAAGGAAAGTAGACGCGTAATATTTTAGGGAACCTTTCAGGAAGCTTTAACGAAAGGATTACAGTAAGCTTTCAAGAGATCTTAATAATAGATTCTAGTAAGATAACTACCAAGCTTCTAGAATCTGATATATTTTTATAGATTTATTTTATCGTTCATTTAACTTACAAATTATTTCATACAGTAAATAATTAACATTCTTACGCATATAACTCATAAAACGCATAAAAACGCATAAAACGCAAGAAAAATTTTCGACCTGATCGAGGCTCGAACCCATGACCTACAGATTACGAAGCATCAACGCTACCTATTACGCTACGGTACGCTTGTTACGAACACTGATCATTTCTTATTTATATAGTTTACGTAACATGAACTTTGTCTTTTATATTCTTTTCAGCATTTGTAAAATTAAATGAAACAGTTAATTAATAGTAAGCTATTAATAATTATTAAAAATAATTAGAGGTCACTATAATTATTTTTTTGTATTAAAAAAACAATTCTTTTATACAACTGGAAATGTTTTGTGAAAATAATATCTAATTAATTTACTTAGTTATTAATACTTCAATTATCCTACAGAATAAATCTAATTTTTTTACTGCAAAAAATAGTTTTATATAATTTTTAATTGAAAAAATTATTAATAATTTATTACGAATTTTAAAATTATTTTTCTTGTAAAAAAAAAATTATTTTTAGTTAGAAAATTTTGTATTATAAAACTAACTATCAATCAATCTATTATTTACATTAATGTTTATTAATTATTTAAAACCATATAAAAAGAATATTAAAAATGTCTACTTTACCGAGATTTCCTTTTTCGTTCTGAGAAATATCCCATAAAATGTTGTTGAAAAGTAACAAATACTTTTCTTGGAAGCTAACTGGAATCTTTCTGTGTTACCTAACTGATGAATCTTACAGGAAGCTTACAGGTATGTTATGTGCAAGATTTAATTAACGATTCGTGGAATATTCCTTAAACATTTAGAAGCTTTCACGAAAGCTTCCCGAAAGTGTTCTTAGTTAGCTTACTAGTCAATCTTTCAGGAAGCTTACAGCAATCTTTCTAATTAGTTTACTTGAAACCTTTGCTAATCCATTTTTTAAGACTTTTGTGTAAGGTTACAGAAAGATAGCAAAAAGATTCCACGGAATATTACATTTAAGTATTTAGTAAGCATTTTTTGGTCTTATATTATGCTTACTGTAAGCCTATGTTAATTTTCGAAAAGGTGAATTGAAGCTTTCACTGGAATATCATATAAAAGTTTCATGAAAAGCTTCCTTGAAAGCTTTTTTGCTATGTGGGTGGTCTTTGCATGAATCTTTAATGAAAGGTTCCAATGTTTCATGATAGATTACGTGAAAGCTTTTATTAACCTTTCTCGGAAGATTCCCGAAAGCTTTCGACATAACCTTACTAATGAATCTTTCAGTAAGCTTGCAGTTATCTTCTATGAAAGATTCTATTTAAAGTTAGCGAAATATTTCATGAAAGAAGGCATGAATCTTTTTAGAAAGCTTTCTGAAAGCTGCCACGATTACCTAACTGGTGAATTTTTTGGGAAGCTTACAGTAATCTTTTTTAATATCTTCGATGTAACCTTTGCGTATTCATCTATGAAAGGTTTTCTGTAAGATCACTGTAAGATTTCATAAAGATTTTAGGGAATATTGCACGTTAGCATTCAGCAAACTTTTTTTTTAGATTACATTTAGCTTACTCTAAGCTTTCATGGAATCTTTCAGTTGAGTTTTTCCGTAACATTTATTAAAAAAGTTCTTATTCACAGTTGTTAAATATCTTTCAAGAATCTTCCATCGATTCTTATATTAATTTTCAATGAAAGGTTCCATTAATGTTCCATGAAAGATTACGTGAAAGCATTTATTAACCTTTCTCGTAAGATGCCCAAAAGCTTTCGACGTAACCTTACTAATGAATCTTTCAATAAGCTTGCAATTATCTTTTATGAAATATTCTATCTAAGGTAAGCGAAATATTCTATTAAAGAAAGCATGAATCTTCTTAGAAAGCTTCATGTAGGCTTCCACGATTACCTAACTGATGAATCTTTCAGGAAGCTTACAGTAATCTTTTTCAATATCTTCCATGTAACCTTTGCGTATTTATCCATGGAAGCTTTTCTGTAAGGTTACTATAAGATGGCAAAAAGATTTAAGGAAACATTGCACGTAAGTTTTCATTATGTATTTATTTATAATAACTTTTAGTTGACTTTAAGATTACATGAAATATTACAATTAAATATTAATAAAAGATTCAGTAAGCTTTTAGAAAGGTTAATGGACGCTTCCTCTGGAATATTACGTGAACTTTTCAAGGAAAGCTTCCTTGGAAGCTTTCATGCTATGTGGGTGATAAAATCAGTTCTTTATCATCGAATAATATATTCTTTTTTTCAACACGGGATGCGGCTCTCTTTTGTTTGTAAAAATTAATATTTTTAAAAAAATCTATCCTTTGATTACAAAAGAACAGATAATACGACTTGTTTTTAACAGTTGTAGAAATTCTTCAAGTAATCTTCCATCGTTACATGCATTAATTTACTATAAAAGTTTTTTTTATGTTCCGTAAAAGATTACGTGAAAGCTTTTATTAATCTGTTTTGAAAAATTTCCGAAGGCTTCTGGCGAAAGCTTACTAATGAAACTTTCGGGAAGCTTGCAGTTATCTTTCATGAAAGATTATATTAAACGTTAGCGGAATATTCTATGAATGATGACACGAATCTTTTCAGTAAGCTTGCTGCAAGCCTTCATGATTACCTAACTGATGAATCTTTCGGAAAGCTTAATCTTTCTTACTATCTTATATCTTACATTTAACCTTTCTAAATACATTCATGGAAGATTTGCTAAAAGGTTACTGTAAGATTGTAAAAATAAATTTTTTCTAGATTATATTTAACTAACTGTAAACTTTCATGAAATCTTTCAGTGGAATCTTCCTGTAAGGCTTTCTAGACAGCTTACATTTACGGTGGTGAGAATTCTTTCTGTAATCTTCCATCTTTATTTACATTAATCTTTCATTAAATCTTCTATTTATGTATTGTGAAAGATTACGTTATAGCTTTTATTAACCTGTTTTGAAAGATTTAGGAAAGCTTCTGGCGAAAGCTTACAAATGTATCTTTTGGGAAACTTGCAGTTATCTTTCATGAGAGATTGTATCAAACGTTAGCGGAATATTCTATGAAAGATGACACGAATATATCAGTAAGCTTCCTGTAAGCTTTCACGACTACCTAACCGATGAATCTTTCGGGAAACTTACAGTTATCTTTCTCACTATCTTACATGTAACTTTTCTGGATCCATTAATGAAAGCTTGGCTGAAAGGTTACTGTTGGATTTGAAACAGATTTTGTGGAATATTTTACGTAGGCTTTCATTAGCCATTTATTTATGCTTGCGTTTCGCTTACTTTAAGATAACATAAAATATTACAATGCAATATTAATGAAAGATTTAGTAGCTTACAGAAAGGCTAATGGAAGCTTCTGCTGGAATATTACGTGAAAGTTTCATGGGAAGCTTCCTTGGAAGTTTCGACATAGTCCTTTCGTGCTATGTGGGGTTTTAACACTTACACACACGTACACACACGTACGAACACGCACCAACACGTACAAACACGTACACATACGGAAACACACATACAAACAAGTACAGAAACATACGAACACTTGCCATACACGTTCAAACACAAACAAACACGTACAAATACATACTAACACCTACTAACACATACATACATGTAAAATCACGTACAATCATGTAAAATTACGTACATATACATAGAAAGACGTACGAACGCATACAATCACGTAAAAAAACGTACAAATACGTAGAGACACATGCAAATACGTAGATTCACGTACAGACACGTACATACACAGACGATCACGTACAAACACGTAAAAATACGTGCATACACGTAAAAACACGTACAAACACGTACGAACACGTACAATTACGTACAAACATGTGCAAATACGTACAAACGCAAACACATATGTACACACACGTGCAAACACGTACAGATACGTACAAACAAGTAAACGCACGTATCAACACGTACAAAAACGAACAAAAACGAACAAAAACGTACAATCACGTACAATTACGTACAAACACGTACGAAAACATACAAACACGTCTTCACTAGTGCAAACAAGTATAAACACGTACACACAATAACAAACACGTACAAACACGTATAAACATATACTAGCTCGTATACACATTTGAAAAAAATGTAACGACACGTACAAACACAAAGAAACACGTACAGATATGTACAAACACGTACCAACACGTACACACACGTATAAACACGTACAAACATATACAAACATGTACACACACGTGCGATCGCGAACAAACACGTACACACCCTTACGAACACGTACAGATATGTACAATTATGTATTAACCCAAGCCAACACGGACACACATAAACAAACATATATAGACACGTAGAATCGCGTACACGCACTCACAAACACATACAGACGCGTACAAAAACGTACGAACAGTACAAACACTTACAAACACGTACAAATACGTACAAACACTGACAAACACGTACAAATACGTACTAACACTAACACACATATACACACACATGCAAACACGTACAGAAACGTAAAAAAACGTACAATTACGTACAGGCACGTGCACACACGTACAATTATGTACAAACACGTGCAAACACGTAATTACACGTGAAAACACGTATACACGTATACAAACACGTATAAACACGTACGAACGCGTACACACACGTACAAACACGCCCGAACACGTACAGAGACGTTCAAACACGTGCTTACACTTAAAGTCCAGTAGAATTAGACTCTTCGCATGACTTAATTAGTAACAGGCAATTGAAAAGAAAAATGGGTTCATTAGGTCGAAAGATATTGAAATTTAGAAAGACTCTCATAATTTGGGCTGGCATATTTTTTTAAACAACGTTTTTTATGTAAAAAATTGTAAAAAATCGATGTTTTTTGGATCTAGCTCTTTTCGTTTTTAAATAGGGTATATGAAATTTATAATACTTATAAGGGTCTTCAAGACGAATAGTTTAAGCCCTATAACATTAAATTTCGTTGATAATTTATTTAAATAATCGCAAAAATATAGTAAAAAATCGTTAAATTTTCAATAATTTTTTATTCCATGAAAAAAAGGGCTACATGCTTGTAACCTTGTAAAAAGTTGCCTTCTATCACCCTTAAGTCCCCATAATTTTTTCAGCAAAAAATATTAATTTGTTTATGAGATATTCAGTTTGTTCACTAAAAAGAGGTAAAATGTAGGCCTCAAATGGACCCTATTGCGGTCATTTTAGAAAGAAATGACCATTGTCATGTATGCTCTTTGACACTTATATTTAGTGAAAATAAAAAGTTTGATTGACATTTTTATTATTTTCGCTGTTTAAATAACGATCGAAAAAAAAATTTTTTTTTTCTCAATTGTTTCTTAAATTTATATATGAAAAAATGAAAATATTTAAATGCAACTTTTTTATTCTTGTTGCTTAAATTTTAACACTTATTTTTAAAAAAAAACGTTATTCTATGATAACTAGGAGCTAAGATAATTTTTTTTTTTTTAAATTCGCCATTTGTTTATTTACAAAGATTAAGGAATGAAATTCTAATGACAGATCCTTTAATACTTGAACTTTGATGTTAGATCATTTCTGATATTAAAATCAGTTTTTTAAAACCTTTAAAGATTGTTTTTAAGCATGTGTAGTTTCAATTCTTTTTGAAGAGGGGCGAAACGCGTCATCTTTCGCAAGTACAGAAAAAATTTTTTCGATTACTTCAAATTTGTCTTATGTGAAAAAATTTTCTATATCTCAGTGAAATATTGACCGATTTTGATGTTCCTTTTTGTAATCTGGGGTAGCGCGAGATAATATTAACAGTCGTTATACTTGTTTAATGATATAAATAAATTTATTTGTTATAGACAATAATAAAAAATATATGCATATTTTTTTTCATTTTTTATATATTTGTGATGTTTATTTTTATAATCTAATAAATAAGTTTCATTTATTTTATAAAAAAATTAGATTATTATCTTTTTCACACGATAATAATTAATACAAACATTGCTCTTATCATAAAAATCCTGACATTATTAAAAAAGAGCTTCTGACCTTGAATATTAAACGAATTTAACGTTTCTTTTTATGATCTGGGATTGTGCGAGATAATATTAAGAACCGTCATTTTTGTTTCATGCAATAAACAAATTAATTAATTATAAATAATAAAAAAAAAGTTTTTATTATTTTTTACATATTATATTTTAAATAAATGTTTATTTATATAATTTTATGAATTTCTTTTATTTTAAGAAAATATTTACAATCTTTTTTTCGTACACATAAACACATATTCGAAAAAATATTACATTTTTATGGGTTTATGGTTTACGGGATTATGATTTATGAGTGTATGGTTTATGGTTTATGAATTTATGTTTTTTGGGTTTATGGTTTATGGGTTTATGGGTGTATAGGTATATGAGTTTATGGTTTATGGGTTCATGGTTTATGATTGATGTGCTTATGGTTTATAGCTTATAAGTTTATGGTTTATGGGTTTATGGTTATTGTGTTCATGGTTTATGGGTTTATAGTTTTCAAGTTTATGGTTTATGGGTTCATGGTCTATGGTCTATGGGTTTATGGTTTATAGGTTTATGGTTTATGATTTATGATTATTGGTTTATGGGTTCATAATTTATGAGTTCATGGTTTATAGATTTATGGTTAATGGGTTCATGGTTTATGGGTTTATGATTTTATAGTTAATGGTTAATGTGTTTATGTTTTATGGGTTTATAGTTTTCAAGTTTATGGTTTATGGGTTCATGGTCTATGGTCTATGGGTTTATAGGTTTATGGTTTATGATTTATGATTATTGGTTTATGGGTTCATAATTTATGAGTTTATGGTTTATTATCTCATAGTTTACGGGTTTATGATTGATGAGTTTATGGTTTATAAGTTTATACTTTATGGTTTATGGATTAATGCATTAATGGATTATGAGTTTATGGTTTATGGTTTATGAATTTATGTTTTTTGGGTTTATGGTTTATGGGTTGATGGGTGTATCGGTATATGAGTTTATGGCTTATGGGTTCATGGTTTATGATTCATGTGCTTATGGTTTATAGCTTATAAGTTTATGGTTTATGGGTTTATGGTTATTGTGTTCATGGTTTATGGGTTTATAGTTTTCAAGTTTATGGTTTATGGGTTCATGGTCTATGGTCTATGGGTTTATGGTTTATAGGTTTATGGTTTATGATTTATGATTATTGGTTTATGGGTTCATAATTTATGAGTTCATGGTTTATAGATTTATGGTTAATGGGTTCATGGTTTATGGGTTTATGATTTTATAGTTAATGGTTAATGTGTTTATGTTTTATGGGTTTATAGTTTTCAAGTTTATGGTTTATGGGTTCATGGTCTATGGTCTATGGGTTTATAGGTTTATGGTTTATGATTTATGATTATTGGTTTATGGGTTCATAATTTATGAGTTTATGGTTTATGATCTCATAGTTTACGGGTTTATGGTTGATGAGTTTTTGGTTTATAAGTTTATACTTTATGGTTTATGGATTAATGCATTAATGGGTTATGAGTTTATGGTTTATGGGTTGATGGTTCCTGGGATTAAGGTTTATGGTTTATAGGTTTATAAGTTCTTAGTGTATGGGTTTATGGTTTATGGGTTTATGGTTTATGCGTTTATGGCTTATACATTACCCTCCAACCACATTTGCCCACCCTACATGAAAATCGATAAAACTTTAAAGTTTTGTGGCTCAGTGAAAAATAGTTGTAATTAAAAAATTCCGACGGGGTTTTAAAAAAAGTTTAAAAACCTTTATTTTAAGCCAAATTGAGCAAAAAAAAATTAAAAAAGGCATGCCTTATGCGTAAAAAACTAACTAAAAAATATTCAATTTTTTTGCTCCTATTTAAATGCCTGCCATTTTCGCGGAAATTATCGAATCATAGAAAAACAAAATGAAGGTAAAAGCTAAAGAAGTCACCTTTAAAATGAGCTATAGAAAGCTCATTTATGATCAATTTTACGGTAGTTATGGTCATTTTTAATGAAAAAAACCATTTTTCTTCATAGCTATTATCTCAAAAAATACGCATGATATAAAAAAATTTTTAATGAAAAAATTGTTTATTCTTGAGTCAAAAATATAAACATTTAGATTTAACTAAAATCCGAAAGAAAATTTTTTTTTTTTTTTTATTAAGATATAAATATTGTATAGATAGATTTTTTTTTCAATGGGATCAAAAATGAATAAAATCTTTTTTTACTGATTCACAGTTTAACCTGAATATTTATTTTTTTGACTTAAAAATAAACAACTTTTTTATTAAAAATTTTTTCATAACATGCGTATTTTTTTAGATAATAGCTATTAAAAGAAATCGTTTTTTTTCATAAAAAATGACCATAACTACCGTAAAATTGATCATAAATAAGCTTTCTATAGCTCATTTCAAAGGTGACTTCTTTAGCTTTGACCTCCATTTTGTTTTTCTATGATATGAAAATTTCCGCAAAAATGGCAGGCATTTGAATAGGGGCAAAAAAAATTGAATATTTTTTAGTTAGTTTTTTACGCATAAGGCATGTATTTTTTAATTTTTTTTTGCTCAACTCGGCTTAAACTAAAGGTTTTTAAATGCTTTTCAAAACCCCGTCGGAATTTTTTAATTACGACTATTTTTCACTGAGCCACAAAATTTTAAAGTTTTATCGATTTTCATGTAGGGTGGGCAAATATGACTGGAGGGTAATGTAGGTTTATGGGTTAATGGTTTGTGGATTTATAGCTTATGGGTTAATGATTTATGGTTCATGAATTTATGGTTTCTAGGTTATTGGTTTATAGGTTTATGGTTTAAGGGTTTATGGGTGTATGAGTATATGAGTTTATGGTTTATGGTTTCATAGTTTATGGTTGATGTGTTCATGGTTTATGGTTTTATAGTTTACGAGTTTATAATTTATGGGTTTATGGTTTATGGTTTATAAGGTAATGGTTCATAGGTTTAGGGTTTATAGGTTTATGGTTTATGGTTTTATGGTGTATGGGTTTATAGTATATGGGTTTATGGGTTTATGGTTTATAGCTTTATGATTAAAGGTTTATGGGTGTATGGTTTATGGGTTTTTGGTTTATGGTTCATAAATTTATGGTTAATGTGTTTATGGTTTATAGTTTATGGTTCATGAATTTATGGTTTATGGGTTTCTGCGTTAATGCGTTTATGGTTTATGGGTTGATGGGTATATATTCTATGGGTTTATGGGTATATGGTTTATGGATTAATGGTTTATGGTTTTAGGGGTTTATAGACTGGAGCTTTATGGGTTTATGGGTTTATGGGCTTATAGGTTTTCAGTTTATGGGTTTTTGGTATATGGGTTTTATGGGTTTATGAGTTTATATTTCATGCTTCAATGGGTTCATGAGACCATGGTTTATGGATTAATGGGTTCGTGGTTTATAAATTTATGGTTTCTGGTTTCATGGTTTATGGGTTTATGGGTCCATTGTTTATGGATTTATAGTTTATCGGTTTATAGGTTCATAGTTTATAGGTTTATGGTATATGGGTTCATGGTTTAAAGGTGTACGCGTTTATGGTTTAAGGATTTATGATTTATGGTTTATGGGTTAACGGGTTTATGGTTTAAGGATTTATGGTTTATGGTTTATGAGTTAACGGGTTTATGGGTTTAAAAATTATGGGCGTATAAGTTTATGGTTTATGGTTTATGATTTATGGGTTAATGGTTTATAGGTTTATGGTTTATGTTTTTATGGTTTATGGGTTTATGGTTAATGGGTTCATCGATTATGAGTTTATGGTTTATGGGTTTATAGTTCATGGGCTTATGGTTGATTGGTTTATGCGTTGACGGGTTCATTAGTTTATGATTTATGGGTTCATGGTTCATGAGTTTATAAGTTATTGGTTTATGGTTTATGATTTTATGGTCTATAGGTTTATAATTGATGGGTTTATGGTTTATGAATTTATGGTTCATAGGTTTATGCGTTAATCGGTTCATGAGTTCATGGTTTATGGGTTTATGGTCTATAGGTTTATGGTTTATGGGTTTATGGGTTTCGGTTTTATGGTTTATGGGTTTATGATTAATGGGTTAATGGTTAATGGGTTTATGGTTTATGGGTTAATGGTTTATGGGTGTATGGTGTGAGCGCCCAGCTGTATTATAGACTTTTAATTGCTAAATTATATAAATTTGATATTTTTACGTGCGATAAGTAGCATAATTATAAAATCATTTATGAATACAAATCAATATAAATACTAATTAAGAACTAAAGTTAGTATAATCTAAAAGAAGTAAAAGAATTAAAGCATAAGTGCGAAAAGTTTATACGCTCCTGAAACGCACACACACTGAAAGATATACATGTGCATACATCACACATCGAGAGCGCGCTTAAGCATCATATTGGCTCAGCACACATGAGAGACGCAGGACCACGCACGCAAACGCCGGCGGTGCCAAGCTATTAGAGAAGAGGGGACTGGAGTCTAACGCCTATAAAAGCGGGCCAGCAGAGAGAATGGCTCTTTTCTGTCTCGCCTTAGCGCAACTTAACTTGCTTTTGCATCTTAACACGTCAAGCATCGAAGAATCACCAACATTGTTGATGATTCTTTCATGCTCGTACGTTTATTAACTTTACGCTATATAATTGCTTTACATAAATTAAATAAAGTGTTGCGGCGAGCAACATATTACCTTATCTCATCCTAAAGGGTAAAGCCCCGCATACTGAGGCACTCGGTTCTCAGTATTAACGGGCATTACCCATAACATAAATAATCCTTTACGAATACTGGAAATAATTGCACGCACCTTATACACTGACATATTCGAACCCGCACCAGACGGCATAGCGACCTTTCTGGTTAATGGTTCTACAATCACAAGGCTGGAATAAGGCGATTATAAGACTTGATAGAGTCAATAGAAGTGCGTTTTACTAGCCATAAGCTAGTAGGGCGTCACACTGGCGCCCGAACGAAAGATTTATTTTAGCGTTAATTGCGCATAACATCTTAAAATCACAAAATTTGTAAAATTAAATAAAATACTTGCGAAATAATACACTAAGAAAAAATCAAAAAACAGCATATTAAAATTTGTAAAATTAAACAAAATATTTGTAAAACAATACATTAAGAAATAAACAGAATTAAGAAGAAAACAAAATAGAAAAATTTGTAAAATTAAAACAAAATATTTATGAAATAATAAATTAAGAAAAAATCAAAAAATAAGGTTAAAAAATAATAATATTTGTAAGATTTAACAAAATATTTGTAAAGAATATATATAAAGAAATAATTAGAAAACAAGATATTAAATACACTCAACTCTGTAAATTAAAGAATTTAGCTAAATGAAAGACAAAATTACAACAGAATTTATTGAAAATTCTGTTAAAAATAAAAATAAGAATATTAACACACAAAAACCACAAATATTACAGAACAAAGTAACAACATTTTTAAGACAAACACACCAAACACATTGCTTAAAACGCGAAATAAGAAAATTGGAAATCGAAGTACAGAACATATATAAAGAATTAGACTATCTAACAAATAAATGTAAAATCAACCAAGAAGATTTAGGCAGAATTTTCAAACACTTAAACAAACAACTAGCCAAAGCTTTGAAACAAATAAAAATTAATACACAGCTTATTAACATATCAATAAACAAAAACGAAAAATCAGTTAAGAACGAAATAAACAGAACAATAAAAGAAAATAGTATTAACAACAACAATAATTCACAATAAAAGATAAAAATTAAAAACGGAAAAATAACTAAACACATTAGTAACAATAAAACCATAAAACAATAAAAATAAATGAAAAATGAAATACACAAAACAATGTAAAAAACTCAAGTAAAATAATTCACAATTAAATGATAAATAATTTAACAAAACAACATATTAATAGTATAAAGCAAAAATAACGCTACACGTAGATCATAATGTTAGAGATTCCGCGAAACAATCTAAAATGAAATAAATTAAAATTATCAAAATAACCAAAGTATTATCAAATAAAAGTAATGATAAACTTAAAAAGATTATATAACGCATTGTAAAATTAGAAAAAAAATCAATATATTAAAACTAAAATATTTGTCATTTAATAAAATTAAATCAAATTATAAAGTTACAGTTATAATATAAACTAAGATAAATTCTAAAAGAGAAAGTATAAAATCAAAATTAACAGCAATAAATTCCACATACCTAAAACGTAAACAAAGGATTACGATTGACAAGGCATACCAGAGTATAAACGAGTAAGTGAGAATACTCAAACTCTGAAGTATAAAGTCGTCAGGTAAAAGAATATAATATTTAAAATTCTAAAATCCAAAAATAAAAGTAAATGCATACAGTATACTCTGTATAAATTACATACAGTAGTAACTCTGTATAAACTTTAAAACAATTAATTTGAAAATAAATTTATAAAGCATAAAATAATAATTTTTTTGAATATAAAATTAAAACTGATGATAAAAAACAAGGGGATTTAAACACACTAGGGGGGGCACAAAACTACAGAGCTCAAAACTATAGAACACAAAATTATAGATCACAATACAACGGAACACAAAATGACACAACACAAAAACAGAAAACACCAATAATAAAAACCACAGATAACACTGATACAACACAAAACATGAATATAACACAAAATGGAGAACAAAGCACAGCTAGATCGGAAAACACATAGCAGTTGCGTACCCTAAATCGGAAGAGAATAACAGAATAATTAATAACAAAGAGATAATAAAGTACGCAACAGAAAACACAAGCAAAATTAATAAAACAGAAAAAAATAAATTAAATTTAAATAAATCAAATTTAGCAAATAGATTAAATACAGCTAAAATGTTATACATAAATAACCAAACGAACGAAGATTTTACAGATTGGCTGAAAAATTACCAATCTATATTAAATTTTAACGAATACGAATTAAAAGACATAAAAGAAACGTATACTAAAATAAGTATAACATCGTTGACAAATGAACGTAAAGATTTGTTATACGATATAGAACCATCAGGAGAAGAGTCTCAAGTAACTTAATGCCCTGAAATAAAATGAAAAATTGAAAATACAGAAACAAAAGCCTTAATAGATACAGGAAGCGAAGTAACCTGTATATCAGAAGAATTTTACTTAAATGATTATAAAATTTTTAAAAATTGTCCAACAATGCCAATAACTGGTAATGTAATAAAAAATGCCACAGGCACAAAATCAACACGTATAAAAAAGCAAATACTGGCAAAAGTAAAAATAAATAATTCAGAAATAAAAATAATATTCATAATAGTACCAAAATTAATAAAAGAATGCATAATTGGATACGATATTCAAAAAAGCCTTAAAATGCTAATAAATACAATGATAGAAGAAATACAGTTTCAAGTAAACGATAAAGAGGATATAATATCATTTAAGAGCAGGCCGGATTCGCTGTCCTTGTCTAATTGGCATTTTTGTTATTTACTCAAGTTTTAATCGGTGTATCTTCAAATTAAAGGTCGAGCGCAATAGATATTATTATTATGAACATCTATGCACAAGAAAAAAAATATCTACCGGTTTGTTTTTGAGAAAAGTAAGTAACGCCAAAGTAAAAGTTTATGTTTATAATATTTTCGCGTTACTTACTTTTCTCGAAAACAAACCGATAGATATTTTTTTTCTTGTGCATGGATATTCATAATAATAGTATCTATTGCGCTCGACTTTTAATTTGAAGATACAACGATTAAAACTTGAGTAAATAACAAACAACTCAATTGTTACTCGGTCGGTATCAGGTTCTACTCCGGCCTACCGTTAAAATAAAAAATATAAACAAAAATGAATACTCGACTCTACGTATAGAGATCGAAGAACCAAACGAAGAAAACGAAATTAAAACATTATCAAATAATGATAATTACATAACATATGAATTATAAGAAACAGAAATAAATGAAAAAATAAATGAAACTGTAAAACTAGATGAAAAAGAAAAAGAAAAATTTCAAAAATTAATTATAAAATATAAAAAGGTATTTCAAAAAAGCCCAGGATTGTTAAAAAACTATAAATATAAACTAGAAATAATCGATAATGAACCTTTCTTTACGAGATCGTATCCAGTACCCGTTAATTACCGAAATTAAGTAGAAGCAGAAATTGAAAATATGCTAAACCTAGGAGTAATAAGGAGATCAAAAAGCTATTATATTAACCCAATCGTGGTAGTAAAGAAAAAAGACGGATCAGTACGACTATGCTTGGATGCTCGGAAGCTAAATGAAAAATTAGCAGATGATTATGAAGTGTCACCAGGCATAGAGAAAATATTCCTCAAATGTAACAAACAAAAATATATGTCGAGTTTAGATTTGACCAGTAGTTACTGGCAAATTGAACTAACCGAAGAAAGCAAAAACACACAGCTTTCAAATTAGACAATAAAATATATGAATTTAACGTAGCGGCTTTTAGAATCAAAACGTCCAGTGCAGCATTATTACAAGGTCTTACTAAAATAACAGATGACTTAAAATATTTCTTAATAACATTTGTAGATGATCTGCATATTAGATCAAATTTTTTTAAGAAAAAATCGAATTTTTAGGGCACTACTTAACATCAGAGGGCATTATGCCTGACCCAGAAAAAATTCGCAGCATAAAAAATTTTAGACAACTAAAAACCGTAAAAAAATTGCAAGCATTTCTTGGATTTGTCAACTTTTACACGAAATTCGCAAAAAATTATGCAGAAAAAACAATTCCGTTAATAAACTTGCTGAGAAAAAATGCAAAATATGAATGGACGAACGAACATTCAATAGCATTTAATAACATAAAAGAATTATTTGACCAAAATGTAATACCAAAATATATAGATATTAAAAAACCGTTCATACTAACAACTGACGCAAGCGATTTCGCTATAGCAGCAACACTATCGCAAAAATCAGAGGAATCAGATGAAAATATAATATGTTTTATCAGCAGAACACTAAAAAATAGTAAATGCAATTATTTCACAACAGAAAAAAAACTGTTGGCAATAATATGGGCGTTAGAAAAATTAAATACATACGTAAGGGGGGCAAAAGAAATAATAATACGAACAGATCATAAAGCAATAACCTTCTTAAAATATTGTAAATTTTAAAACGCGAGATTAACAAGATGGAATCTTGCAATACAGGACTACAATTTAAAACTAGAATATTGACCGGGTAAAGAAAACGCAGTAGCAGACTACTTAAGTCGACAGCTACACGTAAATAACGTAGAACCAAAAAATGAAAATGAAATAATAATCACAGCAATAAATAAATACAAATTAAAACCAGACACAGTAAAAAAACTGAAAACATTAATAAATTGCAACAAAAAGATGAAAAAATCTCAAAAATTATAGAACAATAAAAACAGAATAACGAAAAAATTAAAACTTATATAAAGTAGAAAACAACATAGTAACAAAAGTTACAATAGAAGGATTAAAAATAATGATACCAAGTCAAATACTAAAAGAATTAATACTAGAAATACACGAAACATACGGACACATAAGCCCTAAAAAGACATAAACCAATAACAGAGCCATTTCATGCACCTCAATTAAGAAAAGAAACATACAAAACATTAAAAACATGCATAACGTGCCAAAAAAGTAAATATCTAACAGTAAAATTCAACGAAAAATATCAAACAATAATAACAAATGAACCACACGAACTGTGATCAATAGACTTCTTTGGTCCACTACCAACATCAACAGCGGAAGTAAAATATATTTTAACAACAATCGACGTTTTCTCAAAATACGTAATATTATACCCAATTAAAAAAGCAAACACAATCACGGTAATAAAGAAAATATCCAATAACTATGTATTAAACTACGGAAAACCAAAAGCAATAATAACAGATCATAGTACCCAATTTACATCACCTAAATGGACAGAAAAACTAAATAACGAAAACATAAAAACCGTATTCTCATCAATAAGACACCCACAGTCAAACGTAATAGAAAGGGTTCACCGCGAATTTGGTAGATTTTTTAGAGCATTCACAAACGATAAACACAAATCATGGGCAACATACGTACCGACAATTCAAAAAATAATTAACGAAACTTATCATGAAAACACAGGGCTTACACCTGTGGAAATTCATTCAGGAAAAATACCTGAAAGAGCATGGGAACCATACATAAAAATACAAAAAACACCAGACACAAAAACACATACACAAAAAATATTTTTAGCAAGAGGCAAAGCACACGAATTCTTAAAAAAACGAGCAAACAAAAAGAATGAAAGAAAACAACACTTTAAATTCAAAATCGAAGATAAAGTATTGATCAAAGCACAAATACTATCTAATGCAAACGACAATAAAATAGCAAAATTCTTTGATGTATACGATGGACCATATATGGTAAAAAATGTTATAAACGATACATGACCGATTCCATCTCAAATCATGCAGACTGACTGCACCTATCTCTCCGAACTGCTTAAAAATTTTTTATATTATTCTACTTTGAAAATAAGCGTATACGTATTTTTTTATTTTTCAATATCATCAAAAATGCAGTTTTTATGCACTTTTTAAAAATGACTTATAAATTTTCAATTCTCAAAAATCGAAAATTTTTTTTTTTTTTTATCGTTTTTATCCCTGTAGTGATCTTTACAAATAAATTTAGGCTCGTTCAATGCTACAGAGGATGCTCTTTTAATTCCACCGTCTTTTATTTTTTTTAACAAACAAACGGAAGTGCAATTGCACTTTTTGTAAAAAATGAAAAATGCATTTTTCTCAAAAAAGCCATTTTTTTTGTCTTAAATTTTTTTTATGGATAGGTGGCCTTAAGACCTATATTTTCATCGATGTGGAATTTGGAATATTTTGGTTTAGTAAGAGATATAAAAAAAATTGAGAAAAAAATTTTCATATCTACATAAATGTAAATACGTCATAGATACAACAAATATTTCAGGAGTAAGCGCATTTCAGATATATATATATATATATATATATATATATATATATATATATATATATATATATATTATATATATATATATATATATATATTTGTACGTACATAGCTTTTATGCAACTCATAGGTGTTGTGCTGTACATATATATATATATATATATATATATATATATATATATATATATAATAAAATTTTGCGTTAAGTATAAGAAATTATGTAAAAAAAAAGTTCTATTTTTTTTCCTTTCTTATGAGTTTTGGACTTTTTCTTATTGCGCACATTCTTCTTTGACGTAATTTTTCTTTTCTTTTTTTTCTCTTTATTTAATAATTTTGTGAAAGGATGAGCAGCAGTTCGAGCCATATACAATTTTTTCTTTGTCCCTACTTTTACTTTCTATACGTGGGTTTTTTGAATGCCGGCCAATTTAGGGGTCTTAAGCCACTCTTTTATTTTGCTTTGCCTAAAAACTTCAATATCTTCTTTTGGCAGTAAGATTAATTTAATAGCGTCAGTGTTAGGTTGAACTTTTTTTACAAAAGCATTTGCATCTTGTATTGATTCAACATGACAATTTTGAAGATTATGTCTGGATGCATAGTGTTTTACTAATCCACCGACGCCATCAACCGCACCTTTCCCATGCCCCGTAGCTGAAAACAACCATTTTTGATTGTTAGAAGCTTTTTTCATTTCATGTTTACAAAAAAAAGAAGATATTGAAGTTTTTTGGCAAAGCAAAATAAAAGAGTGGCTTAAGACCCCTAAATTGGCCGGCATTCGAAAAACCCACGTATGGAAAGTAAAAGTAGGGACAAAGAAAAAATTGTATATGGCACGAACTGCTGCTCACCCTTTCACAAAATTATTAAATAAAGAGAAAAAAAAGAAAAGAAAAATTACGTCAAAGAAGAATGTGCGCAATAAGAAAAAGTCCAAAACTCATAAGAAAGGAAAAAAAAATAGAACTTTTTTTTTACATAATTTCTTATACTTGACGCAAAATTTATGCACTATATATATATATATATATATATATATATATATATATACACAGCACAACACCTATGAGTTGCATAAGAGCTATGTACGTACAAATATATATATATATATTACTCCTGAAATATTTGTTGTATCTATGACGTATTTACATTTATGTAAATATAAAAATTTTTTTCTCAATTTTATTTATATCTCTTACTAAACTGAAATATTCCAAATTCCACACCGATGAAAATATAGGTCTTAAGGCCACCTATCCATAAAAAAAATTTAAGACAAAAAAAAATGGCTTTTTTGAGAAAAATGCATTTTTCATTTTTTACAAAAAGTGCAATTGCACTTCCGTTTGTTTGTTAAAAAAAATAAAAGACGGTGGAATTAAAAGAGCATTCTCTGTAGCATTGAACGAGCCTAAATTTATTTATAAAGATCACTACAGGGATAAAAACGATTAAAAAAAAAAAAAAAAATTTTCGATTTTTGAGAATTGAAAATTTATAAGTCATTTTTAAAAAGTGCATAAAAACTGCATTTTTGATGATATTGAAAAATAAAAAAATACGTATACGCTTATTTTCAAAGTTGAATAATATAAAAAATTTTTAAGCAGTTCGGAGAGATAGGTGCAGTCGGTCTGCATGATTTGAGATGGAATCGGTCAAATATAAGATAATAGATGAAAATGAAAAATTAAAGGGAAACTTCCATATAAATAACTTAAAACCATTCTATATGGAAAAATCCGCAAAACCTTAAAGATAAAAAGAAAAATTTATATAAAATTATAAAATACCAAATTAAGTATTTAATTACAGAAATATTAAACATGAATAATTAAAATTAATTATTAAAAAAATATTGGAATTTTATTTTAAAAAAAAAAAAAAAAAAGTAATACAGAATATTTAATTTGGTATAAAACAATTTAGAATTTAATTATTAAATAAAACAAACATGAAAATTTCAAATTGAATATAAAATATAGGCAAAATAATTACATTTAATTAATCGAAACTGTAGAATACATAAGATAGTTAAGTCCACAAAAGTGCTTGAGCACTAGAATCTAAACAAACCCAGCGAAACAATAAACCGATAAATTTGAGAATTAGTATATAGAAATAAGAATATTACACAAATTGAAAGAATATTTCAAAATTTAAATAGTAGTAGGCAGTGGTGCTTAACTAGCACAGTGACACTAAATAATTAAAATAATAAATGTAAATGTTAAATCAATCATTAAAAAAAGAAAATAAGATATAACTAAAAAATTAGGCCCAAAAAATTTCTTTTTGTTAAATATACTTAAAAAACATTTCAATACATTATAAAAGAATTATGATTGATTTAACATAATATTAAATAATACACAAAAAATCTATAAAAGTTAAATTTTAATATAATTGATTTAGTATAATAAATAGATTACAAATATAATTTTAAAGAAAGAGATAAAAAATAGTTAATTTAAAATAATAAAAAGAAAAAAAAACTGGAGATCGAAATAAATAAAAGAAAATAAGTTAATTCAAATTTAAAAGTAAATTATACAATAAAACATTATATTCAATAAATACAAGAAAAGTTAAGAGACACCGAAGTACGAGGACATTTCGGAAGACGAAGTGCTGAGCTGCGAGTGGAAGAACAATGACCATAGATCGTTGGAATATGGAAATATTCTGGCCCCGTCTGGGAGCAAATGGATCCCCATCGCCTTAGATAAAGAAATTAAGGGGTGGTATTATTATACACAAAGACCCATGATTAACAAGACTACCACTCCTCCAAAGGCAGAAAATTGGGCGCTGCGTAAGAAAAAATCTAAGGCAATAAAGTGAAAAATCTCCCAGACGAGGTAGAAAAATACATGTACACCTTTGTTGGCAAACGAACGGGAGTACGCATTAAAATCTTCTATGAATGCTGGCGATTAGAAGAGCACAAGGAGATGCTAGCAAAGCTCAAGAAAGGCATAAGTACCTGCCGTGATGATATCGACTCCGAAGAAGGTGAGGAGTTCAAACAGTACATGGACAGAAGGAAAAAGAAAAGGTGAAAAAAGGATTATAAAATTAAAACAACTAACTAATTGAAATAAAATTCAATTTACAGAAATGAAAAAGCTAATTGAAAAAGGAAGGAAACGCCAAAAGCAAAATGGAGATTAATAGTTTTTTTTTTCTCTTGAGATATGGTCTTTTCAATTAAGTTAACAATAAATATTAAATGAAAAATCATTTCTTATTTTGTTTCGCTCTCCAGTAACCTATTACTAACATAAATGACTCGCGCTCCAACTTAATAAATAAATGTAATTTTTTCTTTGTGATCTCTTTCTTACTTTAACAATTAAAATCAGAAAAAATTGATTTATTTAGGGAGGCATTGTGAGCGCCCAGTTGTATTATAGACTCTTAATTGCTAAATTAAATAAATATGATATTTTTACGTGCGATAAATAGCATAATTAGAAAAGGATCTATGAATAGAAATTATTATAATTACTAATTAAGAATTTAAGTTAATATAATCCAAAAAAAAGAAGTTAAGGAACAAAAGCATAAGCGCGGAAAGTTCATACGCTCCTGAAACGCACACACACTCAAAGATAAACATGTGCATACATCACACATCGAGAGCGCGCTTAAGCATCATATTGGCTCAGCACGCATGAGAGAAGCAGGACTACGCATGCAAACGCCAACGGTGCCAAGCTATTAGAAAAGAGGGGACTGAAGTGCAGCGCCTATAAAAGTGGGCCAGCAGAGAGAAAGGCTCTCTTCTGCCTCGCCTCAGCTCAACTCAACTTACTTTTGCATCTTAACACGTCAAGCGTCGAAGAATCACCAACATCGTTGATGATTCTTCCATGCTCGTACGTTTATTAACTTTACGCTGTATAATTGCTTTACATAAATTAAATAAAGAGTTGCGGCGAGCAACATATTCCATTATCCCATTCCAAAGGGTAAAGCCCCGCATACTGAGGCACTTGGTCAGTATTAACAGACATTACCCATAATATCAATAATCCTTCACTAATACTAGAAATAATTACACGCACCTTGTACACTGACACATTCGAACCCGCACTAGACGGCATAGCGACCAGTCTGGTTAACGGTTCTACAATTACAACGCTGGAAAAAGGAGATTATAAGACTCGATAGAGTCAATAGAAGTGATCCTTACTAGTCATAAGCTAGTAGGACGTCACAATGGGTTCATGGTTCATGAATTTATAGTTCATGGGTTCATGATTTATGAGTTTATGGTTTACGTTTTCATGGATTATGGGTTTATAATTTATTGGTGTACGGTTTATGTTTCATAGGTTTTTATGGCCTATGGATGTAAGGGATTATGAAATAATGGGTGTATGAGTTTATATGTTTATGGTTTATGGTTTATGAGGTTATGGTTTATGGGTTTATGGGTTTATGGGTTTACGGTTCATGGATTATGGTTTATGAATTTATGGTTTATGGGTTTCTGCGTTAATGCGTTTATGATTCATGGGTTGATAGGTATATAGTTTATGGGTTTAAGAGTAAATGGTTCATGAATTTATGGTTTATGGTTTTATGGGTTTATGGATTGATAGTTCATAGGTTTATGGGTTCATGATTTATAGATTGATAATGGCTTTTAGGTTTATAGGTTTTTAGTTTATGGGTTTTTAGTTTATAAGTTTTAGGGGTTTATAAGTTTATGAGTTTATGGTTCATGCGTTAATGGGTTCATGAAATTATGGTATATGGATTGATGGGTTCATGGTTTATAAATTTATGGTTTCTGGTTTCATGATTAATGAGTTTATAGGTTCATGGTTCAAAGGTTTGTGGTATATGGGTTTATGGTTTATAGGTGTATGCGTTTGTGGTTTATGGATTTGTGGTTTATGGTCCATGGGTTAGCGCGTTAATGGGTTTAAAAATGATGGGTATATAAGTTTATGGTTTATGGATTTATGATTTATGGGTTTATGGTTTATGGGTTAATGCTTTATGGGTTTATGATTTATGGGTTTATGGTTTATAGGTTTATGGTTTTATGGTTAATGGGTTTATGGTTTAAGGTTTATGGTTAATAGGCTCATGGTTTATGGATTCAAGAGTTTATGGGTTCATGGGTGTATAGGTATATGGGTTTGAGGTTTATGGGTCTATAGTTTATGGTATAGTCCATGGTTAATGGGTTCATGGTTTATGGGTTCATGGTTCATGGGTTTATGGTCCATGGGTTTATGGTTTATGGGTTTATGAGTTTATGGTTTATGGGTTTATGGGTTTCTACTATAATGGTTCATAAGTTTATAATATATGGATGGATGGTTTAAGGTATATGGGTTTATGGTTTATAGGTGTATATGTTGATGGTTTATAAATCTATGGTCTATGGTTTATGGGTCTATGAGATTATGATTTATGATTTCATAATTTATGCATTGATGGTTTATGGTATATGGGTTTATGGTTTATAGGTATATATGTTGATAGTTCATGAATTTTTGGATTATGGTTCATGGTCCTATGGGTTTATAGTTCATGGATTAATGGTTCATGGTATAAGGTTCATGGTTCAATGCGTTTATAGTTTGTGAGTTAATGGGTTTATGGTTCATATATTTATGTTTTATGCTTTATTGGTTGATAGGTTCATAGTTAATGGGAATATGGGCATATGGTTTATGACTTTAAGCGTTAATGACTTCACGGGTTCGTATTTTCATGGTATATGGGTTAATGGGTTTATGGTTAATGGATTCATGCTTTATGGTTTGTCGGTCAATAGGGTTCTGAATCATGGGTTTATAATTCATGGGTTAATAGTTTATTGTTCAAGGGTTTATGATTGATGGCTTTTTAAGTTCTTAGTTTTATGGGTGTATGGGTATATGGTTATGTGATTTATGGGTTCATGGTTTATAATGTAGTGTTTATGGTTCATAGGTTTATCATTCATGAGTGCATGATTTGTGGATTCGTGGTTTGTGGGTTTATGGTTTATAGTGTTATGGTTTACGGGTTCATGTTTCATTAAATAATAATTGAAGGGTCTTCAGGTTTATAGTTTATGGATTCATAAGTTTATGGGTTTATGGGTGTATGGGTATATAGGTCCATGGTTCATGAGTTTATGGTTTATGGTTTATGGGTTTATGGTTTATGGGTTTATGGTTTATGGGTTTATGGTTTATGGGTTTATGGTTTATGGGTTTATGGTTTATGGGTTTATGGTTTATGGGTTTATGGTTTATGGGTTTATGGTTTATGGGTTTATGGTTTATGGGTTTATGGTTTATGGGCTTATAGTTTATGTATTTATGGTTTACGGGTTTATGGTTTTTGGGCTTATGGTTTATGGGTTCATGTTTTATGGGTTTCTTATTGAAGGGTTTTAGGTTTATGGTTCACGGATTTATAGGTTTATGGGTTTATGGGTGTATGGGTTGTAACGTTTTTATTTCCCGCGGGTGGGAAATATTACGTCTTTACCTCCTGTTGCCAGACGCTTCAGCGAATGACCAGGATTCGAGGCAGGAGGTCGGTTAGGACGGACGGTGGAAAGATGAAGGATAGTAAACGGGTTGACACGTTTGTTTATGCTAGGGAGTACCAGAACTTTATTGTACTCTAAACTCATATCTTACAACGAAGTATAACAATGACAATGAAAAGTAATAAACTAACCTTAATTATATAAACCAAAATTACTAACCTAATATGTGTACGCGAGATACAAAGAAATGAAGATTGAATTTAATATGAGCCACTTGACGGCTTTTATGCGCCTCTTGTTGGCGACGAAAATAAATGAAATCAAAAGTAATAGAAATAAACTTTTCTTTAATAATAAGTCAAATTAGACTGGCGGTGGTTAACGGCCTAGACGGTTTTAATAAACAAACGAAGTTATAATAATTATAATTTTTAATAGACTATTTTATATAACGGTGGGTGGACTACACCCTTAATGCGGTGACACGGAATATGGCTGAAGGCCTACGATTCTCTAATGCGCGGCAGATGCATAATTCCGAGGGCGGCAATAGGTGGGAAGCACCCTTAACACTAACTTAATACTACGGTTATAATAGGTGGAAAAACACCTTAAAGTTGCTACGAACTAATCTTAGACTAAATGTCTTATATACGGGTCAGCGCGGCGGCTCGGCGGTATATAACGGTTCGGCGTAAATTAGCCTTAATATCAAATGTTAATTAATAATGAAATAAATAAAGTTGCTATTTACAAAAACGGCCGGTACGGCGGCTCGGCGGTATAAACTAATATGATCTTATATTAAGTTAAACTAATCTAATATTAACAGTACGGTCGGTGCGGCAGTACAGCGGTGCGGCGGTGCGGAAGTGCATTGGCGGTTCTCTCGGTCGCATTTTATCTAAGCCAGCGAGCGCACTCGGCAAAGATTAATTACGACTCGACTTGCGTCTAATGGTTTGTCACATTAGAGCGAGCGAGAGAGTAGCTTTTCTTATAAGGCGTAGGAGCCCCATATAAGAAAGCCAGTACTGTATACTGCTTTCTCTCTCTAGGCCAGCGAGCGCACTCGGCTAAGAGAGAGGGAGAGCACAGTACCCAATGCCTCGACTCTTCGTTGAGCCTTAGCTCTTATATCTCCTCGAGCTCGCTGTTCCTCTTGCGGAAGCAGCAAAAACTGACGGCACCTGGCGGTTGAGCCTGTTACTATCGTGCCTCGCGGGAGATTTAAATATCCTGTCTGCACGATTATAAATAATCGTTGCAGGGTATATAGGTTCATGGTTCATGGTTTATGGGTAAATGAGTTTACGGTTTATGGGTTAGTAAGTATATAGTTTATGGATTTATGGTCTATGTGTTTATGACTTTATAGGTTTATGGTTCATGGGTTCATGGGTTGATGGTTTACAGATTGATGGTTAATGGGTCACGGGCTTATAGGTTCATACTTCATGGGTTTATGGTCTATTGATTAATGTGCTCATCAGAATAGGTTTATGTGTCTATGCGTTAATAGGTTTACGGTATGTGATTTTAAGGTTTATTGGTCTTATGGTTTATGGATTTATGGCTTATGTATTCATGGTAAACGGGTTCATGGTTAACGGGTTTATGGTTTATGGATTTATGGTTTATGGGTTCATGGTTTATGAGTTTATGGTTTACGGGTTTATATTTTATAGGTTTTTGGTCTATGGGTTTATGGTTTATGGGCTTATGGTTTATTGGTTTCTGGGTCTACTGTTTATTGATTTATGGTTTATGGTTTATGGGTCAATAGGTCTATATTTTATCGGTTTTAGGTTCATGGGCCTACGGGTTTATGGTCTATGGATCTATGGTTCATGGTTTATGGGCTAATAAGTTTATTGTTTATGGTTTCATGTTTTAAGGGTTTACGTGTTTATGAGTTGATGGTTCATGGGTTCAGAGTTTATGGGTTTATTGTTTATGGGTTCACAGGTATATAATTTATAGGTTTATGGGTTTATGGGTGTATGGGCATATATGTTCATGGTTCATGAGTTTATGGTTCATGGCCTATGGTTTATGGGTTTATGGTTTATAAGTTAATGGTTTTTGGGCTTATGGTTTGTAGGTTCATGTTTCATGGGTTTCTCATTGAAGGGTTTTAGGTTTATGGTTCATGGATTTATAGGTTCATGGGTTTAATGGGTGTATGGGTATTTAGTTTCATGGTTCATGAGTTTATGTTTCATGGTTTATGGGTAATAAAGTTTATGGTTTATGGGTTAGTGAATATATAGTTCATGGATTTATAGTCTATGTGTTTATAGTTTATGGATTCATGGTTTATGTATTTATGGTAGGTGGATTCATCTTTCACGGGTTTTTGGTTTATGGATTTATGGTTTATGGGTTTATGGCTTACGGGTTTATGGTTTATAGGTTTATGGTCTATGGGTTTATGGTTTAGGGTTTATGGTTTATGGGCTTATGGTTTATTGGTTTATGGGTCTACTGTTTATTGATTCATGGTTTATGGTTTATGGGTCAATGGGTCTATGGTTTATGGGTTTAAGGTTCGTGTATTCATGGTAAGTGGATTTATGGTTCACGGGTTTATGGTTTATGGACACATGGGTTTATGATTTATGGGTTCATGGTTTGTGGGCTTATGGTTTATGGATTCATGGTTTATGGGTTTATGGTTTATGGGTTTATGAGTCTATAATTTAATGGTTTATGGGTTAATATTTCATGGATTGATAAAATTTATTGTATATGGGTTTATGGTTTACTGGTCTATGGGTTTATAGTTTATAGATTAATGGTTTATGGTACATGGTTCATGGGTCAATGGGTTTATAGTTTATAAGCTTATGGGTTTATGGTTCATATATTAATGTTACATGGTTTATTGGTTTGCCGTTTCAGAACGGAATTATTATTTCATCATGAAAAGTTCTGATAACCATTTAGCGATAAGTGTTCATTTATTAAGCAATTTTTGCAATAAAAAATTTTTTTTTTTTTTTCTCTTCAAGTTTTCTCAGTTTCTATCAAAGACATAATAACTTCGGCCCTCAGTTTGAGATCGAAAATAGTCTACTTTAATCTAATACACATATTTTTTCTACAAAATTTGAAGCCACTTTCGCACAATTTCAAAAAAACCAAAAAATGTCAATGTACATTGTAATGAGCATTGGTTCTGAAAGGGTTAATGGGTTTATTAGTATTTGGGTATATAGTTATATGGTTCATGGGTTCATGATTTATAAACGTTGTGTTTATGGTTTATGGGCTTGTAGATTATGAGACCATGGTTTATGGGTTTATAGTTCATGGATACTGGGTTTACGATTTATGGTTTATGGTTCATGGTTTATGATTTATGGTCTATGGGTTCATGGTTTATGAGATTGTGTTTAATGGGTTTATGATTCATGGGTTCATGGTTTATGGTTCATATGTTTATGGTTTACGAGTTTTTATTTCATGGCTCTGAAATTGATATGGTTATAGTTTATATTTCATGGAATTATGGTCTATGGATTTATGGGTTAATGGGTTTATAGATGAATGGGTACATGGATTCATGGTTTCATGGTTTATAGTTTATAAGTCAATAGTTTATGGGCTTATCGTTAATTGTTGATGGCTTATGAATTTATGGTTTATGGGTTTATGCGATGGTGAGTTTATGTATTTATAGTTTATGGATTTATGATTTACGTGTTTATGGTTTATGAGTTTATGGTCTATGGGTTTATGGTTTATAAGCTTATGTGTTATAGGTTTATAATGAATGGTTTTGAGGGTTATGGTCCTTGGGTTTATGGTTTTTGGATTTATAGGTTTATGGGTATATGGATGTATTGGTATATGGGTTCCTGGTTTATGGGTTTACGGTTCATGGTTTATGGGTTAAATGTTTATGCTTTAAGGGTTTGTAATTTATGGGTTCATGGTTTATGGTTCATAGGTTTATGGTCGATAGATTTTCAGTTTAATGGGTTTATGGTTTATGGAATGATGGTTCATGGGTTAATGGTCTATAGGTTTATGGTTCATGGTTTATGGGTGAATAGGTCTATGGTTTATGGGTTTAAGGTTGATGAGTTTACGGGTTTATTGTTAATGGATCTATGGTTTATGGTTTATGGGCTAATAAGTTTATTATTTATTGTTTTATGGTTCACGGGTTTACATGTTTATGAGTTGATGGTTCATGGGTTTAGGGTTTATGGGTTTTGGCTTATCCGCTTATGCGTTGATGGTTTGATGGGTTTGTAGGTTGATGGTATATGGGTTAATGAGTTTATGGTTCATGGATTAATGGGTTTACTGTTCATGGACTTGTGGTTTCTGATTTATGGGTTAATAGGTTTATGATTCATGGGTTTGAGGTTTATGGGTGTATGGGTTTATGGTTTATGGATTCATAGTTTATGGTTTATTGGTTAATTAGTTTATTGTTTATGGGTCTATGATTTGTGGATCCATATGTTTATGAGATCAGGGTTTATGGATTTATGTTTTATGGTTAATGGGTTGGTATGTTTATGGTTTATGGGTTCATAATTTATGGATTCATGGTTCTTGGTTCATAGGTGTATGGTTGATGAATTTTGAGTTTTATGGGTTTGAGGGTGTATGGGTATATGGGTATATGGTTTTTGGGTTTATGGTTTATGGGTCTATCGTCTATCTATAGGTTAATATGTTTAAAAGTTTATAGTTTATTAGTTTATGCGTTAATGGTTTCATGATTTTGTAGGTTGATTGTATATAAGTTGATAAGCTTATGGTTCTTGAATTTATGGGTTTACTGATAATGTACATGCTCATGTATTTGTGGTTTATGGTTCATAGATCAATGGGTTTATGATTTATGAGTTTGAGGTTTATAGGTGTATGAGTCAAAAAGTTTATTGTTAATGGGTCTATGGCTTATGGGTCCATATGTTTATGAGTTTAGGGTTTATGGATTTATGTTTATGGTTAATTGGTTGATATGTTTATAGTTTATGGGTTCATAATTTGTGGATTCATGGCTTATGGTTCATAGGTTTATGGTCGATAATCTTTTAGTTTTATGGGTTTGAGGGTGTGAAGGTTTATGGTTTATGGGTTTATGGTCTATCTAGGGGTTAATATGTTTATAAGTTTATGGTTTATCGGTTTATGCGTTAATGATTCCATGGGTTTGTTGGTTGATGGCACATAGGTTAATAAGCTTATGGTTCATGGATTTATGAATTCATGGGCTATGGGTTTATGGTTTATGGACTAATGGTTTATGGTTGAACGGCTCATAGGTTCATAGTTCATGGGTTAATGGTCTATAGATTCATGTATTTATGAGTATTGGTTGATGGGTTTATGGTTTATGGATTTATGGTTTATGGTTTATGAGTTTATGGTAAGTGGATTCGTGGTTTACGGATTGAGGGTTTAAGGGTTTAAGGTTTATGGGTTTATGTTTTATGAGATTATAATTCATGGGTTTATGGTTTATGGTTTATGGTCTTTAGTTTATAGATTCATAAGTATATGGGTTTATGAGTGTATGAACATATAAGTTCATTGTTTATGGGTTCATGGTTTATGCTTTATGGGTTAGTGGATTATGGTTTTAAGGTTTATGGGTTTATGCTTTATGGGTTAGTGGATTATGGTTTCAAGGTTTATGGGTTTATGATTTATCGTTTATGGATTTATGGTTTATGGTTTATGAGTTTATTGTAAGTGGATCAATGGTTTACGGGTTCAGGGCTTACGGCTTTAAGGTTTATGGGTTGATGTTTTATGAGTTTATAATTCATGGGTTTATGGTTTATGGTTTCTAGATTTTAGTTTATGGATTAATAGGTATATGGGTTTATGGATGTATTAGTATATAAGTTCATGGTTTATGGGTTCATGGTTAATGGTTAATGGGTTAATGGATAATGGGTTAAAGGTTTATGGGTTTATGGGTTTATATTTAATGAGTTAATAATCCGGGGGCTTAAGGTTTATAGTCCTTAGGTTCATAATTTATGGCTTATGAATTTATGGTCAATGGGTTTATGCATTGATGGGTTTATGAGCTTATGGTTTATGGGTTTATGGGTTCATGGTTTATGGGTTTATGGTTTATGGGTTTATGGTTTATAAGTTTATGGTTTATGGGTTTATGTGTTTAGGGTTTATCCTTTTATGGTTTATGGGTTTATGGTTTATGGGTTCATAGTTTATAGATTTATGATTCGAGGGTTTATGGGTTTATGGGATATAGGTTTATGGGATATGGGTTTATGGGATATGGGTTTATGGGATATGGGTTTATGGGATATGGGTTTATTAGATATGGGTTTATGGGATATGGGTTTATGGGATATGGGTTTATGGGATATGGGTTTATGGGATATTTATTTATGGAATATAGGTTTATGGTTTATGGGTTTATTGCTTGTGGGTTTATGGTTGATGTGATTAGAGTTCATGGGCTTATAATTTATGAGTTTTGGGTTTATGGGTAATAGTTTATGGTTTATGGTTTATATTTTATGATTCATGGTTTATGAGTTCATAGTTCATGAGTTCATGGTTTATGGTTTTATGGTTTATAGGTTTATGGTTTAAAGGTATACAGAATTATAATTTATGAGTTTATAGTTTCTGGGTTTATAATTCATTGGTTTATGGTTTGTGTTTTATGGTTTCATGATCTATGGATTTATGGGTTTATGGATTTATAGGTGTATAGGAATATGGGTTAATGGTTTATAGGTTTATGGTTTATGGTTAATTTATTTATGGTTTATGGTTTCATAATTTATAGTTCATCCGTTTATGGTTTATAGGTTCATGGGTTTATGGGTTCATGGTTTATGGGTTCATGGGTTTATGGTTTATGAGTTCATGGTTCACTGGTTTATGGTCGATGGTTAAGAAATTCATGGCCAATGGGTTTATGGTTTATGGGTTTATTGCTCATGGATATATGGTTTATGGGTTTATTTTTAATGAGTTTATAATTTATGGGTTTATGGTTTATGGTTTATGGGCTTATGGTTTTCGGGCTTACGTTTTATATGTCTATTGTTTATGGGTTTATGTTCCATCCGTTTATAATTCACGGGCTATGGTTAATGGTTCATGGGTTCATGGTTTATGGATTTATAGGTTCATGGGATTATGGTTTATAGGTTCAGATTTTATGGATCCATAATTCATGGGTTTATGGTTCATGGTTCATGGGTCTATGGTTTATGGATTCATAGGTTCGTGGGTTGTTGGGTGTATGGTTATATGAGTTTATGGTTTATGGGTTTATGGTTCATAGCTTATGGGTTTATGGTTTATGGGTTTATGAATTTTCGGTTTATGGGTCTCTGCATTAATTGTTTATGGGTTTGTGGTTTTATGGTTCATGGTTCTTGGATTAGTGGTTTATGCTTTATAGTTTATGAGTTGATTGGTTTATGGTTTATCGGTTTATGGGTTTATGGTTTATGAGTTTACGGGTTTATGAGTTTTTGGTCTATGGGTTTATGCGTTCATGGTTTATGGGTTTGTGGTTTAATGGTTTGTGGGTCTATGGGTTTATGGTTTATGGAATAATGGTCTATGGTTAATAGGTAATGGATTAATGGTTCTATGGTTTATTGGTTTATGGTTTATATGTTCATAATTTATAGGTTCATGGGCTAATAGGTTCATGGTTTGTGGGTTCATGGTACATGAACTTAAGGTGTCGTATATCGACTTACGTCACATTTAAAAAGCATAAAACAACGGTTTCGCTTTTTTTTATGTTAACATTTCTTAATCATATTTTCAGTGTATTACGATGCGTGCTAAACATAGTATTTTGGGAATTCGTTATGCTTTTATTTAGTTTTTTTATTATTACTTACTACGAGAGTGTTATACCTCCGGATCATTGATTTTGCTTAAATTTCGGGATAAGTTTTCAGATGATAAAATATGGAAAAAGCTAAAGTTATAGTCATAAATACTCAATATTTCCCTAGTTAAAGGCAATTAAAGAAAATCACTAAAAAAGTTACTAGATTTTTAAATGCATATATTTCTTTAGCGGCGATAGCTTCAAGCTTGAAACTTTTTTTAAATTAAAGCTGAGCTCAAATCCTTTTGAATTATTAGTTATAGCATGTAAAAATATTATTTTTTCCCAAAGCTAGAGCGTGATAAACATTGGACCCTATTTTTCTTTTAAAAACATTAATTAATAATAAAAGCTAAAATTAGGTCCAATCCTTATGACGCTCTAACTTTGGGAAAAAATAATATTTATACATCCTATTACTACTGATTCAAAAGGATTTGAGCTCAGCTTTAATTTAAAAAAAGTTTCAAGCTTGTAGCTATCGACGCTAAAGAACTATATGCGTTTAATCATCTAGTAATTTTTTTAGTGATTTTCTTTAATTGCCTGTAACTAGGGAAATATTGAGTATTTATGACTATAACTCTAGCTTTTTCCATATTTTATCATCTGAAAACTTATCCTGAAGTTTGAGCAAAATCGGTGATTCGGAGGTGTGACACTCTCCTAGTTAGTTTAAAACAGTTACTCATAAGTTAATTAAAATCATTTCCTAAATATCATGGTACAAATAATATTTTGTCGAAAATCGCAACTTTTTATTTAAATAAAGTTTATAACAATTGTATTTTTCATTTTATTTCAGTAATTTTCTCATTTTTATAGTTTGTGTAGTATATTATATAATAAATTATAAAAAAATGTTAAATGTAATTCAAGACAATATATACTCAAGGTTAGTGACAAATGATGCTTCCCAAAACAAATATGGCCAGGGCCAATTCGACCTTCTAACATTAGTCAATATAATTTGTACACCCACCGTTAAGGATATTTTTCGGAATGTGTACGTCGAATGGCTACGTCGCATATTAAATTTATGGCGTAAGAATGTTATTTCTCGTGCACAAAGTTTTGCATCTCAGCTACTTTATTACTTAGCAAACGCCGTCAATAATGAAGATTTAAAAAAAAAAAATTAATCCACATTAATTTCAAACAATTGATTGAATCGCCATCTACATTTTTCGCGCGATATTAACTATAAAAATCTTTACTATCGTAAAGTAGTAAAAAGTAGTTGAGATGCGATACTCTGTGCACGAAAAATAACATTCTTACGCTATGAATTAAATATGCGTCGTTGCCATTCGATGTACACGTTTAGAAAAATATCCTTAACGGTGGGTGTACACTAACTTAAACTACAATTAGTTTTTGACAAACACTGGAACGTGTAAATGAAAATATCGTGAATCTACTAAGACAAAATAGTTGAAAGTCATAAAAAATACTGATATTTGTTATTTAAGATATTTAAATAAAATATAATGAAATGAAATTGTTACGTAACCTCAAAAAAATTAGATTTCGGTAAATTTCCATTGTTAATGGATTAAAATACTGCAAATCTGAGTATACAGTTGTAAAGAACATATATGGATTATCAAAATATGTCTTTCTAAATTTCTCAACAAAATCTTTAAATAACTTAACAAAAATCCGTTTCCGAGCGTAGAATAGAATAGCGTGTTCAGCTGAAAATATCTTCAATCTGATTTCAGAACTCAACAGAAAATAAAAAAATATAGAAAAAGAGTTATTTAAAGCCATAATATAATAATTTATTCCATTATTAATGCTTAAAACTCCGTAAAAAAGCCAAAAAAATGATTTTTGGCCGAAAGTTGGATGTGCCACCATTTTTTTTTTGTAAACTAATGACGGCATCGTGAAGAACAAGAAAAAATACATAAAAAATACTTATATTGAGTTTAGTGCCACGAAATCTGGGATGTAAAAACACTGATTGAAAATTTCAATGAGGATTTTCGGAGCAAATTTTGAGGTCATTATTTAGAAAGGGAAAACCTACTTTCATGATTTCTTACAAGCCTTTGGAATGCAGAGACTAGCTGTAAAAAAAATAAAATCGGAGAATCACGTTTTTTAGCTTTATTATTCCAACATAAGGTTTGGGGGTCTGTAATTTTGGCTTTCTTAATATTTTTTTATAAACTTTCAAGTGACCCATATAAGGTATGCCATTTAGGAGGGGGCAGATTCACCATGCTTATTCTGCTATAGCCTTGGACGTCTACAAATCTTGTGTGAAATCTTACGTTCTTTTTGAATCCCTAGTAAACAATGGGGGTTTTCATTTAACAAATTTAAGTAATTCTCGATATGACCTTCATCGTAACCTTCAATGTCAAATTAGAGGTCACCAAAGTATTTAAAATGATGAAATACTCAAATTTTCACAAATGTTTATTAAAAACACAAATTTATTTTCAAAAATTCTATATTATTAATATCGATCACTTAGGAAAAATGTTTTTACATTTAAGTTTATTTGACTGCGATTTACTCTAATCTTCATCGCTATCTTCAAGAATCATTATTTCTACTTTTTGGACATGGAATAATTTTACTAATGTTTTACAGGGTCTTACTATTTTAGATAAATATCTTGAATATGTTAAGTAATAGATTATTGCAGCCACGTGAGAGCAACAGCCAATCGTATGAAAGCAATTTGCACAGTCACAGGTGTAACGCGAGATACTGCCAAGGCCAATAATGTTTGGCTTATATATTGGCTTATACTTAATGTAACAAATGTACGTTTTTTTTATTCATATGACAAGGTCGAACTCTAATTTTTATTATATTTGGTTTTTCTCTCACATGTTTCAAGTGATAATTATCATTATCGTCTAATAATTTTGCTAAATATGAGATGGCTTGTAAGTATTAATAAGTTCCAATAAAAAAATTTTTAGATCATTTTTAGTCATTTCTGGGAAACACATTAAATTTTCTGACAAAAGAGTTTCAAAAGGTAACTTTTTTCTGCTCCAACTTTCTGTTTCTGCTTCGGCATCCAAAGTATTTTCTTAATTTTTTCTTGATTTCATTTGTTCAACTATTTCTTGTTGGTTTTTTTTATCAGAATTCAGGCGTTTTCCAAATATGTTGTGTAAATAATTGGCAAATTTACAATAATCTTTGGTTTTTAGAGGAAGTTTACTATCTATTTTTTTAAAGAGATGGTGTTTCTGTCCAATCATTCCGTTTATCACTTCAACTAGTCATCAAACTGTCGTTACGTATCTTGCCTCATTAGCGTCTTCTGAAGTTAAGTGAAGTCGTTTTCCTTTTGAAGCAGGCATATATAATATAGCCTAGATCTTTCATCCATTTTTTGCATTTCGTAATCCTCTGTCAACAAAAAAAATATCGCCTTTCTTGAGTATTTTTCGGATATCATTTTAATCTGATAAAGCAAGCTTTTGGATTTCAGCATCATTGATATCAGCTTCAAATGGACCTGGTACATCAACTACATAGCCATCTGTTGTGCAAATTGTAAAAGGTTTACATAGAGGAATGTTCTTTTGACCAGAATATGATGCTCTTTAGTATACATTGTATTTACTTTTTTGGTGGCGTAAATATGTTCCATCCCATACTAATGTCAACTGATTATCCTTAATATTAAATATTTGTTTAGCGATAGGTAACATATGATTTTTTATTAAATTTTCTCGAGATATAACATCAACTCCGAAATAAGTAGGTAATATATCTTTCTTGAAAGCACTTATAACTGAACTCGAACACTCTGATCCCTGTTAAAAAAAATAAGGTGATAAATCACCTCATTTATCAGGTGATTTTTCATGCCAAAACATCATGTAACGATTTTTTTGGTTCTCACACGTTCTAAACAATGCTTACTAGGAGAGTATCCGACCTCCGGATCACGGATTCGGCTCAAACTTTGGGATAAGTTTTCAGATGTCAAAATATGAAAGGAAACAGAATTTTAGATCCCAACGCTCAATATTTCCCTAGTTACAGGCAATTGATGAAAATCACTAAAAAAGTTACTAGATTTTCAAACGCATATAGTTCCTTAGCATTGATAGCTAGAAGCTTCAAACTTTTTTTAAATGGAAGCTGAGCTCAAATCCTTTCGAAATAGCAGTTATAACATGTCAAAATATTATTTTTTCGTAAAGTTATAGCGTAATAAACATTAGACCCAATTTCAGTTTTTTTTATTAATTAATGTTTTAAAAAGAAAAATCAGGTTCAATGTTTATCACGCTATAACTTTGCGAAAAAATAATATTTTGACATGTTATAACTGCTATTTCAAAAGGATTTGAGCTCAGCTTCCATTTAAAAAAAGTTTGAAGCTTCTAGCTATCAATGCTAAGGAACTATATGCGTTTGAAAATCTAGTAACTTTTTTAGTGATTTTCATCAATTGCCTGTAACTAGGGAAATATTGAGCGTTGGGATCTAAAATTCTGTTTCCTTTCATATTTTGACATCTAAAAACTTATCCCAAAGTTTGAGCAAAATCCGTGATCCGGAGGTCAGATACTCTCCTAGTTAGTCAATTTAAAACAATTTTTGAAAATTTTTGAAAATTTTTGAAATTTAAAAAAATTTTTCAACTTAGAAATTTTTTTTAAATATTAGTCAAATTTTTTCTAAGACCAAATTATCTAAAAAATTTTCAAAAATTTTTTGCACCAGGGAATCCTGTTAAGAATTCCTGACTCCCAAAGTAGCTGCTATTAACTCGTTAGAACTTCCACTTCTTTATTTGAATAATAATACAAATATAGCTTGGATGCTATTTCTACAATACGTCTCCCGAAGCGATAGTAAAAGTTGCTTTAAAAAAATTAAATTTTCATATTCCAACCCAGTAAATATTTTAACTCTCTTATCAGATAATTTAAGAGATCCAACTCTATCATGCAACTCAAAATTACTTTCCACTGTCATGTGCTCAAGCAAATTACTGATTTCAGATACCTCAAGTTCAGATGCATTTAAATATACTCGTATTTTATGTATATCTTCTTTATAGAATCTTTTTTTTATTAAATGTTGTCCACAACATCGATTACCTTTAGGTAAATATATCCTTCTATTTTTGAAAACTTGTAAGCGAGCATCATGAGGCACAACTTTTGTTTAGCCTATTTTTTCACCACAGACACAACAGTACGTATGAGAAATAATAGATCTTTGGATGAAAAACTCTATTAATGTAGTTCTATCCTGCAGTCATACTCAACGAAAACTAAATCTGTTCGATGTGTATTAGTAACTCTCTACAATAAGTTGAGAACTAGCACGCCATAGTTTGTCAAAAACTTGTCAGCTTCGCAAATTCGTTCAATCTGGCCAGCACACGTACGAAAAGTAAACGAATCATTCGGAAAGTCGAAAAAACTGCGACTTTGTTACATTAATATTTCGCTTACGAATACTGCTTGGTATATTTTTTTATTGCAAATCAATCGTCGTAATTTTATCTTTAATAATAACAATATTTCAAACAAACGTAGGAAAAACTCGCTTCGCAATCGCATAAAATGTGCTTTACCAACGGGCTCTTCCTATGATTCCCATGTTAAAAAGTCAAAATTCGAGACCTGATATCTCAAAATTGAATACCGCTTAGGTGTTCAACTTTTCACTAATATGTAGAAGACACTTTTATGAACATATCCAGCAATTTTCAGAAAAATCTAAGAAAGTGTTAAAACGGACGTAACATCCTTAATTCTTTTGATGCTATCTCTTCGGGAGAATCAAATCTTATATCGCATTCTGATGATTATGTTAAAGATGTAGAACTCTAAATATCTGTAACTGCTATATTTCTTGCAATTTTTTACTTATGGCGTTCTCTATAAACAATATTTACACATAAAATGTCACCTACGTTAATTTCAACTTATAAAATATCTAAGTACTCTGTAGCATCTTCTTCACAGCTAATAATTCTTTGATGTTTTTATTTTTCATTCTTTGAAGTATCTTCCACATATTGAACACCTATCATTTTTACGAGTTTCCATATTATGATAAAAAAAATTTTCTTATTCCTATTGTAATATTATTTTTTATTTTATATTTATAAATTAAATATGCATTTAGAAATATTTTTTAGAACTAATTAATTAATTTAATTGAAAAATAATTACATCCAAAATCACTCTATGCTTTAAAATATAATAATGAAATCTCAACCGAATTATTTCATTTAGGAGGTAAGACTTCAAAAAAACATTTTCATGATCTTCTTAAATTAAAGTATTCTACAAGAAATCAAAATTAAGTCAATAAGCTTATATAGTAGTTGGATGAAATTTAAATCACAGAAACCATGGGTAAGTGTTTTAATTAATTTGCTCGTTGATTTATTAGAATCAGGCCTGAGTTAAAGTCGAAAAAAAATCAAATTTAAATGTAGTCATAATTTGCTTTTTTGATAATATTAATAAAACTTCTTTTTCCCTAAAATATATATTAAATATAGAACTTTGATCCATGAATAATTTTAAAAAGCCTCACCCGATGCCTTATATTGTTTTTCAGTGGTCGAAAACTTGATTTTTTAAATGTTGCTACTTGCTGTAAACTTCCTCAGCGAATTTTCAATCAATCGATCTCAAAATTTTTAGAGATCTTCAGTTTATATATCTTCACAAAATAACAGTTTTAGTTTTTCAAACGAAAAAATAATTTTAATGTTTGGCTTAGAAAAAGTTGATAAAAATACATATTTTTGTGAATTTCATGTAAGAAATTCAATTCAACATTGATTTAAGCTTACCTCATCAAAATTCCAGAACTGTTATTTTGTAAATATGTATAAACTGAAGATCTCTGGAAATTTTAAGGTTAATCAGTTGGAAATTGGCTGAGAAAGCTTACGACAAGTACCCAAATTTTAAAAATCAAGTTTTCAATTACTCAAAAGAATTTAAGCATCCAATGAGATTTTTTGAAATTATTCATGGATCAAAGTTTTATATTTAATATATATTAAAGGTAAAAAGAAGTTTTATTAATTAATATCATTAGAAAAATAAATTATGACTACATTTGAATTTGATTTTTGTCACGCTTAAACTCAGTACTGATAAGTTAAGAACTCCTAAAAATGGATTAGTTTTCAAAATCAATACTAAAAAATGAAAGAGTGAGAATACCTCAAACAGAGATAATATTTCCATTCGCTGATTTTGTTTCAAATGTCTGACCCACTCCTTATTCGTAAGTTAAACTATTATTTTTAATTTCTTAGCCCAGAAAATATCAAAAAATAAAAATTTCAATATAAATTGTAACTAAAAAATATTTTATCAAAAAGGAAACTTTAAGGACACTCGTGCATTGAATGCCATATTAATCAAGGTTATCTAAAGGAGTTTTATCATTTTTTGCTACTATTGAATACAATTTTTTCATAAATACCTTTGGATAACTTTTAAACATATTTAATTTAAACAACTTATTGAAGTATGACTCATTTCTATAAAATGTGCCAAAAGTATGATTTCTTTTAACGAGATGTCGGAGCTGCAGCAATCGAGTTTTGCTTTTTTTATTTTATCAATATCTTTTCAAATTCATAAATTAAACAAATATAATGACTTGTCCGCACTAAAGCTATATTGATACAATAATTTTTGTTAAAATAAAAAATCATTTGGACTTATTATTTTTTTATGAGCTTGGATTGGAAATTAGATACAGAGTTGCGAAAAAAGTAATTAAAAATTATTTGAATAACGAATCATTTTTGAATTTGTAATTAAAGTTTTATTTAATTAACAATTCCTTTTAAATTAATAATTAAAAATATTTTAATTAACAAATCAAAATCTAATCGTGAATTGAAAAGGCTTTAATTAAAAAATCAAAAGAAATTCTTAATCAAATAAATTTCAATTAAGAAATCAAAATGTAATCGTGAATTGAAAAGGCTTTAATTACAAAATCAAAAGGAATTCTCAATTAAATAAATTTCAATTAGGAAATCAAAATTTAATCGTGAATTGAAAGGGCTTTAATTCCAAAATCAAAAGGAATCCTTAATTAAATAAATTTCAATTAAGAAATCAAAATGTAATCGTGAATTGAAAAGGCTTTAATTCCAAAATCAAAAGGAATCCTTAATTAAATAAATTTCAATTAAGAAATCAAAATGCAATTGTGAATTGAAAAAGCGTCAGTTATGATTATGATTTGTGAATTCGAGGGCTTTAATTAAAAATTCCACAATTCCTTTTTAATAAAACGTACTAAGGAGTTTTTATCATATATATGTATATAGAAAAACATATGTGGACGCGCACATACATACGCACCTGGGCTCATATATATGCAACATTTCGTATCGAAGTTGATATATATATATACACATACATACATACATACATACGTGGGACATTCCACGTCAATTAGAACGCACCCACAGACAGGTTTATATATATATATACATGGGACGTTCCATGTTGTTTCGCATGCATGCACGCACACGTTAATATTCATGGGATTTTTCGTGTTAATTGAAACGCAAGCAGACAAAGGTTTATATATATGGGAGATTTGATGTCAATTCGCATGCATGCACACAGGCTTTAATAAACATGGGATTTTTCATGTCAATTATAACGCACGCACACACAGGTTCATGTATATGCGACATTTCATGCCAATGCGCACGCACACACACTGGATTATATATATATATATATTTATATATATAAATATACATGGGACATTTCATGTCAACTCGTACGTACTCATAATCACAGGCTTTTCTATATATATGGAACATTTTATGACAACTCTCACACACCTATCCGAGTTCCTTCAGGTTCACATATATGGGACGTTTCATGTCAATTTTCATTCATGCACACACACGTTAATATACATGGGATTTTTTATGTAAATTTCAACGCACACACATACAGGTTTATATATATGGGACATTTCATGCCAATGCGCACGCACACACATACACACACAGCATTATATATATCTATATGGGACATTTCATGTCAACTCGTACGTACTCATAATCACAGGCTTATCTATATATATATGGAACATTTCATAACAACTCTCACACACCTATCCGAGTTCTCAGGTTTTCATATATGGGACGTTTCATGTCAATTTTCATTCATGCACACACACGTTAATGTACATGGGATTTTTTATGTAAATTTCAACGCACGCACATACAGGTTTATATATATGGGACATTTCATGCCAATGCGCATGCACACACACATACAGGATTATATATATGGGACATTTCATGCCAATGCGCATGCACACACACATACAGGATTATATATATATATATATATATATATATATATATATATATATATATGGAACATTTCATGTCAACTCGTATGTACTCATAATCACAGGCTTTTCTATATATATGGAACATTTCATGACAACTCTCACACACCTATCCGAGTTCCTTCAGGTTCACATATATGGGACGTTTCATGTCAATTTGCATTCATGCATACACGCTTTTATATACATGCGACTCTTCATGTCAACTCATGTACGACCTTACAGACAGGTTTTTGCATATGTATATATGGTCCATTTTATATCGACCTGCTCACGTTCACCCCGCAATTTTTTTGTTTATATATATATATATATATATATATATATATATATATATATATATATATATATATATATAAGACATTTCATGTTAACTCGCACGTACTCATAAGCACAGGTTTTTCTATATATATATATATATATATGGGACATTTCATGACAACTTGTACACACCTATCTAAGTACCCTTAGGTTTATATAGATGAGACGTTTCATGTCAATTCGCATGCATGCACGCACGCGTTCATGTACGTGGGACTTTTCATGTCGACTCACAAGCCTGATATAAACATATATATATATATATATATACATAAGGGACATTTCATGTAGAATCGCACGTATACACACAGGTTTATTCAAGTTTATATGGAACATTTAATTTCAACTCATATGCGCACGCACACGCTTACACATACAAACACATATTTAACTTAATATATATGTATATATATATATATACATACTTTACCTTATCGATGTAGACAATATTTAAAAAATAGTTATTTATTATGCTGTGGTACCCACGATCGCCGTCTTTGGATACCTAGGTGTTAATGACAACTTAAACATCATCTACAGCTAAAACTTTTGAAATTCAACTTATAGTTTAATAACTACTTTGAAGTTGTTTCAAATGTTATCTAGCCAAACATGGATGTTCCGAGTAAAATAAACATTGTCTACAAGAATATCTTTTGAAATTTAGCCATTATTTATTAATAACATGTACGTTTCCCGAGATGACATCTCACAATATCCAGGTGATCCTGGCTACCTGGAAATCGTCTATATAAATAAATTTTGAAATTTTCCATACCGATTATGAAGTTTCCAGACATTTGCAGGGATTACGTCAAATGAAACTTGGAGATTCTTTTAGATTTCGATTCTAAGGTTGTTTGATTAGGTCGGAGAATACTCGGAAATAGAAAGATTTTAAAAGAACAATTGTTTAAGATTCATGCAAGTTCCATGAAATATGTTGATTTACTCGTAGTTGATACCCATACATAAAGATCATTCATACAAATCATCTCGCATATAAATTTGCGGTAGTATCCATACTAATTTATGAATTTTTCGTTCGAATAATGCCAGCGAAATTTAACTTCGAGAAAGCATATGACTATTGTAATTAGTGAATAATTTTAACATTTTTTCATCAAACATCATTCCGATATACAGGTAATAAGCGCTATTATTTAAAAAATTTGAGAATTTATGAATCTATTAAATTTTGGCATGTTCATTAAAGTAGCATAAGAAAATAATCTTTCTACTGGAGCTGAAGAAGGTTATTGTGGTATTAAATTTCAAAAATAAGCTTTTAACAACTGGCAAATTATTTAAAGACTCCAAAGACATCGTTTTTTCATTTAAAAACCTCATTAGTTCATTTTCTTCTTGTTCTTGAGGTGCAAAAGCCGTTTTTAGTAATGCATTTGAGCTGTCATCATCAAAATCAAAAAACGTGTCTTCAGTATCCTCATCATCTGGAACAGCTGATTCCGGCTTTTTAGGCCTAACCAATTCTTCAACAAGCCTTTTTATTTTTGCTTGTGTATTTTTATCAAAGCACGAAATCCATTTTGCTCTAAATTTGGGGTGCGTGAGTGCTTAGCTGCTAATTCGCCATTGTTAATGATTTCAAAAAAATCATGAAATCTTTTGTCTCAAGCTTCCTTTCAATATTTCAACAGTGGCTCACACATAGACAAACTTTGATTTGCCGATAAAGTATTCCATTTTTTAACGGATAGTCAACAATGTTGGTAAAAGATAACCATAATGACAATCTTTTTCTCCTTGTAAAATATCAATCGCTGAAGCCAGGGGTTGACACAATTTCAAATAATCTTCAATAAATTCAAAATCTTTTTTTCTTAAGATTTTATTAAATTCCAACATGTCATGAATTCTTTCATCATCAATTTTTTTTTTTAACGAAATGATTTGCTTAAAGGCGTCATACGTAGAATTCCACCTTGTTATAACGGGCCTCTGTAAACTGTATTCAAAAATTTTTTTCATTTCTTCTCGTTTTTTTGGTGATCTTAAACATTTCCATAATTGTTGGCATTTTTCCATGACAAATTCATGACACTTTTTAATATTTGGAACTCTGTCTATTGCGTCTACAAGATCTTTTGTTGCAATCAAACTCAAGGTATGGCTGACCTATCGAACATGACGAGATAGTATTATATTTGAAAATATTGCTTCGTCTTCTACAGGATTTACATTATCGTTACTGTTTATAAACAGTGATTCTTCGCCATCATTTTCTTCAAACTCTTCCATTTCCTCTTCAGAATCATTTGAATCCTCATCTGCAATAATTTTTATATAATGATTTGAAAATTTATTAAGATTTTATAAAGATTTTTCATATAAATTTAAAGTTCAATTTTTTCATTTTTTTTATTATATTTATAACTTTTAAGCAAAATTAGCTTTTTTAATAAATTTAGATTTGTTTGATTAAATTTTGTTTTATGAGAAATTATAAAATCTAAAGAAAATCTACCGATAATTGACAGTTATTAATTTACTTTATTATTTAATATTAATTTAATTCAAGAATTGATTATATTCATCCAATAATTTAAATGTCTATTTATTTAATTTTTAATACAATTGATTGAAAATAACAATTTATATAACCTGGAAAATAATTTCCTGGATTTTCTATTCCAAATTCTTTAAAGGCTTTAACAAAATTTTTACCATTATCCGTAACTGTAGATACAATTTTTTCAGTAGTTAGCTCGAAAGTCGAATAGATAATAGATAGTTGCTCTGCTATATTGGAAAAGGTATGCGATCCTTCAAATCGTCTACAAGCTAAAGCTGCTGATCTTCTTTCCAAAGATATATCATCAATCTGCAAATAGAAATAATTTTGATTTTTTTGTAATTTCTTAACTCCTTTATGTGAATAACATGTTATCTTACCCAATGAGCAGTTACACCTAAAAATCTTCTATTCAACCCAGTCCAAATATCTGCTGTTGTACAGACATGGTTTGCATTAGCTAAAGCCATTTTAATCTTGTCTAATTGTTTATAATATAAATCATCAACTTTTTTTCCAGCAGTATACCTGAGCCAGCAGTAGACCTGATACCAATGCCCGAGACTCTCTCTCTCTCATATCTGCCGTACGACTGACTCGCAATAGTATATTTCAATACTTTTTGGTACTATTATTTGTAATTAAATTACATACTTTAAGTTCACCAATTTCACGTATATACGGAATAATTACGATTTCGTTAATGTAAAAATAATACAAGAATATATGATACGATTTACTTTGTCAGAGGTTAAAGCGAGATAGAGTATAAAATTCATCACATGGTCGATGAGATACAGTATGAGGGCGCTGCGCTTGTATAAACCTTTGCAATTTTACATTAATTAACGCTTTTGCGTGACATCATTTTACAGAATGTAACGTATTTACGTGAATTAATACAAAATAATATTATACATAGCTGTGAAACACACGCCCTCAAAAAACAACACACGCAGCGCGCGCTATTAGCTACTTACTACCCCGAAAACGCATGCGCTATAGGCCACTTACTCAGCACGGATGAGAAAAACAAATATAATGACTTATCCGCACTAAAGCTATGTTAATACAATAATTTTTGTTAAAATAAAAAATCATTTAAACTTGTTAATTTTTTATGAACTTGGATTAGAAATTATATCAAGCTCGACAAACCTAACCTTAAAATACGTTACATTGAAAGTTTGTAATATTACTTTTTATGTAGTATTTTTGTGGGTTTCTTGAGTTGTCCGCACTCGAGTTGAATCTTACAAATTTTTTCTTTGTCGCAAAAAAATGTTATTAAACGCATTGTATATTCATAACTTAGGATTGGAAATATTATTAGAAGACTGAAAGCTTCGTCATGCTCTTAAAAATAAAAATAATGTTATCTAATTTTAAAAATGATATTAATCTGAATAATATATCCTCATCAGAAAAGTTATTGTAATTTATGTATTTTTGGAACCTTTCCAATTTCATGTGTACCACCATGGTATTATATGGGGATATCCACCCAACTTCAAATTCTCTAGTAACAGGTCATTATTTAAACTAGGTTATAATCTTTTGTGCTATCCTGTTACTCTATTTCTGATGTATTCTGTAAATGTGCCACAAACGGCGCAGCAGATAATTCTATAAAAAGTAAATTTACACATAAGATAAATTACGGTAATTTTTTATGTGTAAAAATGAATGTTTCATAGAAATATCTACTGCGCCGTTTGTTAAACATTTACAAAATACATCAGAAATAGAATTACAGGATAGCACAAAAGATTTGAACCTAGTTTAAATAATGTGCATCATGCGGTAACCCAGTAACAGCTGTAATATAACCTGTTACTAGAGAATTAAAAGTTTTGTGGATATCCCCATATATCAAAAAATATGATTATGACTTCTTCAGATTCTTTATGAATTTCTAATATATTGAATAGTGATTTTTGAAGGGCATATCATAGTATTAATTAAATTAACTTATTAATAAACTGGAAAATTGCCTAGTATTAATAAATCAGTGCGATTTATTGTATTTATTCACAAAAAAAATTTATAGCTTAGTCTTGTAAAATGGCTTTATTTCCACTATCGAACAATTCCATGGTATGCTTAACTATTTCAAGAGTTAAAAAAATTTAATAATACGTATATCTTTTTATAACTTCAAAATCGTTACTGAGAATCATAAATAATTTTCACGGTATTTTATTAATAGCAGGTCGTATATCTCTATCCTTTTATAATAAAAAAATTCAATTTTCTGCAAAACCTTATGATTGTAGCAAAAAATAAGAAGAAAGCCCCGTCTCGTATAATAAAAAGCAATATTTTCTCTTATGAGAAAAAATTATTTTTATCGCTTCGTTTCAAAGAAAACTTTGAAAAACTGAATTGTCCATCCAAACCTCGATATTTTATGTTTTTCAAGGTTTTTTTCAAAACGAATCGATAAAAAAATTTTTTCCTAATCAAAGAAAATATTGCTTTTGCTTTCTCATAGAGAAAGCATTGTATCGGTAAAAAAAATTTTTTTCTATTTTTTCATTAATTTGTACATATTTAGACTCAGGGAGTCGAAAAAAGTGGTTTCCAGAAAATGTCTGTATGTATGTGTGTGTGTGTGTGTGTGTGTGTGTGTGTGTATGTGTGTGTGTATGATTTTAGTACGTCAATAAGATCTCGAGAACTACTAGATGGATTAACTTCAAATTTTGCATGCAATTTATTTTTTTGTCTAACTGGGGGGAGAAGCTATTGAAAATTGATCTTCTTAGCTCAGTTTTTTTAGAGCCATTTTAAGAATTTTCAGAAAATTTTGATTTTTCATTTTTTTGATATTTTACGTAAACTACTCGAAGAATTTTCTTGAAAATTTGTATGAACATTATTTGCGACTGCAAAAAGAAGAAAAACTTTTACCAACTGATTTTCTTAGCGCACTTTTAATTTTAGAGCATTTTAAAAATTTTGAAAAGAAAATTTTTTTTTCATTTATTTTTTATTTTACGACAACCATTCGATAGATTTGCTTCTAAATTTGTATGCAAGTTATTTGCTATCGTCTAAAGAAAACAAGCTTTGGAAAACTCATTTTCTTAGCGCAGTTTTAATTTTAGAGCATTTTGAAAATTTTGGAAAAAATGTTCATATTTCATTTTTTTTCTATTACACAAAAACCATTCGATAGATTTGCTCGAAAATTTTTATGGAAATCATTTGCAATGGCCTAAATAAAACAAGCTTTGAAAAACTTATTTTCTCAGTGCAGTTTTAATTTTAGAGCATTTTGAAAATTTTGAATAAAATTTTTTAATTTTTTTTATATTCTACGTAAACTACTTGTTGAAGGAGCTTCAAATTATGTATGGGAATTATTTATGATTGTCAAAATAAAATGAACTTTTGAAAACTAATTATTCTTTAATTTTCTTAGCGCACATTTAATTTTAGAGCATTTTGAAAATTTTGAAAAAATTTTTTATTTTTAATTTCTTTTCTATCGCACAAAAATCACTCGATAAACTTGCTCAAAAATTTTCATGCAAATTATTCACTATTATCTGAATAAATCAAGCTTTGGAAAACTCATTTTCTTAGCGCAGTTTTAATTTTAGAGCATTTTGAAAATTTTGGAAAAAATGTTCATATTTCATTTTTTTTCTATTACACAAAAGCCATTCGATAGATTTGCTCAAAAATTTTCATACAAATTATTTGTTATTGCCTAATTAAAGCAAGCTTGGAAAAACTTATTTTCTTAGCGCAGTTTTAATTTTAGAGCATTTCGTAAATTTTGTATAGAATTTCACTTAATTTGGTATTTTTTATTTTATGATAAAACCGCCTTACAACTGTTCAAAATTAACAAGAGGATTGTTAGCAACAAACAGTTACCTATCGTGCTTTCATCACAGGCTCGCGTGGTTCGACGGTGAATCAAATCTAGACGATGTATATAATGTAATACGTGAGGTCGCAAGGAACGCAGTACGTATTTTCGTGCGAGGCACGCAAAAACAAGAATTACTCGAACGAATTCTTTCTCGACAGATTATTAATCTGGAAGAATACAACTGTCCCTCCTTCAAAAATTTACCACGAACAAGCAATCATTATTGTTTCTATCACGGTATAAAAGGAGAAAATTTTAGCTGTGCTTTGACTCATGTATACAAGTTAAAAGCCTGGCTCTTGAAAACAATTTATGTATCAATACAAAAAGAAAAATCAACAGACGAGCCCGACAGTAAAGAACAAAATAAAATCAACAATATTCATAATAAAATTAAAGAATCAGATCTAGATAACGAATCTCCACGGACAACCAACTGCTCTACCCCCACTATTGTCATTGAAAATTTAAGCAGCAGTGAGAACGATATTACAGAAGAAAATATCTACGATAATATCAGTGATGAACTCGTTGCAAGTGCTGAAAGGTCTCAAAAAGATTCCTGCCAAGACAGTGGGTGTATTTCCTGCAGACAAGATTTCTCTAATCTGGGAAAAACCGTGTGCCCGTGTAGTTAATCTCGATGAAAGCTCAAAACCAGGGTCTCATTGGGTTGCAATTTACGTCGATTCCGATAGACAGGGGACTTACTTTGACAGCTATGTAAGTATGTCTCATAATTATTGTCTTAACATGTTTTGTACGTTATTTTCAACCAATACAAAGGATAATGATAGATTAAGCCTTATATTATTTAACCGAATCATGAATGTAAAAAAGAAACAAAAAAATTAAAAAGAAATTATATGTGCCCAGTGCAATCAAGTGTCTAAAGCAAAAAATATTATGTAATGTGTATGCCTGTGTGTGCGTGTGTATGTATGTGTATGTGAATAACTTCCAATATTATTTGACTTTGTTACCATACTTAGTTGTTATCAAGACACCATTAAAGATGGGTCAGGCACCGAGCTCGGGTAACGCTGGCGATCGCCCTCCTCTAATCGGAAAAAATAACAATAAAAATTCAGAAGATCAAATAAAAGACTCACAATGGAAACAGTATTCACAAAAAATTTCTACAAACACATATTATATCCCTGAAAGAAATGGGTACATAAAAATTTGACTTTAAATATATATGTAAATAAAAAATACATGTAAGACTTGCAAAGTCGTATTACTCCGAAACTTATATACTTGTATCGTCGTTGTAATAATTTTATAAAAAATAAACGTATCGATCCAATATATCTCTATTTATTTCTATACCCTTCCATCATTTTTCTCTAAAGTTAATATTTCATTCTTATAATAAAAAATTTTTTCTTCAATTTTTACTAATTCTTAAATATAATTTTTTAATAATTTATTATCATTGATATATATTTATTTATTATTAAAATTTATTATTTTTCATTAACATTTATTATTTTAATTTATTGATATATTTTTATATTCTATTTTACAAATTATTTTCTTATTAAATTCTATTTCCCGATTATCGAAAAGCGAGATAAGTCCGGAGCAATAAGGGACGTCGCGTTATATAGGGCCTCGATCCGGCAAACACGTACCCCCAAAGCCTCGATCTGGCGAACACGTATCCTAGACGGCATACAAGTTTTGGAGTACGCATCCACCCGCACGAGTGTAGCGTTCGCTCTAACGGGGTCCATTCTATTTCTGGTGCTACTATTACCCCCCACCACTCGTACATCTCCATCCGTTCTTGTACACTTTCTTATACGTTAATACTAGCTGGTTACACAGACACACACACGCACACAGTTGTAAAGCTTATATATATATATATATATATATATATATATATATATATATATATATGCAAGAAAAGATTCAACCGACCCACCCACCCCCTCTCAGCCTTCCCTCAAATGTCGGTCAGTACAGCCCTCCCTCAAATTAGGTTGTAATTCCTCTTATAAATAGCAATTTCAAAATTAACGTAACTGAGGCCTCCCTCAGCCCTCCCTCAATATGCCCCCTTCACTCTTTATAGCCCCCCTCATTATGTCCTTCCCCTCACTATGATATTATGTTTTAGTAATTAGTAATAAAAAAATATTCTTATTATTAATAATATTCTATTATTATAATAACAACTAGCAAAAAATGCCTCGCTCCTAACGTCGCTCGGTTGAATTTCTATATATGATATTATTATGTATACATTAGCCAATTTTAAAATAAAAAGAATTGCCGCAACTTATAAATTTTAATATTGTAATTTTGTACTAAATTAAATTTTTATATTTTTATAATAAAGAATAATTAAAGTTACAATACGCATAAAAATTGTTTAAATACAAATTATATCATGATGAATTAAAAATTTGTTCTACTAAATTGCATTAGAATCAATAAAAAAATATAATAGGAATTCATTCTTTTTAATCACGTGTTTCAATAACGAACCATGAAATAATCGAACACAGTATTTGACGTTTACTAGGACCAACAACTACACGAAGAAAGGAAAGTATTGTTAAAATAGGTTCTTAATTAAGTATATCTAATTTATGTACTAAGGTACTTGAAAAAAGAGTGGCGATATAATTTCAATTAGTACTATAGCTTGAATTTTAAGGACCAATGTTGGTACTATTATATTATGAAGTAAGAGCATAAATTTGCGATGCTTACTGTCTTTTTTTTGGTACTAAGACTGATATTTCACCTACTCGATTCGAGGGCAATATTTCGCAGAAAATGTAATTATTTCTCTTTTCGGGCGGCTTTTGCTGTTACTAGAATAAAAAATTATTAAGTATAGAATTTTTTACATAATATATAACACTTCAAAATTACTAATAATCAATATTTTGATTCGTGATATTTAAGGAATAAAACGATATACGTTTATCTTCCATATTCTGTTTCGAAATAGTTACTTTTGAGTTTTAAATTAATTATTAGTAATTTAAAATTGAGATATATATATATATATATATATATATATATATATATATATATATATATATAATTATAGAATTACATTATATTTATCAACTGTTGAAAATTGTTACACAATTTAATGAGTTTTACGTTAATAGGAATTAATTATATTGAAGTTTTTCGCTCCTAACGTCGCTCGGTTGAATTTTCTTTTATTATATTATTATGTATGAATGACTAATTTTAAGTAAACAAGACTTAATTAATTTGAGTTAATTTTAAGTAAATAACACTTAATTAATTTAAGTTAATTTTAAGTACTAAATAAAATTGAAAATAATTTGATGAAACATAATATAAAAATATATGTACACATGTGCTTAAAGTAAAAAAGCGTATAATTTATTCCATCAAGTGACTATTTCTTACTCTACTTCCATAAGGAAAGCAAAGATAGTACGATATTTGATATGAATAAACTGAGAACTGGGAACTGAGTAACAACTATATTTTCCAGACCTTAATATATGACCATGAATCTGATTTATGAAATTAATTTTTACGTGAAACATGCATAAAAAAATTTTGTGTTCATTTCTAATAAAAATATCTTCACAAATGTATTTTTAGGCACGACCACTATACGGAAGTGCCTTATATTTTCGACATCGCGAAAAATGTAACCCTTGAAAATATGTTATTTTATGATGAAAAACTTATTTTTATAGCAAAATAAGACTATTACGAGGCTTCCTTAAAATGTATCCCACACAGCATGAAAGAATTTTGAAATAATTTTATGAAATATTACAAGTAATAATACGTTGAAAGCATTTAAAAAGAACTTAAAAAGATAACTATATTCTTTTGAAAAGAATTTATGAAATAATACACAGGAAGATTACAAAGTCTTTACAAAAATAATACCAGAAAGATAACGAAAGTTAAGACATGAAATATTACACGAATCCTTACTGAAAGGACTTTGAGAGAACTTCTTGAAAGGAAACAAGAAACAACGTACCCCATGACGTCATATGTGTCTAGCATATGTATACCCCTTCTACTTACGTGTATGCATGTGTTTGTGTGTATGTAGATTTTAAATTTGTAACTGTCTTATTCATGTAAAAAGTTTTTGAAATTTATAAAATCGATGAACGAAAGTACAAACGAACTCAAAAAAACATTTGCTGCTTTTATTCAAATTCTAAAACTTAAAAAAAAGCATTTAGTTAGTATAAAGGTATTAAAAAAATTTCTACAACAAACAATCATTTGTTTAATTTTACGTTATTAATTTATTAATAATATTTTTATTATTTACATTCGAAAAAAAGTGAGTGTATTCATAAAAGAGATTAATTGTTATCGTATTTTACAACGAGAATGAATAGGTTAAATTGTGAATGAGGATATCAATAATAATAAATAAATGCGTTTAAGTCAAAATGAAAAATTTTGTGACCAAGCTTTTTTGTTTTTGCTAATTATTTAAAAATATAATATTAAAATTGAATAATTTTCTTTGTGATTGATTTTCATATAAAAGATGTCAGTATTCATAGTGTTAAGATTTTTCTAATACTTGTATTATATTGTAGTTCAGAAAATGAAGCTCCTGGTGAACGTGATCAAATATTAGAGAAAGTTCAAAATAAATGTATTTGCTCCAAGCTTTCTAAACGTATATTGTTTTAATTGTAATTTTAAATATTACGTATATGTTTACTATAACCTTATTTCATGGTATTCCAGTGACTCTAGAAGACATCGAGAAACTAAACATGGTTGTTTCTTTACTAAAAAGTATTTCTATAGATGAAAATTTAAAGGTAAAATAAATTTTTTCTTAAAATTTTTATTACAATTAAATAGAAATTATTATTTTGATTATTTTAATACTTCTCTTCATTTTTCAGAATGATGAACCCAAGATTAAAGAGAATATTTAAAAAAAAATTGGTAAGTAATATTAAATTAAAACTAATGACAGCGAATACTTTGATAATAAATTTGACTCCAATGGCATACTGTCGTGAATATTTTATTATAAGAATCCTTTCTTCTTTTAAAACATTTTAGTTGTTTATTCACAATCTCTTTTAAGTACAAACTGTAAACAGCGTTTATAAAATATATACACTGAGAAATAGTTTTTAGTAAAAGTTGCAATGTTTGCTTGTAACGTTCTCACAGACTGCCATTATGACGGAAAATTAATACGTGTATGGTAAAATTTGCCCGGAAACATATGAATTTTTATTAGGATCATAGCAAATTTTACTATGTGTGATGGTAATTTTCCGCGATAATGGCAGTCTGTGAGATCGTTGCTAGCAAACATTGTAATTTTTACTAGAAAATATTTAGTGTACATTAACACGAACTAGTAAGTCAATGATTAAAGAGCGATGTCTAAGTTTACATTACTGCCATAAACATCGCTATTCAATTTTATTAATTTGTGTTAATCTATGTTTTTAAAGGGCTGCTTATTATTTGCACTTGAAAAGGGTTGTGAATAGACAATCGAAATATTTGAAGGTAGGAAAAGATTTTTACTTAAAAAGATATTTATGATAGTATGTCACTGGTGTCAAATTTATTATAATTTTTTAACTAATTAATATGTTTTGCTACGTACATTATATTGTACATATATTAAAGTATAAAGCATAAAATAATGTAGAAACTCAGAGAAATGCGACTCCGAGTTTCCGGACCAAGAGTCGCACGATGCGCGAAGTGCTGATTCGGCACTTCGTCGCGGGCAACTTACATCGTCGTTTTAGACAACGACGAGCGTGAGACCATCGCCGGACGCGCTAGAATACAGTAGTAACTAATCTCTCTCTCACTTCATTTTTGGTTATAATAAATAACAGTCAACTTCATATTAATTTTCTCTGTAATTATTTTTTTCATCCTCACACTCCCCATAGGAGTGCGTATCAAAAATCCCACGTAACATTTGGTGGCAGCGGTGTGGGATATGCAGTGAGGTTTTCAGAAAAAAATAAAATTTTTTTTAAGAAATAAACTTAAAGCGCGTTTTTTAGAAAAAAAAGAGAGAGAGAGAGAGATAATTTGATTAATTGAGTACAGCGAGCAAATAGATTTTTAGCAAATAAAACAAGAAGAAGGAGGAAGGAAGGAAGGAAGGACATTCAAGAATATTATCCGAAGAAATGAGAGTGTTTATTCTGCTGCTCACTCTCTGCTGTAACAAGTAGGTAGAAATTAAGTAATACATACTAAAGTGTTCCAAAGCGTAGTGTAGCACACTAAAAATATTCTTTTAAAATAATCTTTTTAATCGTTAGATAAAAGTGATTAGTGCGTGAATATAATTACGAAAACCAACAGTGTCGACCGGTAATAAGTAAATATTTAAAAATTATAAGTAATTTTGTGGAAAAAAAGGAATAATTCAAACAAGTGCATACATGAAAAGGAAAAATTAAATATTTTTGTTTATTAATTTTCATTAGGATTCTTAGTAAAATAAAATAAATTTTTATCATTCATGTGCTGAAAAAAATAATAATTATTGCCGTAGTTAGAAAAAAAAGGGAGTTTATAGTCTAAATATTGGAAAATAATTTTAATAATAATTTCATAATTAACGTTATTTGTAAAAACATTTTTATGTCATAAATTGTAATTAATTACTAATAAATTTCCGTAAATCAGAATAAAAAAAAAAATCAGCGCACATAAGAAAACGTAAACGCTACACCTTCTCACGCGTAATTTAAAAAGCAATAATAAAAATTTTAAGAAAAAGTTAAATTGTGAAATCTTATTTATCGAACATGTCGCTCATTAATTTGTTTTCGAAAAAGGACGAAAAAGCGAGACGTAGAGGACGTTCGTTGTCTCCTATTAGAGGTTCGCGCAGTGAAGAAATCTTAGCCGAATTCGGGAACGAAAGAATATCATTTCCGACCGCGTCACAAAACACGGTATACATACCAATGTGCACTCCGAGATATGGTGAAAATTTAACAGTTAACTTGTCAGAGAAAGAAATCAAAGAATTGAACGAAAAATACAAAAGAGCCGCGTCTCAGGGTTTCGAATTACCAAAAGAATCATTAAATATTACGAAAGATAGAAACATACTAAGTAACGGCATACTCCCACGAAACAAAAGAGAAACCGAGACTCAAAAATCGAAATCAGAGGAAAGCCCAAAAACCAACGAAACATGGTTACCGTACGCGAACCAGGGGCCGAAACAGTTAAGTTATCCTTCGATACCATACAATTACGCGAGTTTTCCGCAACGAATTCCACAACCATGGTGTAATATGATACCAACGCAAGTCAATCCAAATTTTCCAGTAAACTCACCGATAAATACGAACTACGCATTAAATACGCATCAAATAAATCCTATGCTAAATATGCAAAGCGCAAACTTTCAGAATATACCTCAATTATCATTACATCAAGCGATAAGGCAAATACCATATTTTGACGGAAGCGTAGATAAATTATTCCTATTTTGCTCTGTGTTAAGGAACATAGTAAATAGTTTTATACCAAGTTGTCAGATTCTTATTATATACGAGTTAGCAACGAAGCTTACGGGAAAAGCGGCAGATATTTTTACAGCACGATTGATGCAATATGAGTCTATTGAGGCGCTAGAAGACTTAGAGGCGCAATATAATAATATAACAGTGATGAAAGAATTATCAACGCAATTAAAAATAATTACACAACTACAAGGAGAATCGGCAGCAGTTTACGGCGCGCGGACGCAAGCTTTATTGAATAGGCTTTTAGTGATTTACGACACGGTGCTCATGTTAAACTTACAAGATCGATTAGCAAAAAAGCAGCTAATAGAGAGAGATGCATTACAATATTATCTGTTTGGACTAACTTTACCCTTAGACGTACAAGTGCGCTGCGAAAAACCTCTAACGTTAAGAAAGGCTATACAGCTTGCAGCTGATTTTGAAAACAAACAAAAGACGCGACTTTTTGCACAGATGCAAAATTCATTTATAAACGCCTTGCAACCCATAAATTCTATAGTACAGAATATGCAAGCCTGCTCACTATTAACGCAGCCAAATGTCAATAATATAATGCAATTAACGCAAAATCAACATCGGGCATTAGATACAAATAAAGCGCATGAACCACAAATAAAAGCAATGCAAGCTACGCCTGTAAAAATAGAAACAGGTACAAGTGCAGTTAAATGTAGCTATTGTGACAAAGAAGGCCATAAAGAAGGCGCGTGCATTAAAAAGAAATATGATAAAATACAATGCGCTTATTGCGATAAGATGGGGCACGCGACGGCAGAGTGTCAAATACTAAGAAATGATGCCGAAAATGATATTATTCATGCACAAAATGAAAATAATTCGCAAAATGTTAATAACGGTGAGAGAAATAAATCAAACGATAACAAGAATTATACGAGTGGGCCGCGAAATAATTATAACAATAGAAATTTCAATAATAATAATTACAACAGAAATTTTGATAATAATAATTACAATAGAAATTTTGATAATGATAATTACAATAGAAATTTTAATAATAGTAATTATAGCAGAAACAATCCCAATAATAATTATAACAATGGAAATGTGGATAATAATTACAGAAATTGTTATAGTAGATTCAACAGTGGGTTTAATAGAAACAGAAACTATGACTCACGTAATAATGAATATAATTATGATGCTTAAGGACCACTGCGTTATAATAATAATGCACGTAATAATAATAGAAATGATATAGGTTTTAATAGAGGTCGTAGTAGAGACAATAGTCGCGAGAGATATCAGTATATCAGGAACGAGAATCAAACGCGCGACCCGGATAGAGAACGGGACTCGAACGCAAAGATAAATGAGAATAATCAAGGTAATAAAATAAACGAGCCTTTAAACTCGCAGGATGTCCGCCGCAATCCTCAGGCGCCGGGCAGGAATTAATTAATGATAATCAGAATATATTAAATAATAGTGACAATAAGCATGTAAAAATTAGACGCACAATAAACATGAAACTCGCGTGCGCAGGGCGTAATCCGCCTATTGTCAAACTGGAAAGTCGGAATTTAAAAGAAAATAGTGCAAGATTTTATGTTGACTCAGGAGCAGATATTTCAGTAATAAAGGCCAAATGTATAAATGAAAATACAAGTATAGATAGGCAGCATATTTTAGAGATTACAGGCGTCGTACCAGGAGAAATGTATACGTTAGGAAGAGCAGATATGACTCTTCAAGGACTACAGTGTGAGGTCCATGTTGTCCCAGATAGCTTTCCTGTAAAAACAGATGGGCCACTAGGCTGGGAAACTATTAGTGAGCACAACGGACATATAAATGCCGTACGTAAGTGCATTGATTTTATAAAATTATCGATTCCCTTTGAGCGGGTAGAAACAGTGCAAATTCCCGCAAGAATAAGACGCGTTATTGCTGCAAAAGTTATTAATAGTGATGTAGAAGTAGGCTGGGTGCCACTTCAAAATTTAGGGCCAGGAATATTATTTGGAAATCTTATTACGGAAAATAAAAATGGTAGAGCATACGCAGTATGTATAAATACAAATCATAAAGATATTGAAATTCCGACTCCAGAAATAGAAATTTTTCCATGCGAAGTTATAAGAAAAGATAACGATTTTTATGCCGGTGAGGACGGCAACCACGAAGGAAACGAAGTTTCCGATTGCAAAAAAATTAGACGCGCAATGTCGGAGTACGCGCAACAGAATTTAGAGAAAGAAAGTGCTGATGCTGAAATAAAATATGTAGACAGATGCACGGCAAATAAAACTTCTTGTGAAATAAAAGAAAGAGTTGAAAAAATAATGGAAGTGTTAGACTTGGAAGAATTAAATAAAGAAGAAAAAGAGCATGTTCGAAGCTTGATATCCAAGAATCTCTTTGTCTTCGGGTTAGATAATGAATTATTGCCAGCAACAAATATTTTAATAAAGAGAAATAGAGAATTTACTGGAAAAAGATATTATAGAACCATCTATGTCGAGTTATAGTAGCCCAGCATGGATAGTTAACAAGAAACCTGACCCTCAGGGCAAGAAACGCTGGCGTTTGGTGACAGATTTTCGCCAACTAAATGAAATAACTGTGGGAAGTTGCTATCCACTGCCATTAACTTGTGACATCTTAGAAAATTTAGCGTCAGCAAATTATATTACCGCCGTAGACCTTAAGGACGGCTATTATCAGGTAAAGATTGATTCAAAAGACGCACATAAAACTGCGTTTTCAGGGCCATCAGGTACTTATCAATATAAACGTATGGCTATGGGATTATGTGAAGCACCCATGACCTTTAGCAGGGCAGTGGCTCTAGCTTTGCAGGGCTTGCAAGGTTAAGAATTAGAGATTTATTTAGACGATGTAATAATTCATGCAGAAAATTTAGAACAGTATACAGTAAGATTTAAAAGATTTTTAAAACGCATTGAGAAAGCTAATCTAACAATAGAACCAAAGAAATGTCAATTTTTAAGACGCGAGGCGAAGGTATTAGGACATATAGTAGGAAAAGGGCAAATTAAAATAGACCCTAAAAAGATAGAAGCAGTGCGTGATTATCCTATACCAACAAATAAAAAGAAAGTAAAAGAATTTTCAGGCTTTGTTGGTTATTATCGTCGATTCATAAAAGATTTTGCGAGCATAGCAAGACCGTTACATAAATTAAGTTCAAAGAAAGAGAAATTTCTGTGGCTAGTAGAACATCAAATAGCATTTGACACGTTACGTGAGAAGCTATGCGAAGAGCCTGTGTTGGTCATGCCTAACTTAAGCGAACCATTTATAGTAACAACAGATGCGTTTGATTATGCGATAGGCGCATTATTAAGCCAAGGAAAAATCGGTGAAGACCGACCTTGTGTATATGCCTCAAGATGTTTAAAAGGAAGCGAACTTAGATATACTGTATATGACAAAGAATTGTTGGCAGTAGTTTTTGGAAAAGAACAATTTAGGCCTTATTTATACGGTACAAAATTCACAGTAGTTACAGATCATGAACCGTTAAAGCATTTCCATACGAGCACGAAACCCGATTTAAGATTTAATAGATTAAAAGCAGCTTTACGAGGATATACGTTTGACATAGTGTATAGACCAGGAAGGAAAAATAATGCAGCTGACGCGTTGTCTAGAAATACGGTAATTGCAGACGGCGAAGAAAATCCTGAATTACCACTTGCAGAAATGTATCTATTAGCAGATAAGCAAGAAAATCAGGAACCAAACGCAAGCGAATGTGGACCGCCAGCAAGAATTTTTATTACACGCGCAATAAATAAAAAGGCGAATAAAACTAAAGAAGAAGATTCAAGTTCAGAAAATTCTGAAAATCCTAAAAAGAAAATCTTTATTAAAGAAACAAGTGACGAGTCAGAAATTAATAGTATAACCGGATCTGAAGAAAATTGGAATTATGCACAAAGAAAGAAAGACCCTTGGAAAAGATCGGCGTACAGAAGGAAAAGGCGAAATAAGAAAGCGTTGAAAACACGTAAAAGTCAAGCAGATAGAAAGAAAAAATTAATTCAAGCTGAAAATATAATAAGTCAAGCACAAGACGATGGTAAGCTCGCATATATGCGAAAAAGCACAAACATGCGAGAAGGAATTCTTGCAGCGAGTACACCAGTATATAAGCCACATACAGTGTCCTCAAGAAAAGAAAAGAATACGTATGAGCCAGCGAGCAAAATATCAAACAATAAAAGTATATTGAAAAATAATAGAAACAGCTGTGACGTAGAATCGCCATTAGAGACAATAAATGTAAAATCGAAAGCATCTCAGCACAACGGCAGCGGAATAGAATAAGAGAAGGAGACACAGGATGATTCACAACACACTTCGCAAAGTAAAAAAAGTAGCCGAGGAAGTATATTAAATCTGATCCCAGAAATGATAACAAAAATGCGTGCTCGATTTTAAGTTGATGTGCAAGAACGAGAGATAAATGGTAGAGAAGGTGTACAAATAAATATATGGGAAGAAACATCAGGAGAAGTAGCAGAAGCGTTAAGAGGCAACTTACCTCAAGAAATAATAAATCAAACAGATTTTAATAAGCGAGAAAAAGTTCGACCTCAAATGCCAAGAGAATACTACAAATTAGTACCAAACATAAGCTCAGAAAAAGATAAAGAGAAGAAATCATTAAGAATAAGTTCTGAAGTCGAAATTATTGACAGTGAAACAGACAAAGCCTCATATTTCAAAGACGAGTTTGAGGTACAAGATACAAATAAAAATCAAGAAAAAGAAATTATAAGTGAGAATGAAAGCGAGAGAGATAAGCATGACGTCAGTGAATCTGAGTCGCAAGACGAAAGCATGAAGCAGGAAGAGAATGAGAGTGACGTAGAGCTAGATAAAAATGATTTAGATGAGACTGAGTCGCAAGACCTTAAAGAAGAAAAAGCTTACGAAGAAAATGAGCACATGAATATAATAGATAGAGTACAAAACGATGACGAAAATGAGCCAATAAGTTGGAGTAATTCTTTTAATGATGGTGCAGGTGTATTCGAAGTATATGATGCAAGTGATGAATGCACACAATACTAGTTAGATTTGATAAGGGATGTCAATATACCGAAAGACGGTAATTGCTTGTTTCACTCAGTAATAAAAGTATGTAATTTAGGAATGTCTGCAAATGAATTAAGAGACGTTTTATTGGACGCAATATCATTAGGTGCATGCGGAGACCCGAAAACAGCAGAAGCTATATTAACATCACGTACAAGACATGCCGATGTTGATTGTGTATTTATATTTTCGTGCGAGTTTAATCAAAATATCTGCGTACATTTTATAACAGATTATGATGAAACGCTATATTGTCATTTCAAGGCAAATAGTTCGAACGATTTTATTCATTTACATTGAAAAGGAAGGCATTTTACACCGTATCTTTATACGAGAAAAAATAATATAATCAAAAGACATCAAAATAATAAAGAAAACGAAGGAAGTACAGCTTCAAACGAAAACGATAACGAACAACGCGATAATAATATCAATGAGCCAGGTACTCCTATTACACCTACGACAGACGTACTGGCGCAAGGAGAAAAGAGTCAATCACATAAGATAAGTGATGTGCTCGAGCGCTGCCTTGTAAAGAATGCAAGGCCGCCGCGCGAGAAACCACCTTGGGCTCTGTTAGATGACGAAGTACCACAGCCATTTAGTAAATTAAAAATATCAAGAGATCACCCATTTAAATATAAAGAAAATTTAATTTATACGATTTCAACAGATTTTTACTTAAATACAGAAATAATTGAAGCACTTATAGAGCGGCAATATATAAATCCGGAAGAAATATCAAGCAGAAAATTTGCAGTCGGCGAGGTACATGTATCTCATTATAAAGATAATTTCATATTTTGTGCATTCGTTAAAGCACATATTGACGACAAAATATTAAAAGGAGATATTAAAAAAAGTATAAAAAATTTAAAGAAAATAATTGTACAGTACGATATTCCATACGTTAGCGTCGTGAGAGACTTAGCAATACTCTCAACTAGCGACTGGACATACTTCATAGAAATGTTTAATGAAATATTCGCAAATATGCCATTAGTAGCAGTATTTTACCAAAATAATATTCCAGTACCACCGGTAGAAGATAGATATAGATTACTCAAAGAATATCATGAGGCAGCTATAGGTGGGCACAGAGGAATAAATAAAACGTATAGCAAAATAGCAGCAGATTATTATTGGAGAAACATGAGACCAGAAGTACGACAATTCGTCCTAGGCTGCGAAAATTGCCAAACAAAACTAGTACGTGTTAAAACACGGCTGCCTATGTTGATTACAGACACACCTGCAAAAGCCTTTCAAAAATTATCTATGGATTTTAACGGGCCATTAAAGCAAACGAAGGAAGGATATAGATATGTGCTAACAGTGCAAGACTGGCTAACTAAATATTGTATCTTAATACCGACGGTACATGTAGACGCAGAAAAAGTAGCGCACGCCCTTACACGGAAAGTATTGGCATATTTTGGGCCACCATCTGATATTGTTACAGATCAAGGCAGACATTTCGTAAATAATCTACTCGAAAAATTTGCAGAGATATTTAAAATAGAAAAATATTGCACAACGTCATATCATCCTCAAAGTCAAGGAGGAATCGAACGCATGCATCATACAGTCACAGAATATCTAAAAGCATATATGGAAGAGAAGTCAGATTGGGCCGAACGACTAGACTTATGCCAGTTAGCATATAACAGTACAAAACACGAAGCAACAGGATACAGCCCTTACGAACTAGTGTTCGGATACAAAGCGCGTATGCCATCAAGCTTTCCACCGAAAGAAAAATTACAAACATATGATGAATATTTAAAAGAAACGGTAAAAAACCTTTCTCAATTACAAACGTTAGCGGCAATGAACCTAGTACAGGCCAAATACAGGTTAAAATATTACTACGATAAGAAATTAAACACTAAACATTTCCGAGAGGGTGAGAGCGTTTACTTACTAAAACAACCGCAGAAGGGTAAATACGACGCACAATATAAGAGAACGACAGATGATCACTGCTTATTTTACAGAAAAAAATAGAAAATATATAAAAAAATGAAAATTAATAATAATGGTTGAAATTAAGAAATGAGAATAATAAGATATCCTTAAAGGTGCGACGTTTCAACAAATATTGTATAAGCAAAAAAAAGAATCAAATATCTTTTGAATAAAAGCAAAAGTAAATAAGAAGAATAATTAGTAGATAAGATTCAGTTGTAAAGCAAAGCGTCAAAAAAATTGGCCGCAAAAGAAAAGAAAAGTTTTTTACTAATAAATAAAAATAATAAATTAGCTAATTGTTTTTGAGGATAATTGTGATAAAAATATTTTTATTATCAACAAAATTGTAAAATTAGCAAAAGTTAGGCAACTCAAATAATAATAACAACTATAAAAGAAATGCAGGATCTCGCCTAAGGTTCCCTATGAGTATCCTTTTACCCCTTACTCCTTACGGAAAATAAAAGTACAATGAATAAAAAAAATAAGGTAATAACATGCATGAGTTCAAAGAAAAAGAATAAATAAAATGTAAATAAAAATTATAACGAGAAGTAAATCTTCTCTATGTTGTAACAAAGCAACATGACATGCATAGTTTAATCAATAAAACATGCAAAAAAAATTGGAAATAAAAGTTAAAAAAAAAAAAGCAAAATAAGACTGTTAAATACAGTGAACTATTATATGCATGTGTTATCAACTTCGTGATAAAAGAAGTTGAATATTAATAATAATTATAAATTATTAAGAATTCAGCTAAAGGACTAAGATCTGAAAAAAAATATATCACCTTAACAACCGAACATATCCCAAAAATCCATGGGAATCGAACGCAAGTATCCTTTATAAAGTTATTCGAAAAAGAAGTGAAATGAAAATCCAATGAGTTTTTTGAGTTGAATAACATTGCTTATAAAATTAAAATAATAATACATAGAAAATACTGGAAGCAAGTAAAATTTTAGAAAAAAAGGCGATTATCAAGCCAATCGTGGTCGGAACCGTGGTCATATTCTAGTTGACGCAACGCTTCTGAAACGATAATGTTAACACAAAAAATACATGATAGAGTATTAATCAGTGATTAATTTAAAAAAAAAAAAAAGAAGTATTTTATAAGGAAGGAGGAATCAAAAAAATAAACAGATAAATGACGGTTAAACAATTAGAAATAGAGGGGGGACCCTTTTCCACTAATAAGTTAGTTTTGTTTCAGATAAATCATACAATTACTGAAAATCATGTACAAATTTTATCATGAAAAATTCAACAAAAAATGAGTTTGAATCCACGTTCGAATCCTGCTTCAAACCCACACAAAAACAAGTAGAAGGTTCTTTAAATCACTTGAAAATAAAATTAAATATCATCCGAGGAAGAGTACATTTCGTGATGTGAAAGCCTTCTTATCTTATCAAGAGTGCAACATGAACGCACTTGAATCTCCAAAAGAAACTTCTTTTAACATTAGAAAAAAGATAATGAATTTTGTATTTAAAGCTGTATAATTTAATAATTTAAAATTCATTTTAATTTTTGTACAATTTTGTAAAATATTCTATTATAAATGTCATATATCTTTTTGAAAAAAAGAGAGGGACCATAAATTCATAGTTAAAATGAAAAAGTATTTAAAAATAAACAGTAAAAAAAAATAGTACGCAAACAACACAACACCAACACAAAACAAATAGAAAAAGCTAGAAATTTTTGTAAGACAAGACGGGCATCGGCTCGTGTAGGTACACAAAAAGTACCAATTACACTTGAGGGACTTAATTTTAATAATTTTTTTTATTATTGTATTCATGTGTACGTTCTTGGCTTCGGGGGCCGAAGCCTCGCGGCTTTGGGCGTGTTACGTACATTATATTGTACATATATTAAAGTATAAAGCATAAAATAATGTAGAAACTCAGAGAAATACGACTCCGAGTTTTCGAACCAAGAGTCGCACGATGCGCAAAGTGCTGATTCGGCACTTCGTCGCGGGCAACTTACATCGTCGTTTTAGACAACGACGAGCGTGAGACCATCGCCGGACGCGCTAGAATACAGTAGTAACTAATCTCTCTCTCACTTTATTTTTGGTTATAATAAATAACAGTCAACTTCATATTAATTTTCTCTGTAATTATTTTTGCATCTTCACACTCCCTATAGGAGTGCGTATCAAAAATCCTACTTAACAGTTTCATATTATTATTTTTTTTTTATATTCAACGTATTTTTTTTCAATTGAATATTTGCAGGTTCCATTGATAGACGAATCAGAAATAAATATTTTGGAGTGGAAATTAGATTTTTTAAAGAATTCATTCCGGAAAAAGCCCAGAGAAATGGTTAGGCGTCTCATGGTCGAGATACTAGGCAAGGAGGTACTGAAAAATTCTTCACCCACTAGGAAAAACGGCCGGACGCCTATTCCAGAAAATGTCTATGAGGACGTGGAAAGTAATTTTTTTATCTATATTCTTACTAGCTCTATTAAATTATTAAGTAATACGATTAATATCCATTTTAATTTGATTTAGTTTTTGTTAATGCCAACACCAAACTAAAATATCGTTTAACTCATGATGAGTATAGGCAATGCTCAACAGCATTTTGCGCCACTCTGAGAAATCCAAAGCCTTCGCAATCTTCAAAAGGTAACGTCCAAAAAGAGAAAACATCATCTGCATTGAAGAATAAAGAACGCAAAGAAGAAATTCTTGATAAGGAAAAGTGTGAAAAACAAGATCGAGAAGAAGTAGAACGAATAAGATTGGAAATAGAAAGAGAAGAAAGTGAAAAATTGAAGGCGGAACAAGAAACGGAGAAGTAAAAAATGGAAAAGCAAAAAGAGCTAGAAAAGGAAAAAAAAAGAAAAGAAAGTGTCGAGAGTTTGAAAAGAGAACTAGAATATGAAAAAAAAATTGAAAGATACACAAAAAAAAGTATGAATCAGAAAATGTGAAGAAAAATGAAAACAAAAAAAGTAAAACCACAAACGTTCAAAAACAAGCGGACAAGAAAGACAATATTATTAAGAAAAAAAAAAGATTAAAAAGATTAATATTATTTATCTTATTTATATTTCATAAGAGTTATGATAATTAGTATTTGTTATTTCTAGGTTGAATTATTTTGATGTTGAAGAATATTAATATAATTACGTATTATGCAACAAGCACATAATGCATTATCAGTTGCATACTGTAATTTTTCTCCTGAAAGCCGAAAAGTTGTAACTAAGATGCGATTTTGAGGTTAAAAGGAGAAGAAATTCATTAAAAAATTCATAAAAATTCATACACTCTTATTCATTCTTCATTTAAATATAAATAAAAATATTAACTACAATATTTTTTTTCATTGTTTGATCTAAACAATAATAATTTGAGATAAAATGATTAATCACAGACCAATATACTTGTAAATATTTGCTCAAAGTTTCTATTTTCTTAAGAAAAATTCTTCTCAAGAATTTTCTTTAAAATTCATAATTCTTAAGAGATAAGAATCAACTTATTAATCGACATTGTGATGTGTTGCGGAATTGTTGTGAATATGCCAAGAGGGTTTATACTCATCAATTTTAAAGAAAGCTCCAGAGGAAGATTTTCGTTAAGAAAATCAAAACGTCCAGTCTATATTTACAAGTGTATTAGCTTGTGATTAGTTATTTTACCTCACTAAAAGATAAATATATGGGGATATCCGTGGAACTTTTTAATTTTGAGAGGTCGACTTCACAATAATTCAAAAGTCTATAATACAAGTTTCTGGAGTGGCACACACTTCAATAAGGGCTTAAATTACTCGTTTCTGTGAGTAGAATATGTAATTAAATTTTGGTATTGATTGAAAAATCGGTCTTCACGGTACATAATTTTATACGCCAAAAATGATACTTTTTTTATATTTTTCTACGTGTGTTTCTTGAGCTATAAAAAAATGACCGTACTTTCGATCATTTTCAAATTTTCTGAGCATAATGAATATAGTGAAAACAACAGTTTAAGCCGACCCTGGTACATGTGCCCCTCTTTTGGTAGCTGTTTGACTATTTTTAATGTAGGTGAGATTTTTAGATGAAAATCTCATTTACATTACATCTCACTTACTTATGTATTCTAAATAATATTTAGTATCATCTTTTCGTGCTTTTGATGTTGAAAATAAATTTGACTGAATTTTTCTTTCTTTTTTTTAATCATCAACGGGCATTTTCTGCATTTTAACATTTAAATATAAATTTAAAGACAATACAGTTGATGTATTATTTAACGTGGTGTCACCCATGGCAGAGTCAGTGAAAAAGCGACCAGACGGGGAATCGGTCTCGCGGGAACGAGAATGCAAGTCCCGCGCCTTTGCCTCTACGCCACCTCTACCGAACGCCGAACTCTACCAAATTTATGAAAAAAATTATTAATTATTTTATTAATTCTTCAGATAGAGTTTGAAACAAGTTTTTCCGAACTCCAGCAAAACTTTACAGCGTATATTCAAATAGAATTTGTTGAAATTTAAGCCAAAGATTTGCGAAATTTCCCTATTTATTTTAGACAGATGGATATTATTTTATTTTGTATAAGAGTACAAAAACGTGTAATACAATTTGTAAATATAAAAACAATAAATATTGCACAAAATGTTATAAAAAAGTATAAATGTAAATATTGCACAATTAATATCATAGTCAGTCACTAAATCTAATAATACTGAATAAGTAAGTCACAAACAAAAATAAATAAAAGTGATATCACAGAGTAATCAAAAATACACGCAATATAAATAAAAATAATTATATAAATAAAAATCAGTCATACAATATATATCAGTTACAATATTAAAATTTAAAAGAATTAAATTTAATATATAATAAAATAAAATAACAAGCGTACACAATAGCATGAAACGCAGTCAAAAATAAAATAAAATAAAAACTCTCACTCGCCAACCATTCAGCCAACACTCATACAATAAATACACTCACACCTTAAACCTATATACAGGACGTTACAAAAAAAAATTAAATAAATTAACACAAATAAATAGTAGAAAAATATTAATCTAGGTCGAGCAAGTACCCTCTCACTGCTGCTTTGAACCTGTTGAGAGATGGAAGATGTTTAATCTCAGCAGGCAGGGAGTTCCAAAAATGCGCACCTTGAACTTGGAAGGAATTCCTTCTAGTCTCAGTGCGCATGAAGGGCACCGCTAGATCCTTAGTCTCTCCCCTAGTAGCCGCCCTAGGTACACGTCTAGTGAAGAGACTCTCTAGATGCTCCGGAGTATTCATGCGCGCGATTTTGTACATAAGCACAGCCAAAAAATACTGTCTCCTCGAATCAGTACGCAGCCAACCCAACGCGGTTCTATAAGGAGAAACATGATCACCCATTCTCAAACCCATTACATATCTCACACATGAATTTTGTAATCTCTGTATTTATCTTCTCAACTCCTGAGAAGCATCAAACAGAACAACTGGACTATATCCAAGATGTGGAAACAGCAGGGCGGTTGCGAGCTGTTTACGCAGAGTCTCCGTGGTGTACCGACGGAAAAACCGCAGGGCATACAAAACTCTATTAAACTTTTTTGTAATCATATCAACGTGCGGTACCCATAAAAGTTTAGGGTCAAGCACAACACCAAGACTCGTCACGGAGTCAGAAAAAGGTATACTAACGCCTCCCTCAAAATCAATCGTACGTGACCTATCAGCATAAAAAGAATTTACAAAACGACTATTGCCAAAGACGATTGCCTTGGTTTTATTAGAATTCAAAGTGAGTGAGGCACCAGCCGCCCACTCCGACACCGCTTTGGCCGCCTTCTGTAGAGTGAGAATACCCTCTTCCATATTCTCGCGAGGCACCTGCGTGTAAATTTGCAGATCGTCTGCATAGAGTAGGTGCTCGACGCAACCAGAGTCAAGAGCGTCACGTACGTCATTAATGTAAAGATAAGACAACAGAGGCCCCAGTACCGAACCCTGTGGAACTCCAACGTTGGTTGTCAGCCAACTCGATTCCTCGTTTAAATGCGTGGAAACCATTTGTTTCCTTCCTAATATATAAGAGTATCCACAAGAGAGCAGCCCTGGGAAGCCCCATCGATCTAAGCCTAGTAAGTAACTTGAAGGGAGAGATCGTGTCGAATGCCTTACTGAAGTCAAAAAGTAAAAGTAACGTGACGAGTTTTTTGTCTAGACCCGATCTTATGTCATCAGTTAATTTAAGAATAGCTGTTTGTGTAGAGTTATGCTTTTTGAAGGCAGTCTGCATTGGGTCAAGTATTTTATTAGCAGTAATGTACTCCTGCAATTGGTCATGGGCGATCTTCTCAATATTTATTCTATCAAACTAAAAAGTATTCAAATACAGTTCAAATAAAGTTTTACCAAACTTCTGCAAAACTTAACAATTTATTTTATTAATTTAGAAAATATTGGAAAATAGTTCGTACAAAGTTTTGCCAAACCTTTGCGAAATTTCCCTACTTATTCTATCAAACTGAAAAGTATTCAGATACAGTTCAAATAAAGTTTCGTCAAACTTTTGCAAAACTTTACAATTTATTTTATTAATTTAGAAAATATTGGAAAATAGTTTGTACAAAGTTTTGCCAAACCTTTGCAAAATTTCACCATTTACTATAGGAAACAAACAAATATTCAAATAAAATTCAGAATAAATTTTGTTAAACTTCCACGAAATTTCATAATTTTCCACAATGAAAAAATATGAAGTTTGGGATTGTCTCATTTTCAAAGTTTGGCCCAAAGTTTTTAGAAATAAAACTTGTGCCGTACTTATCCTAAACCTAAAAATTTTTACGTGGGTATTTGTTTATTTATGTAATATTTTTGTTAACTTTTATAATTCTATAAATTACTAGCAGCATGTACAATTTATGTCGAAGAATCTTTTTATTTCAAATATTAAAATTGAAATCCTTTAATCCAATTAAAAATCATATTAAGTTTCTTAATGCTAACTCAAAATTTGTGGCTTTATTCTTTTTTATCATTTCAAAAATAAATGATGTTAAAAACCTATGTACAATATTTTTGTTTAAATGTCGCTTTTTAAATCATAAAACATGTTTCTAAAAAACTTTTATTGGTTAAACTTGTATTTGTATCACTATATCAGAATGAACGTTTACACCACTATTTGTGAAAATAATGAAAAATTTAATCACTTGTTCATCTACATTTTTATATACAGAATATCACTAGGTGAATGTTCTATCTCAGGCACTTTGAATTTCATTAGTTTTACATTTTGATAATGATCAGTAATAGTTGTTATAATATATTTTCTAAAACTTAACTAACAATCAATTTATTATTTTTTGAATTACATACAAATAAATATCTTTTTTGTGGGTGATCGATTATTTCAGAACATGAATATTAAGCCTCAATTTTTTCATGTTCTCCAAGAACACTTTTATAAGATAAATTAAATATTTTCGATAATTCGCTAAAATAATCTTCTAGCCAAGATCCAAAGACAGCATTAATTTCTAAATCGTATTGATCATTAGCCAAACCAATTGAAACTATTTCAGTAGCACCAAATAATCACTTATTAATTTTTTAAATAAACTATCACTTAGTCCTTGTACCTACAATTTTAAGTTTTTCAGTAAATTAATGAAAGACATATGGAGATGGAATTTATAAAAAATGTTCATATTCATCAGTGTATCGTCGTGACCAGCGATAACGACTAAGAAAATGAACTAACTCATCTATTATTACCACTCATTGCATCTAAACTGCTTTTTTGCTTTCTGTATTAACTATAAATGTATACAAAATTTAAATGTTGAAATCACCTCTAGCGAAAAAAATTTCAAATAATAATTAATAAAAAATGATGATAAATAATAAAAATGAATAAAAACTATTTGCAAGTAATAAAGAATGAAAAAAAGTAATAAAAATAGATAAAAAAGGATAAAAGTGGATGAAAATGAATAAAATACAATAATACGTAATTAAATTGAATAAAAGGGAATAAAATTGGTATGAATTCAGACATTTTATTAGATTTTATCCCTTTTTATCCGATTTAATTTATTATTATTACAAAATAATAATTTTAATCCATTTATATTGGTTTTTTATTTTTTTAATCAATTATTAATATTTTTCATCAGTTTTTATTTAGATAATAAATATACAATAAACAAGATTTTTAAAATAACATACGAGTAAGAAACTATATAAATGAATTGTGTTATGTTTTTGAAAATGTCTATATTTATTCGATCGCTGTGAATTAATCTGACCTATATCATATCAAACCTAATATAAACGTAACGCCGCAGAGGTCGCTAGTAAACATGCGCGCATTTTAGTAATGGTCAGTTGGATCGGACTTATATACAAAGTGTACTGAACTCTCACCATTTGCGGGAGTTGGACACAAATTTTAACGTCAAGTAACAGGATTTTTTGGTTTAAAATATGATGGTATCGTTGTCAGGATTGCATACGCAAGGGGTATTTTGACAAGAAGCTATAATATTTCTCGAATGTATGACAAAAATTACTATGTGAACTAATAAAAATTTATAGGTGTTATTGGAATAATGAAAAGGTTCAAAATTTTACTATGGTAACATAGTAATTATTTTGAGATTGTTTTGTAATAGTTCTAAAATGTCCTCCCGGTCAAAAAAAAAATCTATTAATATAGCTAAAAATATAGGTAAAGAAAATACAGCTATATTGATGTGTATTATAGTTATATTTATGTGTTTTTTTAGCTGTATATCTATGAGAAATATAGCTAGATTTTTAGCTATATTTCTAGCTATAATAGGCTAAAATAGGGATTGTACCTATAAAGATAGGTAAAAATATAGCTAAAAATCTAGCTATATTTCTCATAGATATACAGCTAAAAAAACACTGAATATAGCTATAATATACAATGTTGTTGTATTTTTACCTATATTTTTAGCTATATTTATAGATGTTTTTTTTGCAGGGCTAGCATTTTTTACTGCTTACCTTGTAAATAGTTTTAGAAACCTAATAAAATTTACTACAACGCTAGAAGAAAGAGCATGTTTTCATGTGAGCGCGTTATAATGCTAACAGTAATTTTTAGAATTTTCTCTTAATATATTTGTGTATTTTTCCTGCAGGATTTAGAGATTGATACATTGAAATAAAATTTTTATTTTACATTAGTAAACACACGAATATATATTAACCTATAATTGTTTTAGAAAATTTGCAAATAAATTGGAATAATACAATTTTTGAAAACCTACATTATCTATTTTACATGCTATTTATAAGATTTAAAACATTTTTGAAATTTATTATATAAACTGATAAAAACTGATAAAAAATAATTAAAATTAATTTAATGTGATAAATAATAATAATAACCGATAGAAATGGATGAAAACGGATAAAATGTCTAAATTTCTACACTGTTATCATTTCTATCCATTTTTATCTATTTTTTTTCCTTTTATCACTTATTATCAAGATTTATCCATTTTAATCACTTTTTATTCATGATTATCATGTTTTATCATTTTTTATTACAAATCTCTTTCGCCAGAGACATAACATGTATATATACTTATACACACATGTCAATGTGTACATATACATAACTCTTGTATAATATATTATACTCATAGGAATGCGTCCTCAACTTAGCTTAGCAGACGTAGACTCGAAACTGTTGCAAAAGACATAGATGAGAAACCTTCCATATGATGTTCCGAGCATACGTACAAAAATCGTATTACCGACGATATTATCATCAATAATGATTCATGAAAATATTAACAATGATTAACGATTAATGATGATAATGTTGATTAATAATAACGAATTAAAACATAATCAATAAATAATCTATTTTTAATTGATAAGAAAACGATTTTAAGCAAATAATATTGATAAATAATAGATACATTTAATAACTCAATTATAACTTAAATGATATTGAATTTATTTATCTTGCTCAAGTGTAGAACTTAGATTTCACGATTAAAAACAAGTATAATACTAAAGTATTTTTTCAGTTTCAAGAAACAAAAGGCACGTGTCTTGCAGGTGTTCATACACCTGCAAGACACGTGCAATATACCCAGTAAACATTTCTAAGATTGGTCTCAAGTTACCGGACACCTGTACGACTTCTCAAATTTTAAGGATTCAAAACTCTTGCTGGGTTTCGAGTTTCAAGCGCACGTGCAAGATGTCTCAAATTTCAGTGGCTTAAATTCCTCTGAGCTATCGACAAAACAAGTAGGAACCAGTCGCCTTGCACGTGTGACAGCCAACACTTGGGAAGATTATCTTTCACGTGCGCATGCAGATTATCGTTCACCGCAATCGATGGGTCCAATAGAGCGTAGCCTAATCGAATATTTAAAAATGTATATTGATCGATCTGACTGGGATGTCTGGGTGAGAGCACTACCTTCTCCTACAACACTTCTGTTCATTCTGCGCACGGATTCACTCTACATGAGTTAATTTTTTATCGAAAAGCACGTCTACCTTCGGAGATTGAAACCAAAATTCTCGAAAAAACTTACGAAATGTATTTGGATAATATTATTGATGGATTAAATACGACTCAATCAACTGCGCGAGAAAAATTAATCGAGGCAAAAGAATGCTCTAAAAATTACTATAACCAAAAATTAAACGTAAAAAACTTTGAAGTAGGAGAAGAAGTATACTTCTTAAAGGAACCTAAAATACCTAAATTTGATAATAAATATGCGGAAACTTACAGAATTATTGTATTAATCGGAGAAAGGAACGCAAAAATCGATTTAGGTGGGGGAAGAGTTAAAATTGTTCATTTAGATAAATTAAAACATGCGTGTCTTCGACCTGTATTATTTGTAAAATATTGTAAAAAAAAAGTATATGGCTGATTCCATTTCAAATCGAACAGTCAGTATACACTCAAGTCACCAATTACTGCGCTAATGGAGTATGTTATTCTACCCTAAAAATAAGGGTATACGTATTTTTTTATTTTGCTGAAATATCAAAATTGCATCAGATATGCACTTTTGAAAATTGCATACAAAAACTAAATGTTAAAACTAAAAATGTTGAGAATAACTTTAGAGAGCTATCGTTTTACCAATTTCCAATGAATTTTGATAAACCTTTTTTTATTTTATTTCGTTTTGAGCCCTCTTCAACCCCGTGCAAGAAATTTAAAAAAAAACTAAAAAATGACTGAGATATATGCATTTTACCAAAAAATACACTTTTTATGCACATGCATTTTTCTCGAAAAGGCCATTTTTTTTTTTTGCTGAAATTTTTTTTGCTGATAGAGGACCAAAATACCTATCTAATAGTACTTGTTTGATCCCGGGTTTTTTGGTTTAGAGCGAGAAAAAAATTCACAAATTTTGTTGGTGAAAAATGCTTGTATATACGTTCGGAAGTCTTAAGCAGTCGACATTTAAATATTATCCTTCGTTTAGCATTATCCAGGAACAACAACGTGGACGTAGAAGGATTCTGTTCCCTTCGGGGTGCTTTTTTAGAGTGAGTTCCCCTTGCCTCTCACTGTTGGGATGCGTCAAAAAAATAATTATAGATAATTATTTTTTTTTATTTTTGCGCTTATTATTTTTAGTTTTAAATGTAATCTCACGACGCTTGGCTTTTTTTTCTTGTTTTTTACTTCATTTAGTGCATGTATAGCTGTCCTGCCAATAAATATATGTGATTTTAATTCCCCAAGTTTTTTTAACCACATATGACTTTTTTGAATTTCATTATATTTAGAAACCCCACTCCATTCAATATTTTTCTTTTTTCTAAATCTTTCAATCTCATTTATTGGTAGTAAAATGATTTTTATTGCATTGGTGTAACTTTGAACCCAATTTATAAAATCGTCAGCATTTTGTATCGATTCTTCATGAACTCTCTTCAAGTTATGTGAAGTAGCATAATGCTTTAGAAGCCCACCTATTCCATCAACGGCTCCTTTCCCATGACCAGTCGCAGAAAATAATCATTTCATTTCATAAAACCAATGTTTGAATTCATGTAGTTGAAAACGATTTTTAAATTGGCTTGGAGCTCCATCTGATATGATAGTGACTTTAGTAACTAAATAATTCTTTTTCATAAGATCGATAATTTTATTTATTGCTAGCAGTGCATATGCAGTATCATGCTTTTTGTCGTCACTAACTATCGCAAAACTTTGTGTTATCTCTCCTTGGTAACAGACTGCAGTAAAAATAGATTTTGGTTATTTACCCAATGATTTCCTTGAACCGCTTTATTATTTATTACAGACCAATTTTCTGCAAAGTCAACGTGGATGATTAACTTAGTAGGATCAGCTTTACCTTCTTCTTTTTCTTTTTTTATAGCTTCACGTTGAATATTTTTTATGTATATATGAGTACTTGCTTTCAATGCGCAGATTGAAAGTTTTTCTTTAAAAACTGTTAAGCTTATTGTTTGTTTAATAAGATTACCATTATCCCACAAAGCAAACGTAATTTCATCTTCACAATTTTGTTTCAGTTTTAACAATTCTAATGTGATACCCGCACCACCGGGACAATCTTTGCATTCTTGCAAGAAACATGAATCAGATGGTTCAGAACACAACATTGTGTTAGTTATTTCTGAACGAATTGAATCTAATTCGGAATTCTTATCGCCTCTAAAACGAATCAAACTTGTAAGAAACAGTTAAAAATTTTCGCAATGAACACAAAGACAAGCTTCCTTCACAGGGCTAGTTAAGACGAAACTTGGTCTTAGACTATAGAATTTCGATTTTCCTATTTGTAAGTTTGGATTTTCTTTTCTTAATTGACTATATGTTTCTTTTAAGCTTCGAGTAAGAAACCATTTGACTTCTTTAGTTTTTGTGTTATTAATTTTAACAGTTACAACATCAGATTTATTTGGACTTTGTCTACTACAATTAAAATCATCATTTAAAAAATATTCCATAACGATATTTTTTGTGCTTTCATCAATAGGATAACCAGTATATAAATCTGGCTCCGAATAAACTCCTTTATTTTTCACGAGATTTCTTGATTTATTTATCATATACTCGCTTATATTCGGGAATAGTGAGCAAACTTTTATTTTGCTTAATTTTGAAGGTAGTAGAGTTAGAAGTTTTATTTTCTCCGAAATAGAAGAGCATTTTTCTAAAGCCAATTTAAAATTTTCTAAAAATTCATTCCAATAGTTTTCAGTGGAATTTTCGTCCGATTCTATTGATTCAACTGAAATGCCATACGCATCTTCTAATTTACTTCCAACAGTAGCAGAAAAAGCTGAAATTAAGGATTTTTTCTTTTTAGATACGTAATTTCCTCTAAAATTTTCAGGTATTGCAGTTTTTCTTTTTAGGGGTGAGATGCATTCAGGTAAAACTGAATTGATACTCTCGTTTAATTCTTCTATTCGTTCGGGTTTCTTCGGAATAAAATCATCATCTCTTCCGCTAAAAAGTTCAGTGATTTCATTTTCAGATATAGACTCAAAATCACTTAAAATCATTTTTGATATGCGTTTATGGCAATTTTTACATACATTAGTAGATGGCAATATATTTAAATCTGGATAAAGCTGTGCCAAATTAATGGCTAAATCTTCCAACGGTCTAAAACGTGAATTACTGCTTATATAAACTACCTTTTTATGCATTTGAAAAAAATCGGGACATGAAATTCTTTTAGAAGAGTAAATTTCGGATATTGTTATTTCACAATTTTGTTGAATTTTTCACAAGCCCGAGAAGCACCTTTCAAAGCAGCCGTAAAAATAACTAGCTTCTATATAACAGTTCTAATATGCTGTTTTGGTTACGCGATGTATTTGTCCGCGAGTTAGCCTCCTATTGTTTGTACATCGAAACATACATAATATAGATATACACGAATAGAATTCTTTTTTTTCATGTTTAAATATTTATTTTTATATTACGAATTTAAACATATATATATATATATATATATATATATATATATATATATATATATATATACACTATTGATGCTATATACATGCATACAAATGTAAACAAATGATGAGCCAAGCATACGACAGTGTTTGAATGCAGACTGCTTAAGACTTCCGAACGTATATACAAGCATTTTTCACCAACAAAATTTGTGAATTTTTTTCTCGCTCCAAACCAAAAAACCCGGGATCAAACAAGTACTATTAGATAGGTATTTTGGTCCTCTATCAGTAAAAAAAATTTCAGCAAAAAAAAAAATGGCCTTTTCGAGAAAAATGCATAAGCATAAAAAGTGCATTTTTTGGTAAAATGCATATATCTCAGTCATTTTTTAGTTTTTTTTAAATTACTTGCACGGAGTTGAAGAGGGCTCAAAACGAAATAAAATAAAAAAAGGTTTATCAAAATTCATTGGAAATTGGTAAAACGATAGCTCTCTAAAGTTATTCTCAACATTTTTAGTTTTAACATTTAGTTTTTGTATGCAATTTTCAAAAGTGCATATCTGATGCAATTTTGATATTTCAGCAAAATAAAAAAATACGTATACCCTTATTTTTAGGGTAGAATAACATACTCCATTAGCGCAGTAATTGGTGACTTGAGTGTATACTGACTGTTCGATTTGAAATGGAATCAGCCATATGTATGTTTCTATCTTAATAAAGTAATTGTATTTAAGGAGACAGGAGAGGTGGAAGAGTTGGAGATGCTCTTGGAGATTGTGATCATGTGGTCCAATCTCCTAGTGGATCCCAGCGATTATAGTTGGCTGCACCTCACGGACGGAAGCAAAGGCAAAAGGGGCTCCCCTTCTCCTTAAAACACGAAAGTTTTTTTTTTATAAAAAGAGGAATGCGTGTTTTACGGCAATCGGAGCGCCATCGTTTGCTGAAACTTATTCGAATTAAGCCCACAAAAGGATGAAATTCCAATCGTATCAGGACACATCCTAACGAAATTTTTAGAACTCCTCATTTTTCTTCTGAAATTTTTTTCAAACAGGCATAACGTATCTTTACGGTTGATGAATTTTTTTTCATTATAATGAATGCTACAATTTTCCTTTGAGAAGATATTTAATTAAGAGTACTTGACATTGCAATTGATTGATTGATTGATTGATAGATAGTTGATTTTTATTGGCCATCAGCTATTAAGGCTGTTTCGGCCATTCCACAATTTCGGTCCATCGATGATCTTCAGGGATCTCTCGATGACTTTTTATTTTCATATCTATTTCATCCAAATTTCGTCCAGTAGAGCTTTATTACACATGTTCATCATCTTCATCACCCAGTAGGACTTTTAAACATCTTTATCGCCCAGTGGGACTTTTTAACAACACCCTCATTTTGCCCCGAGAGGCTTTCTATAAGCGTTTTAGTGGTCTTCGTGTTCTATTTCCCGGAGAGGAAGAAAAGAATTTTTCCGAAATTTTCCTGAGGAATCGAACTTTGGTCCACTGAAGCGCGAGCGAAGAGCTTTAGCCCCTGCGCTATGGCCGCTCCTAGACATCGCAATTATTAACAGTTGACCGCAGATGCGCCATCTAACCTTTATTCAATTCTCATTTAGCAGCTATTATTTTACTGCATATTTCAGATTCACTTATATGAACATAATACAATAAATATAAATAGATTATCAAAAACGGCAATGATATTTAATTTATGGACTTATCTCTTTCTTCCAGTATGCATCACGATTCGCAAAAGGAGTCTTCCCATGAGTAATGAATAAATAAAGCTATAATCTAAAGTAAGATAAAATTTATAGGGATATTTTAATTGAAGCTAGAGACAATAAAATGATAATTTTTAATATAATTATTGATAATAATTATTTTATTCTGAATGTAAAATAAATAAACATAGGTAAATAGATCGGTGGACAAAATTTAATTTTTTCAAAAACAAAAACTTCAATAATAATTTATATGAAAAAAAAACTACAACTGAAAATAATAATAATATATAAATAATGTACAAAGTAATATAATAATAATATAATAAATAAAACATAAATATTGCACTTGATATCGCAGATCAGCTAATAAGGAAATAATATTTTAAAATAAAACCTTTATTTTTAACCGACTCCAAAAAGGAGGAGATTCTCAATTCGACTAATTTTTTTTTTTTTTTTTTTTTTAATGTCTGTTACCTCATAACTCCGCCATTTCTTAACCGATTCGAAAAAACTTTTTCTTATCTGATAGAGAATGTCGGCAGGAAGGTCCCATACGTGTCCTATAATTATTGGGCCAATATTCGGTTTGTATGACCCAATTATCAAATTAAGAAAAAAACCGGGTATTTTGTTTTCTCATTTACCTCCCTTATACTTTGCCTACTCTCTCTCTCCCTCTCTCTCTCTCTCTCTCTTACCTGAGCTTGAATATGTATACATGCACACATAACGACACTGTGCTATTGAGCCTTCTTTCTTTCCTGCTATATATTGCTTAGTGGTGTACTAATACATGCGTATGAATTAATAATGAAAGTTTAATGTAATTAGTGGGTCTATTTGCGTTTTTAGTAAGGGGATTCACTAGAAGATAGAAAATAAAAATTTTTTAACAAAAACAAACAATTTAAAAAATTTTTAATAAATAAAAACCGACTTTAAAAATATCGAATAAAAACAAAATTTTTTACAAAAAATAAGATTTTAAAAACATTGCACTAGAAAATGACAAATAAAAAATTTTTAACAAAAAAAAACCGACTTCAAAAAATGCACTGAAGAGTAACAAATAATTTATTATCTTTAGAAATCATACAAATAATTGGTAAAATACAATTTTAGAAGTCGGCGTCTAATTCTAAATCTGTGGTGCGTAAGCAGAACGACTTAGTCCATTTTTTCAAAAATAACGTTCACATTCATTGTTTAAAAATAACGTTTACATTTATTGTTAAAAAATAACGTTAACATTCATTGAGGAATTAGACGCCGACTTCTAAAATTATACTTTACCAATTATTTGTATGATTTCTAAAGATAATAAATTATTTGTTACTTTTCAGTGCATTTTTTGAAGTCAGTTTTTTTTTTGTTAAAAATTTTTTTTGCATCTAGTGCTTAGGGATATTTTCTCCTTATCTTGTAATAGGATCATTTCCGTCCTTGTGCCGCTGAATCGCCATTCATAAATTCATCTATAATTCATAAATAAATCTACCGTCGTTGCATATTTACATATCTCTGAGACGCAAAAGAGAATAAATTAAAAGAAGAAGGACGATATTACGAAAGGAAAAATAAATATAACTAGAAAAAAGGTACAGAATAAAGAAAGAAAGAGTATAATAAGACAAAGAACAAGAGAAAAGGTGTACAAGTGATAAAATAAGTGATATGAATGTAATGGATCAAGACAACAAGGTCGCCGAACCTCAAAGCGAGTATCAAAATCAGCCTGCAGGACCACCGTTTATCCCTGTGTACGGCCCCTTTTTACCTGTATATTTAATAAATGTACAGATTTAAGTACCTCGTTCCCGGGAAGGATTAAATCCATTTAAAGCACCGCCATCGATGCGCACAATTGCAGAAAGAAGACGTCTTCAAAGAATCCTACAAGGATATGACAACGAACACACTGCATTATCTCGTGACACAGCTTGCTTAGTAGTCACCTTTTTTCAAGGAATAAACAACGAATGAAGATATTTGGATTGTCATCTCGAAGATATGTATGAATGGAAATTCAAGTTTATACACGTGGTGGGACTACGTAGTGTTTTAAAATCACCCTCATGTCCAAACTGCCAGCACGACCCTTTCCAACTTACGTGGTATAAACGTTGTCAGGATTGCATGTTCATTTTTTACACTCATAAGAAAGAAATAAGAAGAGGGGAGATTATAAAGAGCGTTTCGCAGCAATAAGGTCTTTCTTTTTACATATATCTGAACCTTTTCTAGCTACGCATAGAAATTAAACCTGTAAATAGATCCTGCGTGTACAGGCTAGTTGTTTTATTTTAATAAGCAAAACAGGTTACCAAAGGTACCATTTATAAAGAGTTTTTTTTTTATTATCCATGTGAATCAACACGCATTAACTAAAATGCAAATAAGACTTATATTTACAGCTAGTTGCGTGTGCAAACATTTTGAAATTGAAAAGTTTTCCTTCTTTTTTTTCGCTAATACTCAAAGATAAAATTCTGATTGAAGATTATAACCAGAAAAGGTAATACATCTAAAAGTGTAGTAATACTCTGCCATAGATCAAGAGTATTTGGTTTCTTTTAAAGAAAAGAAAGAAAAAGGAGTGTTTACGCTAAAGAAAAATGTACAAAAATTTTATATTGTTTCTACGACTGTTAAACAACTTATCACTGTAACTTGATTACAAATAAATACAGCAAAAAAAAGAAACACAATCTTAATTACTAATTTATAACAAACCTTGTTTTAACGCTCATATGTATATATATACGTATCTATTGAAATTTTTTCTTATTGCATTTAAAACTTTTTATAAAATATATGTATGTATATATATGTATAATAAAATAAGATAATAATATATATTAAATTTTCCTTGCCTTGAATAATAAACTTTTGTAAATATATAGATATATATATGAAAAAAAAAAAAAAAATTTTTTTTCGATGCACTGTAAATAAATACTTTTTTGTTTTAAAATCTTTAATATAATAACTAGCCAAACAAAACGTTGTCATTAATAGATAATCTGATACAAATCTTCTACTTAAGAAAATCTAATGCATTGTTCTCAAGGAATGCACCCTTTTTTATCAGAGGCTTACTGACCTAAACATTTAAATATTGAATCAATGCAACTGATTTAAACCCTTTCTAAAGACAGTACGACACCTTTTGGATTAAAATACTCATCAGTACTCATCTGCTCTATTGATCAACTATACCTTTAAAGCAATTGGAATGATTTAGACATTCAGCATGTATCTAGATGCAATGGCACTATTATCTCAATTTAACTTTATTTCAAAACTGGCAATGTGCATAAGCACGTCTTTTGGTATATCTAATAAATCCCCCGCATATATTTATATTATAATAACTTATATATATATATTTTCCTATGTGTATTTATTTCTATTTATTTCCCTCACACATATATATTTATTTATACTGACCAGAAGACAAAGAAGAATTAATTAGTAATAAAACTAAAAGAAGAGTAAGTTTCTGAAAAAGAAAATTAAAACATTAACAGAAGAGAAAAAAAAAATAATAAATCAAGAGAAAATTGGGATAAGAAGATTTCCATTGAATAGAATAAGAAATCTGCAAAGACAAAAACAGAGAACAAGATTAATTTACAAGAGAAATAAGGATATCAAGAAAAAAAAATAAGACTTAAAACCTTTTCATTGATTTACTCCTCTATTATTTATTGTAATTTATCCTTATATATATATATATATATATATATATATATATATATATATATATATATATATATATATTTATTTTGTCTCAGTGTCTCTATTTCTAAAATCACCCCAGGCACAGTGGTAACCCTAATCGTACTAGCAACACACTCTAGAAGCGTGTACCTAGCAATACGTGACCTCTGTTTGAAGATTCCAGAGAAACAGAATCGTAAATTTTCTTTTGACTTAGGAAGATAATTAGAAATCAAAGAGTTTTAAAGAGTTTTAAATTAAATAGTAGTTGGCCTTATCTCGGGCTTCACCCAGTGAAGCCCGAGATGAGGTACTAAATAAGTAGGCAGATATACGCTTAGATGCCGGCAGGGACCAATATCAGCGAACCACAGATGGTATGACCAGAGAAACACCAAGACGTGGAAACAGTGACAATAGAGGTGGTAGAGGCGCAAGAGACCATAAAGTTAACCAGTTAAGAGACAACCATGATCAACGACGGGATGCACCAAGGGAAGATCTACAAAAATATAATGAGCGAAGAGAGAGAAGAGACCGAAAAGGTAGCCGAAATATGAGATAGAAGAGATAGAGAAGATAGAGGAAACAGACAAAACAGAAGAGATAGAGAGTACAGAGGTCACATAAAAAACCGACGAGATGACGACTATAGCGATAATTCAGATAACTCTAGTGACACAGAAGATTATAGCAGCGACGAGGATTATCGAAGACACCAAAGCAATCAGGTAGACATGACTGACCGAGACAACGCTATCAACGAAACGCTTAAGAATTGGAGGATTTCTTTCAGTGAAGATTTTTGAGAAGGACCGGAGGAGTTTCTCGCCAGGTTGAGTAACTGTCGTAGAAACACCGGTATTCCAGATGAAGATCTGCTAAGGTCTATACCCTGCGTGTTTACTGGTGCAGCAAGCATCTGGTATAGGACCGCAGAATTAGAAGTATATGACTGGAAGAGCTTCTAGAGGACCTTCAGACATCAATATGTTAGCGATGTCAAACGAGTAGACCTTCTCGATGAGCTGAAAAGGCGAACTCAAGCCAAAGAAGAGAGCATAGCCCACTTCATATCTTGCTTCAGGTGTATCGTAGGATACACCTGAGAGAGTACTTTGAAAATCCACCGTCGATGAGAACCCAGATAGATACGGCGTATAGGAATCTTTTACCAGAATATCGCAAGTTTATGGCAGGTAGACGAGTAGACACCTACGAAGATCTCAGAAGGTTAGGTCGACGCTGAGAAAAACAAAAGGACTTCGATAATCGATATCAACCCCCACTACCACGAGAGAAGATGTTAATTCAAGGTACAGCGTTTGAAGCTCCTAAAAGGACAGATAAACCCTGAATAGCTAAGGTAGAAGAATTTGAAGAAACCGACAGCGAAAGTAAGAGGGAACCAGAGGAAATTCCTTAACCGACCTAACGAAAACAACGACGACGACGGAAGAAAAATAATAAGCAACAAGAACCTAAAGTTGCAGGAGTACAAGAAGTAAAACAGACCCAAGCTAACGCGGACCCCCCACCAGAGACCCAGACCACCGTAACACAGAGTACACCAGTAGTGGTACCTGAGCAGATTTCTATGGCAATATGGCTGCCAAATGTAATACTACTGGTTAACTGGTGGAGTGCACTAGCTGGACCGCAATATGACAACCAGGCGATATCAACAGCCAGCAAATATAGCTAGTGGAGCCAACGGAGCAGCTAGAGGCCAACCGCAGTATTCAGCGTGTTATACTTGTCAGACCGCTGGATACAGAGCAAAGGACTATCCACGAAGAATCTGTCGCTCCTGTGGAGAAATGTGTCATTCTATGAATGTTTGCCCCACCCAGTCGACCCCAGTGAATAAACCTAATCAAAATTACACATCAAGAAACGCGAATTGGACCCCAAACCAAGTCAATCAGGCACAAAGACCCAATCAACAAAGGACAGCGAACCTACAACAATCACAGGAAAGTGGAGCAGCGGGGGGGCAGAACCAAGCTCAAACCCCCCCCTCTCTCTGATGCGAAACCCTCTAATGCCTCCGACTTGGCAACCAACTGGAAAAAATTAGATAAAGAGCACTTAAAAGAGTACCTAACTCCAAACAAAAAGACGGAGACCCCCACCTTAGAGAATATACAAGAGAGCAACGAGATACAAGAGCCCATTAAGATACTCTTCTCACTCGAGTTTGCAGAAAAATACTCTAGAGAAGGGATTCTAAGGACCATGAAGCATTTGCAAGAGAGAAAGAAGAAACTAGCATTGTTAGAGCAAGAAACAGTACAACTGACCAGGAGAGTGTCTGAGTTGCGGGTCACAGATTTTGATAAAACTTTGGGATAAGTATTTAGGTACCAAAATATGAGTAAAGCCACAGCGGCACGGTCTAACGCTTCGAAAAATTGAAGTTATGGACAATTATAGTCTTATTTTTAGAAAAATATGAAAAAAGAACTCCTAATTAAAGTGTGAATAATTCTGTCTAAAAATGCCTTTAATGAATCTACAATAACTAAAATCAAAGCAGAGAAAGCAAGCTTTAATTTGCTAATTTCCGAATTAAAAAATAATAATTAGAACTAAAGTTATGCTTGTTTAAAGTTAAGCAGCAAAAGAGTACTACAAATAGTCTAAATTTTGAAGGATGGTGATTTTTAGTACTCTTTTGCTGCTTAACTTTAAACAAGCATAACTTTAGTTCTAATTATTATTTTTCAATTCAGAAATTAGCAAATTAAAGCTTGCTTTCTCTGCTTTGATTTTAGTTATTGTAGATTTATTAAAGGCATTTTTAGACAGAATTATTCACACTTTAATTAGGAGTTCTTTTTTCATATTTTTCTAAAAATAAGACTATAATTGTCCATAACTTCAATTTTTCGAAGCGTTAGACCGTGCCACTGTGGCTTTACTCATATTTTGGTACCTAAATACTTATCCCAAAGTTTTATCAAAATCTGTGACCCGCAACTCAGACACTCTCCTGGTCAGTTGTACTGTTTCTTGCTCTAACAATGCTAGTTTCTTCTTTCTCTCTTGCAAATGCTTCATGGTCCTTAGAATCCCTTCTCTAGAGTATTTTTCTGCAAACTCGAGTGAGAAGAGTATCTTAATGGGCTCTTGTATCTCGTTGCTCTCTTGTATATTCTTTAAGGTGGGGGTCTCCGTCTTTTTGTTTGGAGTTAGGTACTCTTTTAAGTGCTCTTTATCTATTTTTTCCCAGTTGGTTGCCAAATCGGAGGCATTAGAGGGTTTCGCATCAGAGAGAGCGGGGGGGGGGGGGGGTTTGAGCTTGGTTCTGCCCCCCCGCTGCTCCACTTTCATATATAACTTGCGAGTGAATCGGTGGCGAGAGTCGTTAGTGTGTAGTGCAACGTGTACAATGAGTTATAAGCAGTCCGCTCTGGCGAATGTCCAGCTTAGGGAGGAGAGTTTGTGACTCGGTACGTCCCATTAAAAATTTTTTTGTAACAATCAATTATTAATAAATCTTTATCAATAATTAATAGAAAAATTAGAATTAGAACGTATTGTAAAAGTTTAATGGAAGTTTTTTTTGCAATTCGCGAGAGAGAGATAAACCGTGACCACGTGTTCAACGATTTCGTTGACCGAGTAAATCATTAGATTATCTTAATAAAGATTTCTTTATTAAAATTCTTTTAAGTGACTGGTGAATAATAAGTTATAATTAAGATTGGTGGACAGAGTAGTGCGTGTTATATAAAGAAACGGATTTCATGGCGCGGGCCTTAGTGGCCATCTTGTTCATATAAATTCTTTTGAAAATTAGCTTGCGTTGACTAGTAGATTTAATTAAATTGATATCTTGATTCTAAAAATTATTAGAAATCATATTCGAATCTTATTTTGGGAAATTATAACTTAAAATTCGAGAGTGCAGGAGTGTGAGAAACCGACCACGTGTCTAATGGTTTCGTTGACCGTAAAGTTAAATAATCAAAATAGTGAATCGAACGAAAGAGTTTAAATATTTATCTCTTTTTGTTATTGAAATTAATTTTTTTAAGGCCGGTAATTAGATTTAGAAACTGATAAACACGTCGGTGCAGAGTGATCTAAGTGAGAGAGAGAGAGATAGATAATCACGCAGGCTCTTGGCAGCCATTTTGTTATATAAAGAAGAGTGAGGTCGCTTACACCGACCAGAACTTAAATTTAATTTTTTTTGTTTTGTCAATTACAATTAAACTAACAAACCATTTAATTTATTAGAAGTGTGATTAGACTTAAATATAAAAATAAATTTCTCATGATTAAGATTTCCTGAACGTAACGTGACGTATGTGAATGGGTTATGACAATGCGCGTAAAATTAAGTTTATAGGCTAATTTAGAAACCAAGTGTTCATAGTTTTTTTATTTGTTTGAATAAATTGTTAAATCTTAAATCCTAAAATATCTAAACCGAAAACTACATAAGACTGTAATCTGTTAGAAAGAGACAGTATATATTCCCCACGAAGACGACCCGTGATGTTTTCTATAAGCACCTTATCCGTTCCTTTCCGGCTTAGATCAGCATGGCGGCAACATTTTCTTGTCTCTTCCTAGAGGGTCCCTAGTTCCAAAAAAGCCTAAGGTTCATGCTTGCGGACGAGGTAGCTGGACGTCGGTCTGGTGCATTATACTAAATTAAAGATTCTTTTGTTTCTTTCCGGCAGACCGAAGTTTGCATGCGGGGACAGGCAAACTTATATTTTTATTAATTGATTTCTTTCAATAATTTGAATATATAGTTAATTCTCACATTGCAACACATACACACGTGCACCTTTCACACACACACGTGCAGCTTTCACATACACACGTGTACCTTTCACATACACACATACACATACATACACATATACACATACATACACATATACACATACGCATACATACATACATACACATACATACACATACACATACACACATATACACATACACACATACACAATATCCGTCACTCCATCTCCGTCATCGTCTCTCCGTCTTTCCTACTCCATCTCTCCGTCTCCGACTCTCCGTCTCCGTCTCTCCGTCTCTCCATCTCCGTCTCTTCGTCTTCGTTTCTCCGTCTTTCTGTCTCCGTCTCTACGTCTCCGTCTCTTCGTCACTATCTCTCCATCTCCGTTTCTCTGTCTCCGTTTTTCTGTCTTCGTTTCTCCGTCTTTCTGTCTCTGTATCTCCGTCTCTATGTCTCTGTCTCTTTGTCACTGTCTCTTTCTCTCCGTCACCGTCACTCCGTTTCCATCTCTCCGTCTCCGTTTCTCCGTCTTTCTGTCTCCGTATCTCCGTTTCTCCGTCTTTCTGTCTCCGTATCTCCGTCTCTATGTGTCCGTCTCTTCGTCACCGTCTTTCCATTTCCGTCACCGTCACTCCGCTTCCGTCTCTCCATCTCCGTTTCTCTGTCTCCGTTTCTCCGTCTTCGTTTCTCCGTCTCCGTTTCTCGGTCTCCATCTCCGTTTCTCTGTATCCATCTATCCGTTATTACAATTATATAAAAGTAAGGAATTAAAACATTTTTCTTCCAAGAATATTTTCTGCATAATTGTCATATATATATATATATATATATATATATATATGGAGCAAAATAATACTTTTTTTAAAAAGTGGTCGCACGTGGGTCACCGATTTTGCTGGCTTTGAGATATGTTTTAGTATTATTAAAGTTAGGTATCTGTGCAAAATTTTAGCTCTCTAAGTGCAAAACTCGCCGAGATATGGCCTTTTAAAAGTCAAAAAATCGGCTTTATTTGGCTGTTTTTCACTCTTTTTCAAAATGCTGCTAATATTCAAGTTTTTAACATTTTTTAATTCTGCAGGCGGCATTTTTTAGCTTATGGAAAGAGCTTTGAGGATTAATTTGCTGAATTCAATTTTATAAATTATAAGCCAGACGACATCACTTTGAACAAAGCTTGTTATTTTGCTATTTCACGTACCTTTGAATGATCGCAGCGTCTTCCCCTCTGAACTTTTTACAATCCTGCGAAATGGGTTCGATTCCTCCAAAAAAACCAATTTTTTTCATTTTGGCGAATTCAATTTCGTTAAAAATTGGCCGAGATATAAGATGTTAAAGATAGTGAATTTAGGAAAAATCGCGTTTTTGCGATTTTCAAGTATCTATTACTCGGTCTTAGCAAAATATTTATTGATGAACCAAACGTTTAAAGTTAGTTTATATTATATACAATACCGAAAAAATATTTTGGTCCTGGTTATTTGGTTGTTTCTATAGGCTTCAAAGATATAAAAATCAGTATTTTTGCAAAAATCGCTCAAAATTGATGCTTACGTATTATTTTGAATTTTTTACTGCTAGCAACTTTCAAGCTATTTCATAAAGAAGATAACTCCATCTTTTTTAGCTTAACACTATGAAAAGCTAGATTTTTTTCTGCTCTTTTAAATAAAATTAATCCAATTCTTATCGACACCCTGAAAAGCAGTTTAACATATTACAAAAATGGCAAAAAGTACCAATGTTAATGGAATATTCCAATACCTTTTTAAAAAATTTTGTCACATGATGGTCACGGATATGGCTATATTTTTAATAAATTACAGTACTATATGATATTCTTTTAATAAAGATTAAAAATTCGGGAAACTGCAATATCGGTTACTATGTATTAAACATGTACCTTGTTACATCACCTTAAGAGGCGGTTTTAACTATTTGCCGTATAGTCCAGGCGGGATCTGTTTTAAAATAGGTAGATTTGAATGTTTCGTATATAGTCGCTAATTTTGGTTTAAATGTTTTCAAAATTATGTTAGATATGATAATTTCGATATACGATATTCGCTATTAAACAAATAGTGAAAAATTCTCGAGAAATACGATTTTTTTCATCCCTTTTAATTCATAGCTCCTTAAATATAGATTTTAGAGAAAAATGTAAGAGAAAAAAAAAGTTAGATGATAAAATTTTACATGTAAAATTAAACTTCTGAAATGAAAAATTTCATTTTTTATGTTAAAAAAAGACAACAATTACGAAAAAACTGCCCAAAAATTAATGTTTTGTTAAATGTTTTTTTTAATTATTTAAATTTATCATAATTCTATTATTGGGCCACAGAAAACTTTTTGATATGATGAAATAGCCCAGCAACTTTCATTAGAATCGGTTTATTCATTGCTTCACAATAATTTAACAATTAAGCGTCCCGCAAAAAAATGCAAAAATTTCAAAACTTCATTGCAAATGAAATAATGCTTTCAAATGGGTGCTGATATTTTACATATAGCAGACTATTAAAGCTTTCAACTGCACTTTGAAAAATTAAAATCGGTTGATTAGGAGAGTCTTGGGAAGTTTTTAAAAAATATAGTTTAATTTATGCTTATAAACAAATTGAATATCTTTTTCAATTTTGAATTGAATGAGACCCAAAAACTTTTGTTTGAAAATACTCCAAAAGGCGTTCATTTAAAAAAAAAAAAAGTCAAATTCTGCTTAATAGTTTTTGAGCTATGACTCACCAAAGTTAACTTGTGTTTATTATTAAACAATAAACAATAGAAAGTCAATTATAGCGTCGTTAGCTTTATTTGTCCAAGCACTTTTTAGGTAAAAGTTTTCAAAATATGCGCTCTTTGGAAAGACATAAAAAGTATCGATTAAAATTACTCTGATCACTCGAAAAGTCGTTAAAAACGTAGAGGGTCACGTGATGGAGCAAGCTGATTGAAAAGTAAAATCAAGATCTAAAAACTACAGCACGCTCTAAAAATGCGATTATCTCGGCTTCTAATGGTCCGATTTTGATCTTTTTTTTTAGACCTATGTGCCGGAAGTCAAGGAATTCAAATATTTTATGATAAATAATTAATTATGCGTATAATTTGTTATATTAACATAACTTTAAATCATGAGATAAAAAATATGTATTTTTTTAAACATTTATGGTATAAGATTAAGCACTTCTCATGTAAAATAGACGTCTCTAAAATGGACAGTCCTTCAATTTTTGTTTCCAGCCAGTGACGTCACACTTTAATATTGTAGGAGAGCTACGAGTATATTTTTGATGTTTTTCGGCTATAGTTTAGTAGTTAGTATGGTGCATGCGGTATGTATTCGAGTTAGTATATCATGCTATAGTATATATATATATATATATATATATATATATATATATATTGACGGCAAGTTAGGGTACGAATACGAAAATTATTGATACTTATAATTAAAATAATATTTTCGTATGAACGTATTCTATAATTCTAACATAGTATGAATTTTTTATTATTAACTATTTTTTATTATAACCACTTTCTTGTGAATGATGTTTCGTTGACCTAGAGGTCCTCCAACTCACCTAATCATCATCTATAGAAAGTGACAAAAATTTATATGTTTCCAATGATAATACTAGATGTGTTTCCTCGTGGATGATGTTTCGTGATCCTGGAGGCCATCCTGGCTATCTGAACATCATCTCCAGGAAGTAACAAAAAATTTTAAATTATAATACTAGATTCACTTTCTCGAGAATGATGTTTTGTCGACCTGGAGGTCGTCTAGGTCACCTCGACATCATCCATAGGAAGTGATAAAAATTTATATATTTCCATCGATAATACTAGATGTGTTTCCTCGTGGATGATGTTTCGTGATCCTGGAGGCTATCCTGGCCACCTGGACATCATCTCCAGGAAGTGACAAAAAATTTTAAATTATAATACTAAACTCACTTTCTCGAGAATGATGTTTCGTCGACCTGGAGGTTGTCCACACAATTTTTCAGTAGACGCTTAAATACATTAATTGAATGATTCCATTTCAAATCGAACAGTCAGTATACACTCAAGTCACCAATTACTGCGCTAATGGAGTATGTTATTCTACCCTAAAAATAAGGGTATGCGTATTTTTTTTTTTACTGAAATATCAAAATTGCATCAGATATGCACTTTGGAAAATTACATACAAAAACTAAATGTTAAAACTGAAAATGTTGAGAATAACTTTAGAGGGCTATCGTTTTACCAATTTGCAATGAATTTTGGTAAACCTTATTTTGTTTTATTATGTTTTAAGCCCTCCTTAATTCAGTGCAAGAAATTTAGAAAAAGACTAAAAAATGACTAAGATATGTGCATTTTACCAAAAAATGCACTTTTTATGCACATGCATTTTTCTCGAAAAACCCATTTTTTTTTTTTGCTGAAATTTTTTGTGCTCATAGAAGACCAAATTACCTATCTAATGGTACTTGGTTGATCCCGTACTTATTTGTTTGAAGCGAGAAAAAAAATTCACAAATTTTATTGGTGAAAAATTTTTGTATATACGTTCGAAAATTTTAAGCAATGTAGATTTAAACACTATCCTTCTTTTAGCATTACCCAAGAATAACGACGTGGACGTAGAAGGTTTCTGTTCTCTTCGGGGTGCTTTTTTAAAGTGAGTTCCCCTTGCCTCTTACTGTTGGGATGCGTAAAAAATATAATTATAAATAATTACTTTTTTTTTATTTTTGCACTTATTATTTTTAGTTCTAAGTGTAGCCTTACGACGTTTGACTTTTTTTTTCTTGTCTTTCACTTTGGTCAGTGCATGTATAGCTGTTCTGCCAACAAATATATGCGATTTCAATTCCCCAAGTTGTTTTAACCACATATGACTTTTTTGAATCCCATTATATTTAGGAACTGTACTCCATTCAATATTTTTTTCTTTTTTAAATTTTTTAATCTCATTTATTGGTAATAATATGATTTTGATTGCACTGGTGTACTTTTGAACCCAATTTATAAAATCGTCAGCATTTTGTATCGATTCTTCATGAACTCTTTTTAAGTTATGTGAAGTAGCATAATGCTTTAGAAGCCCACCTATTCCATCAACGGCTCCTTTTCCATGACCAGTCGCAGAAAATAACCATTTCATTTGATAAGAAAAATGTTTGAATTCATGTAGCTGAAAACGATTTTTAAATTGTCTTGCAGCTCCATCTGATATAATAGTGACTTTAGTAACTAAATCATTTTTCATAAGATCGATAATTTTATTTATTGCTAATAGCGCATATGCAGTATCATGCTTTTTGTCGTCACTAACGATCGCAAAGCTTTGCGTTATCTCTCTTTGGTAATAGACTGCAGTAAAAATAGAAATTTGGTTATTTACCCAATGATTTCCCTGAACCGCTTTATTATTTATTACAGACCAATTTTCTGCAAAATCAACGTGGATAATTAACTTACAAGGAGAGTGTTTCACCTTCGGGTCACCGTTTTTGCTCAAATTTTAGGAATATTTTCTAGATGCAGAAATATGAAGAAAGCCAAAATTTTAGAGGCCAAGGCTCAATATTTCCCTAGTTACAGGCCATTGAAGAAAATCACTAAAAAAGTTACTAGATTTTCAAACGCTCATAGTTCCTCAGCATTATTAGCTAGAAGCTTAAACCTTTTTTTAAATGAAAGCTGAGCTCAAATCCTTTCGAAATAGCACCTATACCATCTCAAAATATCATTATTTCCCAAAGCTAGAGCGTAATAAAGATTGGACCTGAATTTTTTGTTTAAAACATTAATTAATAATGAAAGCTGAAATTGGGTTCAATCTTTATTATGCTATAACTTTGGGAAAAAATAATATTTCGATATGCTATAACTACTATTTTGAAAGGATTTGAGTTCAGCTTTCATTTGAAAAAAGGTTTAAGCTTCTAGCTAATAATTCTGAGGAACTATAAGCGTTTGAAAATCTAGTAACTTTTTTAGTGATTTTCTTCGATGGCCTGTAACTAGGGAAATATTGAGCGTTGGCCTCTAAAATTTTGGCTTTCTTCATATTTCTGCATCCAGAAAACATTCCCAAAATTTTAGCAAAAACGGTGACCCGAAGGTGAAACACTCTCCTTGTTAGTGGGATCAGCTTTACCTTCTTCTTTTTCTTTTTTTATAGCTTCACGTTGAATATTTTTTATGCATACGTGAGTACTTGCTTTTAGTGCGCAGATTGAAAATTTTTCTTTAAAAACTGATAAGCTTACTGTTTGTTTGATAAGATTACCATTATCCCACAAAGCAAACGTAATTTCATCTTCACAATTTTCTTTCAGTTTTAACAATTTTAATGTGATACCCTCACTACCGGCGCAATAATTGCATTCCTGCAAGAAACACGAATCAGATGGTTCAGAACACAACATTGCGTTAGTTATTTCTGAACGAATTAAATCTAGTTCAGAATTATTATCGCCTCTAAAACGAATTAAACTTGTAAGAAACAGTTCAAAATTTTCGCAATGTACACAAAGACAAGTTTCCTTCACAGGGCTTGTTAAGACGAAACTTGGTCTTAGACTGTAGAATTTCGATTTTCCTATTTGTAAGTTTGGATTTTCTTGTCTTAATTGACTATATGTTTCTTTTAAGCTTCGAGTAAGAAACCGTTAAACTTTTTTAGTTTTTGTATTATTAACTTTAACAGTAACAACATCAGATTTATTTGGACTTTGTCTACTACAATTAAAATCATTATTTAAAAAATATTCCATAGCGATATTTTTTGTATTTTGATCAATAGGATGACCAGTATATGAATCTGGCTTTGAATAAACTCCTTTATTTTTCACGATTTCTTGATTTATTTATCATATACTCGCTTATATTCGGGAATAGTGAGCAAATTTTTATTTTGCTTAATTTTGAAGGTAGTAGAGTTAGAAGTTTTATTTTCTCCAAAACAGAAGAACATTTTCCTAAAGCCGATTTAAAATTTTCTACAAATTCGTTCCAATACTTTTCAGTCGAACTTTTGTCCGATTCTATTGATTCAACTGAAATGCCATACGCATCTTCTAATTTACTTCCGACAGTAGCAGAAAAAGCTGAAATTAAAGATTTTTTCTTTTTAGATACGTAATTTTCTGTTAAATTTTTAGGTATTGCAGTTTTTCTTTTTAGCGGCGAGACGCATCGAGGTAAAATTGTATTAATACTCTTGTTTAATTCCTGTATTCGTTCGGGTGTCTTGGGGATAAAATCATCATGTTTTCCGCTAAAAAGTTCAGTGATTTCATTTTCAGATGTAGATTCAAGATCACTTAAATCATTTTTGATATGCGTTCATGGCAATTTTTGCATACATTAGTAGAGGGCAGTATCTTTAAATCTGGATAAAGCTGTGCCAAATTAATGGCCAAATCTTCCAAAGGTCTAAAACGTAAATTTCTGCTTTTATAAACTACCTTCTTATGCATTTGAAAAAAATCGGGACATCGAATTCTTGTAGAAGAGTGAATTTTGGACATCGTAATTGCAGAGTTTTGTTTACTTTCTCACAAGTCCGAAAAGTACCTTTCAAAGCAGACGTAAGAATAACTAGCTTGTATATAACAATTCCAATATGCTGTTTTGGTTACGCGAGGTATTTGTCCGCGAATGAGCTTCCTATTGTCTGTACATCGAAACATACATAATATAGATATACACGAATAGAATTATTATTTTCCATTTTTTAATATTTATTTTTATATTACGAATTTATGTATATATATATATATATATATATATATATATATATATATATATATATATCACTATTGATGATATATACATACATACAAAGGTAAACAAATAATGAGCGAAGCGTGCGACAGCGTTGGAATGAACATTGCTTAAGATTTTCGAACGTACATACAAAAATTTTTCACCAATAAAATTTGTGAATTTTTTTTCTCGCTTCAAACAAATAAGTACGGGATCAACCAAGTACCATTAGATCGGTAATTTAGTCCTTTATGAGCACAAAAAATTTCAGCAAAAAAAAAATGGGTTTTTCGAGAAAAATGCATGTGCATAAAAAAGTGCATTTTTGGTAAAATGCACATATCTTAGTCATTTTTAGTCTTTTTTTAAATTTCTTGCACTGAATTCAAGAGGGCTTAAAACATAATAAAACAAAATAAGGTTTACCTAAATTCATTGAAAATTGGTGAAACAATAGCCCTCTAAAGTTATTCTCAACATTTTCAGTTTTAACATTTAGTTTTTGTATGCAATTTTCAAAAGTGCATATCTGATGCAATTTTGATATTTCAGCAAAATAAAAAAATACGCATACCCTTATTTTTAGGGTAGAATAACATACTCTATTAGCGCAGTGATTGGTGACTTGAGTGTATACTGACTGTTCGATTTGAAATGGAATCAGCCAATTATAAACTAACGTAAATTTTTGTAACTTCCTAAAGATGATGTCCAGGTGACCTGGACAACCTCCAGGTCGACGAAACATCATTCAGAAAGTGCATCTAGTATTATAATTAAAATTAAAAAATTTTTTGTCACTTCCTGGAGATGATGTCCAGGTGGCGAGAATAGCCTCCAGGATCACGGAACATCATCCACGAGGAAACACGTCAAGTATTATCATTGGAAATATATAAATTCTTGTCACTTCCTATAGATGATGTCCAGGTGACGTAGACGACCTCCAGGTCGACGAAACATCATTTTTGAGAAAGTGAACCTAGTATTATAAGAAAAATTTTTTGTTACTTCCTGAAGATGATGTCTAGGTGGCAAGAGTGGCCTCCAGGATCACGAAACATCATTCACGAAGAAAAACATTAAGTATTATCGTTGGAAATATATAAATTTTTGTCACTTCCTATAGATGATGTCCAGGTGACCTGGACGACCTCCAGGTCGACGAAACATCATTCTCGAGAAAGTCAATTTGGTATTATAATTATCAAATTTTTTGTCACTTCCTGGAGATGTTGTCTAGGTGGCCAGAATGGCCCCCAGGATCACGAAACATCATTCACGAGAAAACACATCTAGTATTATCATTGGAAATATATAAATTTTTGTCACTTTCTAAAGATGAGGTCCAGGTGACCCGGACGACCTCTAGGTCGACGAAACATCATTCTCGAGAAAGTGAATCTAGTATTATAATTTAAAATTTTTTTTTACTCCCTGGAGGTGATGTCCAGGTGGCAAGAGTGGCCTCCAGGATCGCGAAACATCATTCACGAGGAAACACATTTAGTATTATCATTGGAAATATATGAATTTTTGTCACTTACTATAGATGATGTCCAGATGACCTGGACGACCTCTAGGTCGACGAAACATCATTCTCGAGAAAGTGAACCTAGTATTATAATTCAAAATTTTTTGTCACTTCCTGGAGATGATGGCCAGGTGGCAAGGATGGCCTCCAGGATCACGGAACATCATTCACGAGGAAACACATCGAGTATTATCATGGGAAATATATAAATTTTTGTCACTCACTATAGATGAGGTCCAGGTGACCTGGACGACCTCCAGGTCGTCGAAATATCATTCTCGAGAAAGTGAATCTAGTATTATAATTTAAAATTTTTTGTTACTTCCTGGAGATGATGTTCAGATAGCCAGGATGACCTCCAGGATCACGAAACATCATCCACGAGGAAACACATCTAGTATTATCATTGCAAATATATAAATTTCTGTCACTTTTTATGGATGATGTTTAGGTGAGTTAGAGGACCTCCAGGTCGACGAAACATCATTCACAAGAAAGTGTTTAGTTAAGAATAAAAAAATCATACTATGTTAGAATTATAGAATACGTTTATACGAAAATATTATTTCAATTATAAGTATAAATAATTTTCGTATTCGTACCCTAACTCGCCGTTGATATACATACATATATATATATATACATATATACTATAGCTTGATATACTAACTCGAATACAAACTGCATGCACCATACTAATTACTATACTATAGTCAAAAAATATAAAAAATATGCTCATAGCTCTCCTCTAATATTAAAGTGTGACGTCACTGGCTGGAAACGAAAATTGAAGGACTGATGACGAAGAAGAATTTTCATAACGCGAATATGGTACTTTGAAATTTTAGATTACGTTTTCTCGTGATTGATTTAATCGATCGTAATGAAACTTTTTTTAAATGAAAGATAATATCAAAATCTTTAAATATCAATTTCTATTTTTCAAATATTAAGTTTTATTTTAATAGGATTCAGTTTTGTAAATTTTGAAAACTCTAATTTAAAGTACAAGAGGAGCGCCTCGACGTTTTCTTATTCGTACCTTAACTTGCCGTCGAGGCGCTACCGCGCCTCTTGATAAATTCTTTGCTTACTAAGAGTAAAAATCAAGCATTAAGAGATAATAACGAAATTTTAGGTAACAATTTGCAAATTTTGAATTATGTTACACAAAATTATTTAAACAATACAACAAATTCTCATTTGAATCCTATCTCGAAAATTATACCAATTTAATAGTAAAATTTTTTGATTTTAGTCTAGTGACATTAGTTATTTAATAATTAAATATTCAACGTTTTATAACTTTATATTATAGTATAGTTTATTTCAGATTAATTATTTTATGTTGATATCTTATTTAATAAGAACAAAATCTTTAGTGATATAAATAATTTTTAACAAAAATAAAACTGACTTCAAAAATCGCACTAAAAAGTAACAAATAATTTATTATCTTTAGAAATCATACGAATAATTGGTAATATATAATTTTAGAAGTCGGCGTTTAATTCCTCAATGAATGTAAACGTTATTTTTTAACAATAAATGTAAACGTTATTTTTGAACAATAAATGTGAACGTTATTTTTGAAAAAATGGACTAACTAGGAGAGTATCACATCTCCGGATCACGGATTTTGCTCTAACTTTGAAATAGGTTTTCAGATGTCAAAATATGGAAAAAGCCAGAGTTATAGACCCCAACGCTCAATATTTCTCTAGTTGCAGGCAATTAAAGAAAATCACTAAAAAAGTTACTAGATTTTCAAACGCTTATAATTTTTTAGCATTAATAGCTAGACTCTTGTAACTGTTTTTAAATGAAAGCTACGTTTAAATCCTTTCAAAAAAGCACCTATAGCATATCAAAATATTATTTTTTCTCAAAGTTACAGCGTTATAAGAATTTGAGCTGAATTTCCAAAGAAAAATAGTAATTAATGATAAATGTTAAAATGTAGTACAATTTTCATAACGCTGTAACTTCGGGAAAAAATAATATTTTGATATGCTATAGGTGCTTTTTCGAAAGGATTTGAACGTAGTTTTCATTTAAAAACAGTTGCAAACGTCTAGCTATTAATGCTAAAGAATTATAAGCGTTTGAAAATCTAGTAACTTTTTTAGTGATTTTCTTTAATTGCCTGCAATTAGAGAAATATTGAGCGTTGGGGTCTATAACTCTGGCTTTTTCCATATTTTGACATCTGAAAACCTATCTCAAAGTTAGAGCAAAATCCGTGATCCGGAGATGTGATACTCTCCTAGTAAGTCGTTCTGCTTACGCACCACAGATTTAGAATTAGACGCCGACTTCTAAAATTGTATTTTACCAATTATTTGTATGATTTCTAAAGATAATAAATTATTTGTTACTCTTCAGTGCATTTTTTTAAGTCGGTTTTTTTTGTTAAAAATTTTTTATTTGTCATTTTTCAGTGCAATGTTTTTAAAATCTTATTTTTTGTGAAAAGTTTTGTTTTTATTCAATACTTTTAAAGTCGGTCTTTATTTATTAAAAATTTTTTAAATTGTTTGTTTTTGTTAAAAAATTTTTATTTTCTACCTTCTAGTGAATCCCCTTACTAAAAACGCAAATATAGGTAGACCCACTAATTACATTAAACTTTCATTACTAATTCATAACCCCTGCCTTAGTACACCACCAAGCAATATATAGCAGGAAAGAAAGAAGGCTCAACAGCACAGTGTCGTTATGTGTGCATGTATATATAGAGAGAGAGAGAGAGAGAGAGAGATAGATAGATAGATAGGTGTGTTTATTTATGTACAATATGTTGTACAATTTTACAATATAGTAAATAAATATAAGGTTTCAATATAAACAGAAAAAAAGTAAAAATTTTAACAATATAGTAAAATAAAAATAGAATATGTTTAAAAATAGATCATATAAGAAATCACAATAATTACAATTATGGTTAACAATATTAATACTAATAGTTATCGAAGTGGCAGCGGTCCATTCTCCAAGGAAAGGTAGTGTGAAAATGCTAATGATTTAAATGAGTAAAGCGATTGAGAGTTACGGATAGAAACGGGAAGCTCATTTCACAGAAACGATGATGTAACCAAGAAGGATCCGTTATAATATTCCGTAGAAGCAGGAGGAACAGTTAATGGTCTTACAGCACCCCTCAACGTTCTCACCGACTGGTTCCACATGTTACCAGAGTAGAGATATGTAGGCTCATTAGATGAGAACATTTTATATAGGAAAGCAGATGTAAAGTATTTCCTTCTAGCAGAGGTAGATAACCAGCACAGTGCAGAACGATAAGCCGAAACATGCTCTCGCCTGCCAATACCATACACATATCGAACACCCGAGTTGATGACTCTCTGCAACTTTAGGTACAGTTCCGCCGACAGATCACAATAGACAAGACAACAGTAGTCTATGAGTGGAAAAAGCAAAGTCTGAACAAGATGCTTGCGTAAAGCAAAATTAGTGCTTTTCCTAAAGTAATTTAATCTGTAAAGCAGCGTAAAAGATTTGTTACAAACTTTGGTGATGTGCTCCTTCCAATTCAGTTTATTGTCCAACCAAACCCCCAGATCGCGAACATTAGATTCAAACTTAATTGTGGTGCCATTTATTGGCACGCCAGTAGTGGGTAAGGAAGACAGCATGTTAATATAATAATAAGAGCCAATAATTATAGCCTTTGTCTTACCAACATTCAGCTCAAGATGATTTCTGGAAGCCCAATCAGAGATAATCTTTGCATGAGCGCTCATAATGGACGTAAAAACATTCAACTTATTCAGAGGAAAATGAATATACACCTGCAAGTCATCAGCATATATCAAGTGTTGTACACTAGAATTAAAATCAACAGCAACATCATTTATATAAATTGAGAATAATAATGGTCCCAAAACAGACCCCTGTGGAACTCCCGTGTTAAGAGGAACATAATCAGATGCGACACCATTCTCATCAATGACAGCCTGCTGTCGACATGACAGATAAGAGGCAAACCACCTGATAACTGAACTGGAAATATCAAGCGAAGACATCTTCCTAAGTAAAATAGCATGACTTACAGTGTCAAACGCCTTACTGAAATCAAACAGCAAGAGCATGGTGACATACCGTCTATCCATATTTAGCCTGATATCATCCGTCAACTTCAACAATGCCGTCTGAGTACTATGCCCAGTTCTAAAACCAGTCTGCCGAGGATCCAACAGCCGTCTAGTAGCCAAGTACTCATACAATTGCTGATGAACAAGACTCTCAAGAACCTTGGATAAAAAGGACAACAGAGAAATAGGGCGAATGTCACCCATGGATTGTGGAGAAGAGACTTTATTTATAGTCTTTATTAGAGATAGCTTCCAACATGATGGAAAGAATTCATCTTTTAGCGAATCATTGAAGATGCGACACAAGAGAGGCCCAATTACAGGGAAAGCCGAAAGAATAAAAGACTGAGGAATAGCATCTGGACCCCTAGCTTGCGAAGAAAAACTACACACCGATGCCCGAACCTGACTCAATGATACTTCAGAAAACCGAAACATCAATTTAAATGGTTCATCATCAGCCAAAGTACTCAGATAATCAGGAATCGACGTAACTGAGAGAGAGAGAGAGAGAGAGAGAGAGAGAGAGAGAGAGAGAGAGAGAGAGAGAGAGAGAGAGAGAGAGAGAGAGAGAGAGAGAGAGAGAGAGTAAAGTATAAGGGAGGTAATCGAGAAAACAAAACACCCGATTTTTTTCTTAATTTGATAACTGGGTCATACAAATCGAATATTGGCCCAATAACTGTAGGACACGTATGGGACCTTCCTGCAGACATTCTCTATCAGATAAGAAAAAGTTTTTTCGAATCGGTTAAGAAATGACGGAGTTATGAGGTAACAGACATAAAAAAAAAAAAAAAATTTCAGTCGAATTGAGAACCTCCTCCTTTTTGAAGTCGTTTAAAAATTGTAGTAAATTAATAAACAAAAAAACGTAAATATAGTAAGAAAATATGCTTGTATGATATAATTTATAATTTTCAGTTTAATCAATGTTTTTATTAAGATTAGATTACTAAAATAAAATATCTCAAATTACATATCTTTTTAATTTCAACTTATTCAGCTTTGTTTCTTATTAGTGCTGATTATTTGAAATCGTTATTTAATGATTGCAAAAATCATAATTGCAATGAATTTTTCTTTTAGAATTCAAGCTATTTTATATTACTACCTCATTATTTGTACTTAATACATAACTTGATCATACTAATAATGCATTATTGATACATGGAAAAAGTTCAAAATGCAAAAAAATTCACAAGTACATAAAGCAGTATTTATAAGAGTTTTAGCTAATAAATATTTTAATACGTATTATATTCCAAAATTTATGAATTTTTCGTGTGAATAAATTAAAATATACAAGTGGGATGCTTTCATTTATATTTATATTTAAATGCACAATTATAAATCTGGTTACAAATAAAAAATATCGAATATTTAAAAAATATTAAATATAGGTTATGGTTCTTGCGAAATTAGTTTATGATTTAAAGATTTCCAAAATCTTCGAGTTAAACGTTGATGGCCACAACTTTAACCATGTGGATTTGGAAACAATAAAATTATAAAAATAAGGTTTTATAATTTAGTAAATTTGCAAATGTATATAAAAAAAAATTCATTCAAAACAACTATCATTTTATAGATGTCTACAGAATTTGATTGTATAAATTCCATTCAGTGTAATATGATATAAAATCGAAATACTTTAAGGCCATTGAGTCACATTTAGCAAACATGCGTAACTGCCTCCGAACCATTCTCTTATTATAATACATCAATATTTACTCATTTTTAATGAAAAAAAAAATTATTTAAAATTATAGATTAAAATTTAAAGGTTTAAAATTCACACACATTCATGTTGTTTATATATGCTTGAATTCATAAATTTTTAACAAACATGAAATCTATAATCGATTCGTCTAATTATCTGAGGCATATTAAAGTTTAGTTTTTTTTAACACACCTAATTTCTTCTAACTAGATTCAAGCTTATAGAATTACACGCTCATTATTATTATATATTTTTATTTATTTGTCTTATTTTTGTTTAATTTATAATGAATTTATATTATTTGTGGTAGTGAAGTCTTGTGTTCTCGTTCTTTTAATATTGCACCTCAATCTGTCTATTCTATATCATTGAATAACTACTAAAAAATGACTAATCCTTAAGTTTCTTTTTCCTCTATTTACAATCTAAGTGTTTGTCTGTTCTAATCCAAAAACTATTATTTATCTCTTCTTGCAGAGAAAATTGCACATTCTCTGTAATAATAGATAAAAAAATAATTATAAAATAAATTGAAATTGAGCTAAACTTTTGAATAAATCTTAAAATTTAATTCATAATTAATCTTTCACTTACATTGTTTTGTTCAAAATTATTCAAAAAAAGTTATTGAATTTATATTATTCAAACATGAAATTCTATTTAATAAATTAAAGAAAATAACATCAAATAGAATAAATGGCTCTTTATTTAGAATTAGTTTTTTTTTTATGAAATTATATTTCATACAATTATTGAGTTATTAAAAACTTTCAATAATTTAAAAAATATATATATTTCATAAATTCGTTCGAATAAATAAATAATATGCTTTTGTTTTGATATTAAATCTGTTAGTTTTTGAAATACGACTCGAAAATTCACAGATTATTGATTTAAGAATCTTAAACTTGATGTAAAGAGGCGGGGTCTTCCTTAAAGAGTTTTACCTCCCTTAACAAACCCCGCCGCCAACAACTTACTTTTATTTACCTTCTGAAATCGAGAAACCAACCCAATTATACTTCATTAAATTACCCATTACTTAACTGTATATGGTTTTTTATTATTGTTTAATTAAATAGGTAAGGTTAACGAAATTCCTCAATGGAATAAACGGCAGGATAAAAGAAAAACAATTTTCACTTTTTAGTTTAACTTTAATTGAGACAAAGCAAAATCTTTCTAACTAATACTACAATTGATACAGTGGTAGATCTCTCTTTATTATTAACTTCGTTTCTGCAGGTTATATAAAAAAAAAGAAAATACTTCAAATACATTTTTCACTTGATTAAATTTTTTTTCTTTAGTCATAATTAGTCATGCTATTCATTAAATAAATCATTTATTTAATGCTTATGTCATAATTTAAAAATTCTCTTATTTTTCTGATTTGCAAATTTCATTATCTCGTGAATCTGGAAATTTATTATATGAAAATCCTTGCTTATAAACCCTCACTGTTTTATTAGTAAAAATTTTTGTAATTTTTTTTTAATACTTCATATCGCACAATCTATTTTTGAAAAGTTGTATTGTAAAATTTCATGAATACTCTACAATTAACAAGAAATCTGCTTCTTATTCTATTTACGGGAATGAGTGTAAATTAAAATATTCAAAAGCCTATCAGTTAACTTAGATTTATAACCGTCACCTTTTACATAGAAATTTTTGGTAAATTTAGATGATTAATGAGTCTTTATAACACTTTAACATGTTTATTAATGGTATAAAAAATTCGAAAAATTTCAATCAGAATAAAATCATGCTTGCACTCATTATATCATCACAACTTGCATGCTTTACCCTCGGATATGTCTTTTTATGACACTTGTCCTTTCTGTTTATTATTTTCTTTTTTTTTACGAATTACCACATGAAGAAAAATGAACTATTTATGAACTTGGGTACTTATCTGTAATTTATAAAGTGTGGGCCGGCTGGCACAGCATTGCCGGCTTTCCTGGACTCTCCAAGCTGCTCCGGATAGGCACCCAAAAAAAACTAATCGTGAATACGCGAACACACTGCACTATACCGCTCAAAACACGACAAGCGAGTTTTCTCGACTCTAATCCCGGTTAAACGATGTTCAGTATAGCAACATCCGAAAAAGAAAATTTAAATAAATAAATAAGTCAACACACTAGTTTGCGCAATGAATTTAATACAAAAGTTACCCCTATGAATGAAATAGAACAACAAAAAAAAAAAAAAAAAAAAGCAAAACCGAAAACGAACAATAGAAAATTTGAAGTTAGTGTCTGCAACCTCGCGGGCTGCAGCACACCTGCCCTTAGGCCTGGTCACGCGCGTCTCTCTAGAAAAAATTTTTCTTCGCTTAACAATCTTTCGTCAAGCCAGCTTCAAACGTTTTTAATTGTTGTGGGGGAGAGCGCGAAGACAGAGAAAGGTAGTTCTCTCTCTCCGTTGCTCTCACCCGTCTTATGCATGGGAACCGACGCTAAGTCCCCACTTCAACTCAACGAAGTAGAGGAAGAGTGGAGACGAAGCGAAGGCTCCCGTCAACGATCGAGCTTGGCTTCTTGGAAAATTGATAAAAGTGTGAAAAGAAATTGGCCTTGATACTTTTAAGACCTATTTCTTTTCATCATTGTAATAAATTAAAAGAATAAATTTAAGAGTTAATAGGTAAATAAAGAAAATTAAGAGGCCAAAATTTTGTCACTTAACACCCCCCCTTACTAAAAAAAACTGCCGTCCCCGGTAGTAGAAGGTCACGCAGGAGCAAGCATGAGAATCCAAGAAAACCTGCATCACAAAGTTAAGTATACATAATAATTACATTGATTAAGAAAAACAAAATAGCGGATGGAGGTAAGGGTGATGATTGTTTACTTGATAAGGTGTGTTGTCTTGGAAATAATTTAGAATTGAGGGAAAGATAAGGATTCCGCTTTACAAATAATTGCTTTAGATGAAAGTAAACACAAAAAAAAATGTAACCGCATTAAATTAAGAAAAAATTTTTTTTTACGTTGCAATATGCCTAAAGTTAAGAGAAAAAGGAATTGATTTAGCCGAAATTTTTACGCTAAAATTATAAGATTGCAAATTGAACTAAAATTTTTATCAAGATTTAAACCATTTTATTTTAAATGTTTGTTTAAGGAACGAAAAATCTTCTTTCGGGTTTTTTTTTTTTATCTTCTGATGCCGTTTTGAGATGGTGATGTACCGTCTTCACAGGAGGAGCGGGGTTCTCTTCCGTTTGCTCCCCCTGTAGGTAGGTTGATTTTTGTTTTTAACGCTGCCCCGTCAGGTTGAGAGTTTAAAGTGGTCTGGCCAAACTTTTGGCCGTTGGTGGTGGGGTATGCCAGCAGTTCATACTGGCAGGTGTTGTAGGTTGCCTCTCGTCTCGTTACCTAAAACAAAAGTGTATTAGAACATGGTTATGGTAGTTTGTTAGGTTAGTCGCATGCATTTGTTAACAGAATGCTATTTACACGTTAATTAGCAAAAAAATGGGTGAATATTAGTCAAGTTCTAAATTATCTACATTTAAAGCAAGCGGTTTAGGTTCTGCAGGATTGAGGATGAGGCGTATTGCCTGTTGGAGCACTTTATACTCCGTCAAGGAAAAAGAATACTTTTTAGTATTGTCGCGAGGTATAGAAGTGGTGGGCGGGGCCACCTTATTGGTAGCCACGTCAGCCCATGTCCATGAATTAAGTTGTAACTTAGTCGCATCGGACACCTGGTTAGCGGTGGTCTCCGGTAGTATAGGTAGGTCTTGCGCATGAACGCAGTCCTTACTATGCAATGCGTAATTACCTGTAATTGGTTTTTACACAAGTTGCATATAAAGTAAATGTGATCATCGTGTCTTCTTTCGGAACCGTCTGTCTTGGTTTGTTGGTCATAGCACAACAGCATGTGTGTGCGTCTATACTGTGTAGTAATGTCATGGTTACAATTACTGCACCTAGTCCAGATGTCATGAGTTTCGTTCCGTTTACGTTTCTGTCTTAAAGGCTCGGCTTGTCTTGCTCCGTATTTGTTACGGGTCTGTAGCAAAGCCGTTTGAGCGTCAGCTTCATGTATAAACCTTACGTATCCGTACCGGTTTTCAGTCATTTTCCCACGAGTAACGTGTACGTAGTCTAATGGTCCGTAAGGTCTAAATACAGATGCTAAAGTCTGTACAGTGTCATCTTTAGTGACTAGGCAGAAAAGTCGATTTGGGTCAATATTTTGATAATCAGGTTTATTTTTAGGTGTAGAGTTTTCTACAGTAGAAATGTCGAAAAATTTTATTTGGAGTCTAGTATACTTATGGTTAACGTATTCTAGCGTCGTGATCTGTTTAACAGGCCCTTGTCCTTCGAGATCTCGGATGATTTCCCAAAGGGCCTGGTCTTTTCTGTTAGTCAATTGCAAGGTCTCATTTCTCGACATCCTGGTGCGATGTTCGTCTAGAATTAGAGACGTCAAAAGTTATTCACTAACTGTCTACTAAAGCTGTTTGTTGTAGCCCTTGTGCTGTCGTAACGGTGGTAGTAGTCTTGTCGTTGTCAGTGGAAGGTAAGTGGTCACTTCTTAAATTCGTAGTCATGATTTCTAAGTCACTGCGGGTTTCATGTTGATATCGTTTTCTTGCCCGTGGTTTGTAGGTTCCAGCGGTACGTCTGCATCTAATAGTCTTGGCTGCTAGCATTATAACTGCAAAACACAGCAGCACCCCCAACCCGTAGCTTCCATACACAGTATGTTGGAGTCCATCGTTGTCTAATTTGCGCTGTGCAATTTCCTTTAGTTTATACGAAATTTGCTGCACGTCACGATTATTCCATTGATATTCATCTTTAAGTTGCAGTATTGGAAATAATTCCTTAGGTTTCATTATATGGTCAGGCATAATTTTTGTCAATACATCGGTAATTTCCAGATGTAGTTTAGGTTGATAGGTGTAAAACTCCGTGCTTGTACGAGTAGTCATTCCTCCTAGGGTCACTTGTGTAGTCCTACCAGTACAACCATCAGGTATCTGGATTTTCCCAGTTCCATTTAGCTGTAATATTTGGTCTCTCTGTTGGTTGCAGGTAATCCGAACTGTGGTTAATTCTACTAAAGAATACAACCATGCAGCTTCATTATGCAGATAACTCCATTGAGAGCTGGGCTCGGTCAGATAGACTATAGTGCAGTGTCTGAAGTGATTTTCAGTAGGCTGCGTCAATAATAAAAGTTCACAATCTTTAGAAGTTGGAACATCTAGCAATGGCCAATGAGTTTCACAAATAATCCCATAAGCATGGTTTGTACACTCGTGTAGATAGTCATGGTCGAACTTTACATATTGTTTGTTCTTCTCATTTAACGCTAAAAACGCATGAGTTGGCTGGATTTTAGCAAAACCGAGGTGCTGGTTTTCCCATGATTGGGTGGTTAGCAATGGATACATACGATACAGTATATATGGTTCTGTTTCGACCATAGGCAGGTATAACATCACTATCAGCCGGTTGTTATCGTAAACAGCATCTATCTTTGAAATTCGTGCTATTTCTTCGGGACTTGCATGTTGGTTAGGTATAGGTAAATCCCAATCATTTGAATGTTCTGTAATGTCTTGGCTCATTCGGGATAAAAACTGTGGCGTCAGCAAGTCGCAAGGTACTTTCCTTGTAATAAATTTTTGATTAACTCGATCAATTGCTTGAGGGCTTCTTGAGTCTGTTCAATAGCCATAGTTATACGGTTATAATGAGCAGTGAGACCTCGGAGGTAGGAGTCTCGTTGTTGCTCTGATTCCAATGTTTGAATCGTTGTTTCTAAATGCTTCAGTGCATTAGCATGATTGGTCGTGACATTTTCGAGACTCTTGAAATTAGCTGTTATTAGATGAGTCTTCTGATTTGCTAATTTGATGATTTCCCTATTGTCGTTTAGCAACTTATCGATATTCTGGTGTACCTTTTCGATTTCATCTTCCGTGACTAATCCAAAAAGGGTGTTGCTAATGCTGCCAATGATGCCTAAAGGAGTCATTGATCTTTTGCTAGTTTCCTGACTGTTACTTGATTTGTCTTTAAGATGCAATCTAGTTAATAGGTCCTTGGTTTGCGTTTGAATTTGGTGGGTTTGTCTCTGTTTGCTTAGTAGCACATGCGAATTTAACGCATTTTCGCAATCCTCGCCGTCAAAGGTTTTTAAACAATCTCTGTAACTATCAATTGCAGTTGTTCGTTGGTCAGCTATTTTAGGTTGGCATTTTAGTTTAGCGAGCTGTTCTCGGCAATTATTAATCGAGAGGTTTATAACCTGGGTTATGTCTGTTTGAGAGTCAATTATGTCCGTGTTCACATGTATAATGATTTTCCATTCCGCTCGTTTTAGTCTTAAAATGCCTATTTTTTCATAATAAATGCCAGGATTAGTGGTTAAGGGCGTCAGTTTATGCGATGGTAATCCTGTAGTTCGCAATCCACACAACGCCACCACCGAGATTAAGGTTGTCAAAATGTAACCCTTCATAACTCGGTGTCTGAGCCTGTAATGGAATTGTTAATATCGTTAGCAAGTTTAACCTTATCGATATGTTTCAAAATAGTCTTATGATCGGGGGTTTCCAGCAAGATGTCATTATGCCCTGGTATATCTACTATTTTTAAAGGTGCCAAATAATATTTTTCAAATTTTGAGGTTCTGGGCTCATTCTTTATGTACACATATTGTCCGATTTTTGGCTGGAATGCTTTGACCTTCTTGTCATAATAAATCTTCGAACGGGTTTTCCCTTCCACTTGGTTTTGTCCAGCTGTTAGCTTCATTTCCTCCAGCCTTTTAACAAGATCTGTCAAATACTGATTGTATGTCGCCAACCGATCTTCAGACGGTATTCTAAGAGGAAATCGAGCAGTCTTTCCATACACCAGTTCAAATGGTGTAAATCCCGTCGAAGCATGAACACTTGTATTGTATGAGAAGGCGGCGAATGGTGCCAAACGGTCCCAGTCCTCGTAATGCTCAGAATACGTTCTGATGAAGTCGACGAGAGGAGCATGGCTACGTTCCAATGCACCAGTAGTCTGCGGTCGATAGCCAGAAGAGTGCAATTGAGTCACCTTGAGTAATTGCAATAATGCCGCCATAAGGTCGGACATAAAACTAGTCCCCCTGTCTGATAATATGGCTCTAGGTGCTCCGAATTGGCAGATTAAATTTTTAGCTAGAACCTCTGCTATAGTCGTCGCCCGTATATTCGGAATAGGAATAACTATTACGTACTTAGTCAGATGGCACTGCATTGTTAACAAATGGCAATTCCCCGAAGTTGTTAATCTTAACTTTCCAACCGTATCGATAGAGACTTTGTCGAAACTATCTAGAGGTGTGTCGGTAATTACCATGGGAGCCTTTCTATTAATCCGATCTATTTTGTGTTGTTTACAAATAGAACATTTTCGTACATAATTTAAAATATCATTTCTCATGCCTGGCCAATAATATCTTTCTCTGATTTTAGCATAGGTTTGGTTTATGCCTTTATGACCACCTATCAAACTGTCATGCAAAGTAGAAATGATTGGATTTCTTTGCTCTTCTGTAAGATATTCAGATTTTCCGTAGCACAGGGTTAGGAGAATGCCCGTGTTCTGAAACTCTTCCCTCAAAATATCACTAAGTGTCCCAGGTGCTAGATGGTTAGTCACCTTACTCATTCTCGATATTCTAACGGTAGCGATGTTTTGCTTTCGGAATATGTCAATCGTTTGTTGTAAGAGATTACGCAAATCCTCGCAATCTAACAAATCCTCCTCGTAGTCCTTAACTACCAATGAAAAGATTTTGTGCTGTTTATAAGGAGTGATAATAATATTGCCCTTCTTAGGTTTTCGTCTTTTTATATCCCTTCGTTCTATTGCTCCGATGTCATTTAGTAGTTTGGTTATTGGATCGTGACGGTCGCAATCACCAGAGATAAAATGAATAATATTATCCCGTTGGTATGTGAGGCAATGCCTGGTGGGTTTTACTACTTGAACTCCGTCGTCAGTTATGACAGCCTTCGTTGTACTCGCATCAGAGGTAAGTGGGTCATCACTCCAAGTCCATGGGTTAGGTAGAATTACACCCATAACGTCATCTGGTGCTTTAGAATATTCAATGTTAACCGATCTTTCAGTTACTTCTGGGATTGCCTGCAAGTTGGGTTTTGGTATTGGTTTTCTGATAGTCCTGGGAGTGCTACTATGTCTTGGCACAGCTTGTCGTACACTAGGTGTGGTTGATAACGCTCGCTCATGTGATCGCGGAATTATAGAGGAGTCTAGGTTATCTTCGATATCAGCCTCTTCAGAACCTGCTTCTATGTCTGTTATGAAGTTTTCAACAGTTTGCTTCGCAGTACTCACAATTTCATGTGTTTCCGACAATAATGGCATGGTTGTTGGTATTGCAGTGTCCAGAGAGGGTCCTTGCTCCACTGCCCCTGGTTTGTCAATCGTGATTGATTTTTCCTTTGCCGAATTTCTGCTTATTTCTGTAAGCGTCAATTTCGCTGCCATCTTATCTAAAATTTCCCGTTGGGAAGGTGTTGGTTCCTCATCTTCAGAAAAATATTTTGGCAATGATTTTACAGGCGAATCGGCATTTTTTCTACAAACAACCAGTTACCTGTATTAAACCAGTAATCCTGGAGGCTTTGTTCCAATTTTCTAGATTTGTTTGCACAGTCGCGCCTAATACGATGTTTATCTGCAGCGGTAAGTTTAGTGGTGCTTGCAGGTAAAGTCACAGCCAGATCAGGTCGATTGTGTTGGCCTTGATTAAAATCGTTTATCCCTGTTGATGACAAAATCGATTTTGGGGTCATTTCTTCATAATCAGGCAGGTCCGAAATATTGATGCGGGAGTCACTGGCATCTGTCTTATCTTCCGCGGTTGGGGTTTTAGTAGGAGTAGTAGTCATGATTCCCAGCTGACTATTTCCACAGTCTATATCTGTTCCTTCACCTGTATCACTTGGTTGTACAGCGTCCATTTGTATAATGTAAGGATTGCTGACTTCCGTCGTTTTATTCTTTTCGATATTTTCCTGTGAGCTGGATGGTTCTTCAATCTCGGTGGTAGAGAAATCCTGGAGGCAAGTTTTCCGTGGATCTTTTATAGGAGGTCGGTCGTCGGTGTGAGAAATACTCGCCTCACTTTCAGTGTCAGAGACGGTCGTAGTTTTCTTCTTGGTTAATCTCTTGCTTTTCGTTGAAGCTATACTAAGTTTACTACTGCGATCACTTGATATATCAGTAGCTGTTAAATTACTTAGCACATCTTTATTGGTCACAGCCTTGCGAGCTTGACTTGCAAGTGTTTCCCGATAAGCCGGTTTAGTTCGGGTGGCCGTTGGTTTTGTTACTCGTCCCTGCTGAACACCACTCGTTGTTTTTGGCGGCGTTAATTGCTTAGATCGAGTTCGTTGAGCCACTACGCTATGCTCGAGTTCAGGTAATTTTCGTCTATTAAGGGGGCCAGGTGGCCTTCCCCGTCTTTTTGGGGGCACAGGTGGTTCTGATTTAGAAACAGATGGTCCGATAGTTTGCGGAGGTTCGTCAGTTTCCGCAGCTGGTAGTCCTTCCAAAGTTTTCTTGCCTTTTCTGTCTAGTGTCAAAATTCTCAGCCTTGGCAATTGTTCATTAATTTCCTGCTCGGTCGGTGTTTCGACTGGATTCCTTGACAAGGCGTCGGCATTGGTATTTAATTTGCCGGGCTTGTATCTGAATTTATAAGTATAATCAGTGAATTTCATCATCCACCGCATTAGTCTTTGCCCTGGATCTTTTCGATTATGCATCCAGTTTAAGGGCTCATGATCTGCTTGGAGTATGAATTCCCTGCTTAACAAGTAAGGTCTGAAGTGATGCATAGCATATAGCGCTGCTAGACATTCTTTGTCTGTGGTACAGTAGTTCTTTTCTGCATGGTTTAGTAGTCGTGACAGATATGCTACAGGATGGTCGAAACCATCTTTTTCCTGACTCAACACTGCTCCGATAGCATAATCGGACGCGTCAGTGGTTAAAGTAAAAGTCTTGTTAAAATCAGGAAAAATCAGTATTGGTTGCTTGATGAGATGTCCTTTTAATTCTTGAAAACTCTGTTCCTGAGCCTCCCCCACTCGAATTTTGCGTCCTTTTTAGCAAGTTCGAGAGAGGTCTGGCGATTTTGGAGAAATCCATTATGAAACGTCTGTAGTATCCAGCTAAACCTAAAAATTGTCGAATATTTTTAGGTGTTTTTGGAGTAGGGAATTCCTGGACTGCCTTGATCTTTCCGGGGTCTGGTTCGATACCCTTCTCACTGATTATATGGCCTAGAAAGGTCACTTCTTTTCGCAAAAATTCTACCTTTTCTGGTTGTAGCGCAAGATTCGCTGCTCTGAGGCGTTCGAAAAACTGACGAGTTTTTCTTTCATGCTCGTGTAAGTCCTTGGAGTAAATGATAGTGTCGTCTAAGTATACTAACATCTCCGTATTTTGTAGTCCTAGCAATATTTGGTCGACGAGGCGCTGAAACGTTGCGGGCGCCCCCTTGAGGCCCTCCGGAAGACGTGTGTACTGATAATGTCCGTTGGGGTGGTAAACGCACTTTTCCAACGATCGTCCTCATGTAAGGGTAGTTGTTGGTACCCATGAGCTAAGTCGAACACGGAATAATATACTGACCCTCCGAGTTGGTCTAAAATGTCAGTTATGTTGGGTAACGGGTAAGCATCCCCTATTGTCTTTTTATTAAGATTACGGAAGTCGATGACCATCCGCCAACGCGGGTTTCCGTATTTGTCAGGTTTCTTGGGCACTATCACAACTGGATTATTTGAAGGTGACCAAGATGGTTCTATAACTCCGTCCTTGAGTTTTTTGGCTACTTCGTCTTTTATAACTTGTTTATGAATAGGCGGATGCCTATATTGTTTAGTATTTATGGGAATATCGTCGGTCGTTGGTATCCTATGCTCAGTTAAATGAGTAACTGGTAAAGGATCCCCAGGTAGAAGAAATACATCATGATATTCAGTGAGTAATTTCTCTACATGTGCCTTTTCCTCATGGTTTAGGTGGTCCAATGCCATAATGTCCAGGAGCTTTTGCACTCGTTGATAAGGGGTGGTGATACGCCCTTCATCAGTCTCGGTCATGGCATCTGTATAGAAGTCAGGGTCCACATATTCAAAAGGCAAGATCTCTCGAGGATTTATACTTATTAAGGCATCCTCTGCACTGGTGTTTATTACCAAGATTCTGCATTTCCCATTGTCATTGCTGACAAGTCCTTCCCCGAGAAACACCTGGTCATTACCTACGTCGATTCGAGGTAGGTATCCTTCTTTTAGTTGAGTACTTTTCAGATTTATTTCTAATACCTGCCTGCTTCTACTAGGAATGCAGTAATGAGTGGCAGTTTCGCTCGAAGATTCTACTGAGGTTTCAAGTTCGCACAATGATAATTGGTCGATGGAACTCCCATGAGTAGCATCATTAGTATGGTTGGTTTTATTTGGCTCTTGATCAATAAAGGGAATGGGATGCATGACGTCTCCAGATATCATGAGAGCGTGGTTATAGTAAGATATAACAGCATCTTCTTCCTTGAGGTAACGTCTACCTATTAATCCATCCTGATCGATGGGGAATGTTGGTCCTACTAGATGGAATTTTACCGGCCTTTTCCTTAAAGTGAGCCAGGTGGTACCATATGTTTTTATACTTTCATTGGTAATCCCACTCAACTCAGTGCTTCGAGTAGGATCGTATGGTATATCATCGCGTAAGGCAGTGCACTTTACCAAGTTTACTGCTGCACCGTTGTCAATCATGAAGGTCATCCAAGGTTGTTTACCTTCAGTCACATATAGTCTGATAGCAGTGGGGTCGTCTATTTCACTATCGTTGTCAGTAAGTCCCCGATACATGGAAACTCGTTTGCACTCTCGTTTATCAACATTACCTGCGTCGAATTCTGTTGAGAAGGTGGTTGAGGTGCATTTTGTATTACTGGTTGCGATGAGTTTGGTGTTGCTTGTCTCTGGCTCGTCGATTCTTGGTTGCGACGAGCCAGCTGCCAGTTTAAAGCAGGCTGGTTATTGAATGTAGGTTGTCGTGGAACTTCCGTCTGATTCGAAGGCATACGGTTATAATTAGTAGGTGTTCTATAAGCGTTATATCCCTTGCTCATACCCTTGTGGTCGCTGATAATTAGTTGAAGGTCTCTGTCCCCCGGGCACATAAGGGTTGTATAAACGAGCGTCCTGTGAGAACATTGGTTGCTGTTGCTGGGTATATTGCGGTCGAGGTGTATAATGATTTTGATTAAACCTCTGTGGTGAGTTATTCACATTATAATCCTGTGGTATTTGTCTGATTTGCGATTGATTGGTCCTTTGCACATTATAGTTTGTGCGTCCCTGCCTCTGCTGGAATCCAGGCGGAGTATTATTATTCACCATGGGTTGAGATGCGTAGTTTTGGCTTTGATGCCGGTTTTGTCCATTATTCCAGTTGTTATTCGGATTTCTTGGCTTCCAATGATTTTCGGCCGAAAATTCGGTCTGTTCCCAGTTTACCTTGGGCATTTGTCCATGAAATTTGTACCTGGTGTCAGGCAGTATCTTTGCCTCCATACGAGTTTCTATTCGCACTGCATCTTTGTAAGCGTCAGCTAGAGTGGCGGGATTTTTCCCATCCACTTGTACAGATATATCTGCGGGTAGTCCTCTTATGAAGATGTCCTTTGCCGCATATTCCAAGGGTTTTATCATATCGTTCAGGTTAGCGTCAGTTGCTCCTGGGATGTCGTCCTTTAAAACATTCTTGGCCCCACTGAGCAGAATGTTTAGTCGGTCGTAGAAATCTCCTACTGCCTCTCCTTGTTTCATCCTCATGTCGTTTATTTTAGTGGTATAATAAGTATATGTCTTGCCTGGCGCGAATCTAGTCTTCAAATGATTCACTAGGCTGTCGATGTTGGCAAATGCATGGCCATAGGTGCAGTCTCTAGCATTGCCGCGCAACTTTGTTAGCACGGCCTTGACATATTGTCCTTCACTTCCTGCAGGCACATACTCTTTTCCATTGCGAACATCCTGTATAAAGTCCTTCAAGGGCATATTATGCCCGTCAAAACTGCGCAGGCCCTGCAGGGCATTATGTAAAGCGAAACTATTCGCCATAGCCGTCATCATCAGCATAGATGGATCGGCTTGTCCGTCTCGGTTTTGAGCGTTATTCGTTTCGTCTGGCATTTCTACTTCCAGTCAGCGTTATTCGTGACCTAGTCTTGCTAAATACCCCCAAATAAAATATTAAATTAATTTTAGCTATTACCTATGGCAATACTAATTCCGAATTAGATCTTCTAACTATGGATTCCGTTTCTGGAATTTCGCACCTAAAACGATAATTTACACGGTTAGTGAATTCAAGTTTTTATTTACTCAATTTAAATCTGGTAAGTCGCCACACATTTAATGTTTAGAAGTAATAAAGGAAAAGATTTTTTTTTCTTTGATTAACCAAGTAAATAAAATAGAATTGGACATTTTTTTTTTTTAATAATTCCCTCAGTATGTTCAGAGCCATATACATAGTATGGACGCTTTATCAACCCTACTTTCGAGCAAGTCAATCCACCTCCCGATTCGCGTTCAATGAACTTTTCAGCAACGAAGAGATTCCGAAATCCCACTGCTACTGTCCAGTCTTTAAGAGTCTGAACTTTGATCAATCGAGGATCTAAAAATTGGAATTAATGTCCATAAGACCTCGTTTATTGTGTTCATGGGAGAATAGCAGGAATATAAAATTTCGGTTTTTATTCTAAAGATGCATATAGGTAGCTGCAGTATCTTAAGGAAAATTATTGACTAGCAACAATCTCCAAAACGTTTTCATATTGTAACCTGATAATATCACGGTCAGGGAAAGGATGGAAATGGTTAGGATAATTAAAAATGTTAAATAGTTACAGAGAAATATACTGGAACTGTCAAATTGACGTACCCGTGTCTAAATTTAGCAACATTAAGTGACAGACGAAGGTTACCGGATGTCAAGAAGCAGAATTTGAAAAGTTATTAATAATGATCTAACCCATTTGTTATATTAGACATAGTTTAATTATAAACAAAGAGAATTTTATCACACAAAATGGAATAACCACGATTTAACGGAACAACAACAATGATTCTTAGAAAAGAAATAGAATTTTTGGAGAATTTATTACGAGTCTATTGTTGTAACAACTACAACAATTACAACGTAATATAAGCGAGAATTCTGAAGCAAAAATAAAGGGAAATGTTTTTCCAACGAGTGAAATTATTTGCAAGTCCATTACATTAAAATACTTATTGGCAAAAGAGGACAATGTGTTGAATAAATTCCACAGCAAAATGGAATAGACATAAAATAAAAGAATAAAATAAATTCTTATGCTTGCTTAACGTCAAGACAAGAAATTTGACAGAGTGTAGGAGTGTTCTAACGCGAGAACTCAGAGTGTAGCACTCCATTAACGTGTTAAACAATTAATGTAGTTATATTTTATTATTTGTAATTATATTTTCCCTTGGGCAATTATAAAATATTTACTTTAAAATCGGACAATGTATTCGGATTTGAACCCAAGAACAGCATTTTTTTAAAAAGGTCGCTTTACAAGCGTTGACATCTCGACAACAGGGATATTTCCATAGAGAAAATAGTTTAAGAGCGATACATAAAGATTAGAATAAATTTCCTTTACAATTCTGAACTTATCTTAATCCTGAAGAAATAGAAGAATAAGTTCACAAAATTGTCAATTACACAAAATTAATAAGGGTTAACCCGAGAGTAAAATAGTTGAATCTGATACGATACACCAGGATTAAATGGTGCATACGAAATATTTATTAATAGTCTAGAACAAGTTTATAAAAGTTTATCAGAAGTTTAATAATGTATTACACACAAAAGGAAACTATTACTACATTGATCTAAATAATTTAGTAAGTCACCCGTTGACCTCCCCCTTACTAAGTTTATTGTCGTCCCCGACAATCAATCCTAGTCAGAGTGAATATTAAACCAATGATATTTAAAAAGGCGAAATATTCAAGTCTAGAGTAGAGTTAGAGTGATTTTTCTTTTAGACTGTTATAAACGGATATAATTTAAATCAATTGTTTAATCGTTATCGATTGCGAATGGCAAAAGAGATACGACTCTATTTTCATTGTAGTGTTATAAATGATCATTTTTTTAATTGCAATAATTTGAGAAATGTTAATATATTTAAGGAGAACACTGTTTCTTTTCTAGGTCTCTAATTTATTATATTTTAGGTATTGTTAATTTGATAGGATCGTTTAGTATTGAAGACTATTATTAGAATTAAATGGATTTATTCATTTTACCGCCATTTATTAAGCGGGCTGAAGATTAATCTATATTCAAGTATAAATACACAGATTTAATTTTCATTAACGAGTGAAAATGAGTCCGAGATTGATGATTTTTATACGTTTAAAGTTGAATTAATTTAAAATTTTACGGTTTAGCCTGAAGTTAGACGAAAGTTTTATTTTTTCTTTTTTTTATTAAAATTTTTATAACGTTGAGCGCCATGTATTAAGGTGGGTTTTTAGAAATTTAGGAGGTTTTAACAAAATCGTTGTAGTTTCTCAAGACTATTTAGAATTGTGGTATTTATTATGAATTTGATCAATAGTTTATATTTCTTCACCGTATATGTTTTTCTTTTTTTTTTTTTACGAAAAACAAATGTCCGAGAAATATGTAAAAATATTTTACCTGAACATCCGGTTTAAAGAGAGTTGTGAGGATTTAGCTGCTGATTGACAGCACTACTGATGGCCGTACCATTATGAAAATTAAATATAGTTTTATATTTTACATTATTGGTAGTTCATAGGAAGGATTCAGAGAATTAAAGATAAAATAGGTATTTTGGATAGGAATTATGAAAGGAGAAGTTCGTGAGATCATTTATGAATTGATTATTAAGCAATTTGAGTTTTAACAAAAAAAACTAGAAAAGAAGAGGAATCTTTGTTGTGCGCTTTACGCACCGACACGTAAGTGTTTAGCGGTTGATCTCGACCCGTCGGGAAGGAGTAAAGTGGGAGTGTTTAATATTTTTATATTCGTAAACTAAAGTGAGCGTGATATTTAGGCGAACTTACAATATGACAAAAACTTAGATTTAGTTAGAAAAAATTTTTGACTAATACGTCAAAATTAGATTACGTAACTAGTTTTTATGAACTAGTTTAAAGGTAAATATGATCAATAATTTTATCTTTTACATTAACTTTGAAAAGATTTGTTAATAACATTCATTGAGTAGTAAGTTATTTAAATGATAATATCGAAATCAATTCGCTATGTTCGTTTATCGAAGGCTAAGACTGACTTGCTTGTTTTCGGATTAATCTGCGCCGCTTGGATGAACACGTATCATCATAGGGAATTAATGTTGAAACACGTAATTATTAAAATTAATTTGAATGATAATGAAGACAATTTATAATAACAAAATTACTAAATAGATTAATATATAACAGTAGTATTATATTAATAAGTTAATTAACCGTAAATAAAATTATTCTTATTTTTGTATGATGGCAGCATACCCAGTGTATATGTATAAAAATAAGTAAAAATAAAAAAAATATGATTTTACCTAGGTTTTTCCTAGTTTGGTCAAACTTGAATTCTCTAGACGGTGTTACACTAACACTTTATACCTACTACTTTGAACGCCGAAACTTATTCACTAATTAACTATCTTGGTTTATGATAATTATAAAAATCTGTTAAAAGTTACTGTGTTGCTTCTGGAACAAGACTGATGCGCGTTGTCTTGTCCAGGTGGCTTATATACTTATGAAACTAATGGGAGAGGTACCCTCTCTTTCGAGGTTTGCCTTAGATTAACTAAATTAATATTATATTTCTTTTAATCCCCTCCCTGAAGTTGCACTATTTCATGGGAACGCATCAAATTTTAGTTTGCTTAGCCGTTTTTTTTTTCATTGGCCACAGTAGATTCTGCGTTTGCAGTTTTTGGTGTCGGAGTCACATTTTTAGATAAAAGTATGAAAACGAAACTTTCAAGCAAAATGATATTTTATAATCTTTATTTATCGTGAGAAAAACTTCATGGTGATTCTAAAAAAAAAATTTAATTTTATTCATTCTATGTAATAATGGACAGCGCTGCTTTATTACTTTCTAAAATTAGTTTCTGAAGTAATTTTATTTCGTAATTATCTTGAACGTCTAGTACAAGATTTTCTTTTCTTTACTATTTATCTAATGTATATATTTTTCGTGTAGTTCTTTTGATTCAGTACACTTTTGTTTTCTTTATTGTTATTTGTCGTAGTTTATATTTTGCTCATCATTATTTTCATTTTATAATAGTATATTTTTATTTCATTGTATTTCGATTGTAATATTTCACTACGGTTCCCCCTATAAGTTGAGGAAAAAAAAAAATTTTTATTTTCATATTCGTAACCCTGAAATGGCTACTTTGGGCAATCATCAACAACAATGCAAATTTGGCTTCCACCCTTAAACAGGATGTTAAATTCCTCAAAGCTATTTGATGATCGCGTCAGTAAACCTTTCCCGCGTAAAAACCGTATGTGTATCCCCCCTTATTATAGGAAACATTGCACTGTATACCTGGCTTCCGCCCCATACGGTGACGTTAGATACCACAGTACATCGAGAATTTCCACCACGTTCCACTGTATGTTGGTCAAGTCAGCTCCCGTCCTATACAGTGACGTTTCATTGGAATCAACAGAAGCAGTGGAAGATATTTGTATTTTCCTTATTTTTTTTTTGGTATGTATATTCATTCCATTGTATCATATTTTCATTGTTATTTTACCTTTATTTTCTTTTTGTATTTGTAATTATTTTGCTTTAGTTCTACTATTAGCGTATGCTGTGGGCATCTGTATTCCCTTGCGATGCATTCGACGTCTTAATTATGCTACAGTGGTTGATCACAAATAGCGCTCGAATATCAACCGGCCAGGGTATGCTTATTGCATCTGTACTCCCCAGCGCGTACCCGACGGCTTAATTATACTACCGTGAGTAATCACAAATAGTATACGAGATTAAGCTACGCGATTTTCTTCATATTTCTTCATTTTGTAATTTTTTATTTAGTCATCGGACCTTAACAAAAAGCATCCGGTAATAATCATCATCTCACGACCTTAACAAAAAGCATCGGGATGGCATTCATGTTCAATTCATTTGTATTCAATTTTGTATCTCATTTTTTTATTCTTTAATTCAATTTGTATTCATTTCGTAGTTTTTCGCATTATACTCGAGTCGCACATCTGATTCAACTAACCATGGTTGCTCTTTCTATGATAGAACATGGTGATCAGTCATGTCCTCTAAGCCATCGTGCGTGGACCATCTGCCCACTACCATGAAAGTCAAATATTTCCTAACCTACTTAATGACTATAATATTTTAAACTACCGGTACCGGATTTTGAATTTTATGATTTTAGAAATAAAGCAGCTTTTATTTATTAGTAATTTACAAAAATTTATTTATGTAAATAATTTTATTAGGTTGAAAAATAAAATTGTTTTCTTCTTCTCTCTTTTTTTTATTAAAGGAAAAATTATGTTTCATATCCGCCAGCAGATACGTTTTAGTTTGTAAGTATGATTTTGAGAAAAATATTACTATATTTCCACAAAAAAAAATTTATTGTTTGTGACTCCGATCCAAAATTTATTCGGAATTATTAGATTTAGCATTAGCAATTAGACTACTATTATTTTAATATACTACTAGGATTATTTCTACTTCATGCCTTAAATTTAAATTGATTGGGATGCATATTAACCGAAATATGCATACCTGTTAATTATTATTGAAATAAGCGTAAAAATCCCCTCCGAGTTGGATAGGTTGATCATGTTCACCTGAAACTCACGAAATTGCATTAAAGTATTTACTTAAATATATCTATAAATATTATTTCGTACAATAGCAATTCGTATACGCGGTTTTATTTAACATATATACGACGATATATTTTATTTCGGTAATATTTAAAATACTAGTTGTATTACTACGAGAAAAGTACATGATTAGTACGACTCTTTGCATTTTTATTGCCTTACTCGTTTTAAGTGACAACGTGAGAAAGACAGTTACGTTAAAAAAAATCGCATTACATTTCTATTTTTTTTTTTTTTGAAACAAAATTCCGGCCTGCAGCATTAAATTTTAAGTTAACGTTGTTAACATAAAACGTTAAGTTTTTATGGTAGTCTAAAAAGTTACTATAATTCTTAATATTATAAAGTATGAAATTTAATTAGATAAAGTGTAATAATAATTTAATTTATTGTAGCGTTTATTACTAACTATAAGCACAAGTTGCAGTTGATTTAAAACATTTTGAAATGGTTTTTAATTTTGATCTCGAAATTATATTAAATAGGGAGTTAACTATGAATATATTTAATTATTAGTATCTATTTAACAGGACGACGTAGTTATGAATGTAAATATTTGAACATTATATATTTTTTTTTTAGTTTTTGATCATTTATTATTATTCTATTGTTTAAGTATTTACTTCTGAATTATATTTTAATATTGATTTTGTAAATTAGTTATTTTTATTGTATATAGGTAAATTATGTTATCTATTGTGCAATAATTTCATAAACAAAACAGACAACAAAAAAAAAATTTAAACTTGAAAAATAGATAGTAGTTAGGTTAATTATTAGTTAGTTTGATTGTAATTATTAATTTATTTAACTAAACGAGAATAAAACTGAGAACAATGTATAGAAATAATTCAAAAAAAAAAAAGTTAGTAGTTAGATCAACTAATCATATTAGTAAAGTTAAAGTTGAATTATTTAGTTGAAAATTTAAAATTTATTATCCCGTGCTAAATACTAAGTTTAAATTGTAGTTACCATAAATGTCATTGATTATAGATTGTTACCATAAGTTATTTCTCCCGGATGGTAACGGATAACTGCAGATTTCTGTTACCATGTAGGTAGTTTTAAAGATTTTATCGAACAGAGATTTATTATATATATTACGGTGATTTTAATTTTAGCGCGGAAATTTAGAATAACTGATATTATTTAATTATTTAGATTAGTTTTAATTTTCGTAAATAATTAAAAATTTTCAAGATAGAGTTTATTTTTATTTTTAGCAAAAGTTTATTGCTGCATGGTCATAATTCAGCATAGAAAATTTAAAATTTCATTATCAAATTGGTTTTTAGTATTTTTAGATTTTATTCACGTCGTCACTTCTTACGCATAAGGTTAATGATGTAATTGAACTTTAAACAAAATTTATTTTAAATATGAGAATTGGCCGTTCATTAGCTTATTCTGATTTATTAATCATACCAATTGCTATTGTTTATTAAATAATTAGATAAATGCTTGCGAATTGGCGAGCATTTTATATATATATTTTTACGGATAATTCGTTAGTTATTTAAAGTTTCGCATTTGATCTAAATTTTCATGTTCAATTTATTAATTATTGCAAGCAAGTTTGCATGCACCCTTTTATCTTAAATCTAATAGTTTTAGACTAATTTTAATTCCAATTTATTTTTAAAATAATTGGATTAACCTTTGTATAAATCGTATTGTTTTTCAGATTTTTCTTAAATTCGGATCTTTCATCATTACTATAGCTTACGTATTTAATATTATTAATTTGTATTCTATTAAACTTTCCATTTTTGCTTGCATGAAGAGAAAGTTAATTCATTTGGAGTAATTTGAAAATATGTTAATTTATCATTGCTGGCGTTTTTCTCCGAGGACAAGGTTAGCACCTTAGATGGAAAAGAAACGTCAACAGAAAATACGTAGATAAAGAAAAATTCAAAAGAGAATAATTTAGGAACTTCGAGACAAGACTTTCTCATCATGCCTGCAATAGGTTAGTTACCTGCTTACTATAAATTTTTACGTGATAAACCTAACTGCAAATCGCATAGACACTAATTTACGTGTGTCAAGTATATATTTCATTATTTTAGTCAGTTATTCGCATCTCGCAGATTTCTAGTATTAACCCGTGTAAAAGCATTGAGTTTAGTCAGATAAGAAAGTATCCAATTGTATTCGGCCGTGATTTAGTAAGAAAAACGGTTTTATATTTAACTCTTGGTGAGGATGAGCACCCCTCACTCCAGTGTCCAATTGCCGCCGTGTGAACGCGCTAAAATTTCTTAAAGTTTTTAATTACAGATTTTTTTATCCTTAACATCCTCTTTGGTGTCAAGATTTTTGGTTTCGCCTTAATATTTTCATAAAATGAATTATTTGCTATACAAGGTAAAAAGAAAAATTTTAGTTTTTATTATTAGTAATAATAATAGATTTTTTTTTTTGTTTACGTGATTTATTTGACTAATTAGGCTCGGAAGGGAAATCTTTTGATTTGGAGACGTTTTAGTTTTTCTTTTTTTTTTTTTTAAATCATGTGTTTATTAAAACAAGACAGTTTTTGTAATATATAAATCATTTACTATTTATAAAAGAGAGATTAAAATTTTTGGAAATACATTTAGCGAACAATTTTATTTCTAAATTTTAATGTTGTTTCTTAAAAGTTATTATGCAAACTTAATTATATTTAATCTTACTAGAAGAATTGACGATAACACACTTGGAAAATAACTTTTAAGCTTTTATTTTAAAGTCATTTACTGGATACTGAAGACGCTGTACAAAAAATTTTAGTGGAATTATACAGAATTAAAGTTAAACAATAACTATTAATCATTTTCTTATAACATTCAATTATTTAATTAAAAATAAAAATGATGGTTGCAATTTTTATACTCATTCTTCACAAATTTATTTTTATTGTTATTAATAATCTGAATTTTATTATTATTATAGGGTTTATTAATAATTATTGCGTTTATAAACTAAGATTTTGGATTTATTAAAAGAATTGATTTAATTGAATCTAAAGCTAATTCAACTTATTACGCGAATAATGAATCATATATATAATTAAGTTATTTTCAAGTTAGATTATATTTTTAGTATAACAATAGTGTAAATATTTAATTAAACTACAAAAATTCATTAACTAAATGATTATGACAAAAATAAAGAAAATGTAGAAAAACAGTTCTATTTTAAAAGCAAAAGATTTCAAGCATCATTCATTTATATTCGGTGAAGCAAAAAAATGCTTTCAAGCTTAGAGCGTACTATGCACAAGCCAGCATGACGTCACTTCGCTTCAGACTCGGGCTGCCTTACAGAGCACGCTAGCACATGCAACGTATACTTCAACTAAGAGCTTGCAATGTGTGTTATCGCGCGCGGAGAAACACAGTCTCACTGTTTGAAAGCAAGTACGTTTTACGCTTACTTGGTTTTTCAGGATATTATTTTGAATTTTAACAATTATGATCTTTGTCAATTTACTGATGTCTCTTTATTTAATATTATTTATATTATTCATAATTATTATTTTGATGTAAAAATTTTACAATTTTGTTCAAAAATAATTTCACTTTTTATTAATAAATTAGATTTATTGTTGTAACATTTTACTTGAATTATTTTAGGGTTTTAATGTATTACTTTGAATTTTATTATGTTTCGACTGCAACTTATTAAAGAAAAAATTTTTTAAAAAGTGTAAATAGTAGTTTTAACTATTTTACTACTATATTAACATTATTATTTTGTAACTTTATAGTTTAATTTAACTGCCTTCGGTAAATTTCCTTTTAAAATATTTTATTCAAAAAGGTTTTAACTATAGTTTAACAAAATGTTATTTATACACAGTGTTGAGACATTTTTTTCCGAAATTTTGGGAATATAGCTATACGTAATTTTTTTAAAGTTTAAAATTAACACATTGTTTATTCTTTTCTTTACATCTTTTATTTAACAGTATTTTAAACAACTTATTTAAAAAAAAAAATAACTTATGACGAAACTTTAGTTATTTTACTGATAGTTAATTCATAAAATGCTTTATTCAATAATATTTACAAGTTATTTTCCCACGTGTGGTAATTATACTTAGTAATTTTTATTTAGTTTAACTGTGTTTAGGCATGTAATATAGGTCTTAGAAATTTTACTTCCTTTATTAAATTTTATTTATTCAAATAGATTGCAACTATTTTAGCAGTCATTATGGTCATATTTATTTTTGTTAAGGCTTAAGCTTTAAGAGGCTTAATTTAGAAAGTTGTATTCGAAAGTTTAAATTTAGGACTTTCACAGGGCCTCTCTTTCACTAGAGCGAAGGGACCCATTCCCCTCAATATAGTGTTTTGGTATATAACACTAAAAATTCGAGAAAAAGAAGAAAAATTTTCTCTCTTATGGTTACATTATTTGTAAAAAATTTTTTTTTATACTATTTTGAACGGCATTTACTGAAGGCTTGCAAAAAAACTATATGCTTCTACACAGAATCTCTAGGCTACGGCTAAAATTATACGTTTATAATAGTTACGCCTACTGTCCCTGCCTACCTACTACCTGTGTGTTATAATGCGGAGGCTCAAGGGTACATTTATAAGAGTTATTACCCTAAGCAGTACTCAAAAATGTCAGTATAATTTTCATAATCTAGATGTTTAAGATATTTATTTTTTTATTTTTTTATTTTTTGTAATAATACAATCTGTAAAAATAGAAGAAAATAAATGGATTTTAGTTTTTTCCTCCCGGAACAAGAGTAAAATCCCTTTCCAAGCAACCATAATATGATTTTATGAGTCTTGTTTAGCAAAAGTATGTTAATTTTAAAATTAATTATTATTTTATTTCTTAAAAAAATTTTTTTTTTTAACGATTTTATTGTTTAGTTAATAATAATAATTTGTTTATTAACGAAAAACATGGCAACTGCAACAGTTTATGATTATTTGATTGCCTTGTTATTGTATAATTTCAAAGTTTAATTATTGAAAAGGACGTTTGCGGGCATTGGTTAATTAATTAAAATTTTAAACAAGTTTTATAGATTTTAGAAAATGAAAAAGGTTTAATTGAAAAGTATGATATGTAAAGGTTTAAAAAAAATTTTTAAAAAGTACATTATTTAATATTCTTTTAAACACGCTTACGTTTGCGTGTGTTCGGATCCCATTTGCTTTATCTCGAAGTTAATTTCTTAGGTTACGCTTTTTATTATTTGCTGACTCTTGTGAGACCAACAAAGATTAGTTCTGAGTAACCAGAATAATTTTGTAATGGGATATTTTTCTTTTAGACTTCAAACTAGAATTTGATATTTTTATTTTTCAGTCGACCGGATGTAACTGTATATTAAGCTATACGAAGCTACGTGAAAATACGTTATGATTTACTGCACATGCACTGCATGACGCCATAACATTAACGATAAGCAACACGTTTGTTAATGTTCACACGGTTGACTAAAGAGAACATTTTTTTAATTCGAATTTATTCTAAGTTAATTAATTTTGAAAAATTTTCCAAAGTTTTTAATACTACAAATTTCAATATTAATTAATTGCAAGTTTTATTTAAAATTGATTATTCATACTAACTGATAAATTACGTATTATTTTTAATTTTCAAATTTTTCTATTCAATTTATTCAATGATTACTATTGTTGAATTTCTGTATTTTTGTGTTAATGTGAACATTCCGAATTTACTGATCTTTATTGGGCATGTACAATTTTAAATTTGATTTTAATTAATTCAAAGAAAATTTATTTTTAAGGTGATTTCCTTAAATAAAAATTTTTTTTAACATTTACAATTTCAGTTTTTGCGAAAAGAGAATTTTAAAATGGTCAATTTTTAGTAATTTTATAGGATATTATTTAACTTATTGTGCCAACATTTGAATATCCTTACGACTTATTTCATTTATTTAAGTTAACTGAAATGCGCGAAAAATTATTATCGGAATTTGTTAAACTTGAGTAATTCGGAAATCGTATTGTTTAGTATTTTGTAAATTTTATATAATAGGTTACCCCAAAAAAAAACCTTCTACCTCCAGAGGGAAAACTTTCCGACGTGTAAATATGTTCCTCATTTTATGGCTTTATTTAGCCGTTTAGACGAAAATCTCTTTTATGTTAAGAAAGAGAAAATTCTTTTCTAATACTATAGACTTAGGGTTTTCCTTGAACCCTCGCATTACAAGCAGGTAAACCGAATCTTCCTAAATATTATTTTTATTATCTTTACGCTAATAAAAGTTTATAAATAACGGTTTTATTTAAAATTCGCATCTATGTATTATCTTAATGGCATGATCTTTTGATCTTGTCATTTACCATGTTTATCTCCAAATTACCTTATCGCACTGGAAAAATCGATTATTTAATAAGTAAAATTTTGTTAAGCTTGCTTAAAGAAAAATATTTGAATTCTATTTTCTTCTTTTTGAAACAAATTTCTTTTTCCATGTCACAAACGAACAAACAAACAACAAAAAAATTCCTTGTTCCCTTGCGGAAACACTCTTTTGATTTCTGCCTCAATTTTCCACTTTAGGGAAAATCGAGTATTTCATAATTAAGGAAATTTTCGGAATCACTCATGATGATTCCTTCGCGGACGCGGTTGGGTCAGAATATTATTTCGTTGCTAGTTACTTTTTGATTAAAAATTTTTTTATTATTTTTAAATGGGTCAGCTCGCGATTTTAGCGCCAGTTAACGAACGGAGGCAAATATTTTAGAGGTTTATTATTTGTTATTTTAATATTCCCGACGCGGTATATAATTTATTTAAATAATCCTGGTCCACCTGAAAAGTGTTTTGAACGAGGGAGATCCCAATTCGTTCACTCCCCTTTGTTTTGTCGCGGCCTATCTTGATCGAACTATTGTTTCCGGCAGCTACTAAGTGATGGGCCTACTCATCACCTTTCACACCCTTTCACAATAGCCGATATGGCTATAATTGGGGATAAAAAAAAAGAAAATACATATTGATTAAATATAAATGTATATATATATGTATATTATATAATGAGATATGTGTATATTGAAATTCGTTATTTTAAAAATTTTTTTTTTTTTTTAACTAATACAGCGGGCTCGTGGGTTCGAGTCCCGATCATACTAGAAAAGAAAATTGAGGCAGCAATCAAAAGTACTCGTGAATATTAACATGAGAGAACATTCCGGACATTGCCCGGAATTTATTTCTCTAAAAAAAAATCTTTAAGATTTGTTCAAATCAAATTAGCAACTTTAGATTTCTTAAAACTGTTCAATTTGTACCTGCGAATTTCGAACTTATTTCAACGAGAATTGAAAATTCGCAATTCTATGTTAAAGAAAATAACTTTTCTTTTTTTTTTTCTTCTTCAGCTCGAAAATTTTTCGAGCTGTTTCAGACGCTACTTACGATCTACGGGATGCGAAATTTTCTTTTAAATTTAACAAATATTTTAGTTTATTTTCAACACAATAAATACACGCCCTTTTACTGACATGGCTTTCAATTCAATCTATAATCAACGCATTCATATCAATGTACTGATTGATTCGAGTAATATTTTATTCAACGCTAAATGTTAGATTTTTAGAATGTACAATTTCGTACTTCCTTTATACTTCCTATTTGTTTCTTTTTTTTTTTTCACAAATAAAATCCAAAAGTAAAACTATTATAATTAAAATCATTTTAAACAATGCAATCGTTATTTCTTAATACATTTAGACAATAACGTTTAGAAATGCTGTAAGTTTCATAATTAATATAATTACGGTTAAATGAAAAACCTATTATGTTTGGAGAAGAAAAAAAATAATAATGTTGAATGACGAGAAAAACTCATTAACAAGGTAATGCCTGGAATGCTTGAGATAATTATGCACCGACAATTTGAAAAGTGTTAACTTTGAAACCAAACATTGTAATGGGTTGGGCTTACACGTATTGAAAATAAATTCTGACAAGATATAACAGATTTTAGTTTAAAATTTTAGTAGATATTATAAAGCAACATTAATAACAAATTAAATTAAATATTAATAGATGTAACATTGTAAATTGGAAACTAAATATTATTATAGTAAAATTAACCAATTATGGGTAAAATATTTTGTTTGCCCACAAAGCTATCAATTCCTGTTAAAAGTATTTTTATGGTTAAAAGTATTTTCCTATAAATTTATGTTATTTTTATGATATTTTCAAACTGCGCATTCAAAATGTTAATATATCACTAATAAATATTTTGTTCAATATAATTATCTTTCATGTAACTATTATTTAATTTTTAGCAGGCAATATTAATAAAAGTTTAAGGATATTTCGAATTTATTACTAAAAACCCGAAAACAGTATTGAATCGCGGATATGATAAATAAAAAAACCAAATTTAAAAAAGATAACGTGCCAGCTGCATCTACTAAAATATAACATTGTTTTCGAAAATGAGATGACACAATAAATGAAAATAAAAAAATTCGTTTAAAATAATTGAAAAATCTATTACATATTAGTGAAATACAATACTAAATGTACATTAGAAATTCACTAATGAATATTATGAAATATCGTTTTATATAAAAAAATGAGATTAAACTAACGAGATTTTTATAACTATTTTAATATAGAATTTCACGCAATTAGAAACTTTGTAATCAATATGTTTGAAAAGAATAAACAGGCAAAAGAAAAATATATTTGAACTTATAAAACCACGGCTATCCATTGATTTTATGAATTAACTTTAATAATTCAACAAAAAATTTTTTTTTCTTCTTCTTTTTTTTTTTAATAATAATAATAATAAATTCATTCATCATTTTTCTTTCTTAAATTTACGCACTTACATCTATTATATCGCTGATATTTTTCTTCCGTCGGGTCGCGGGGCACTCACCGTTAAGCTCTCACCGAGCCAGCATTTCGTGCAAGATAACTAAAGTTTTGCCAAAATTTAGGCAAAACCCCGGTCATCCTTTTGATCGGTGCCCCAACGTAATGGGCGCCAGTGTAAAGAGGCGGGGTCTTCCTTAAAAGAGTTTTACCTCCCTTAACAAACCCCGCCGCCAACAACTTACTTTTATTTACCTTCTGAAATCGAGAAACCAACCCAATTATACTTCATTAAATTACCCATTACTTAACTGTATATGGTTTTTTATTATTGTTTAATTAAATAGGTAAGGTTAACGAAATTCCTCAATGGAATAAACGGCAGGATAAAAGAAAAACAATTTTCACTTTTTAGTTTAACTTTAATTGAGACAAAGCAAAATCTTTCTAACTAATACTACAATCGATACAGTGGTAGATCTCTCTTTATTATTAACTTCGTTTCTGCAGTTTATATAAAAAAAAAAGAAAATACTTCAAATACATTTTTCACTTGATTAAATTTTTTTTTTTAGTCATAATTAGTCATGCTATTCATTAAATAAATCATTTATTTAATGCTTATGTCATAATTTAAAAATTCTCTTATTTTTCTGATTTGCAAATTTCATTATCTCGTGAATCTGGAAATTTATTATATGAAAATCCTTGCTTATAAACCCTCACTGTTTTATTAGTAAAAATTTTTGTAATTTTTTTTTAATACTTCATATCGCACAATCTATTTTTGAAAAGTTGTATTGTAAAATTTCATGAATACTCTACAATTAACAAGAAATCTGCTTCTTATTCTATTTACGGGAATGAGTGTAAATTAAAATATTCAAAAGCCTATCAGTTAACTTAGATTTATAACCGTCACCTTTTACATAGAAATTTTTGGTAAATTTTGATGATTAATGAGTCTTTATAACACTTTAACATGTTTATTAATGGTATAAAAAATTCGAAAAATTTCAATCAGAATAAAATCATGCTTGCACTCATTATATCATCACAACTTGCATGCTTTACCCTCGGATATGTCTTTTTATGACACTTGTCCTTTCTGTTTATTATTTTCTTTTTTTAACGAATTACAACATGAAGAAAAATGAACTATTTATGAACTTGGGTACTTATCTGTAATTTATAAAGTGTGGGCCGGCTGGCACAGCATTGCCGGCTTTCCTGGACTCTCCAAGCTGCTCCGGATAGGCACCCAAAAAAAACTAATCGTGAATACGCGAACACACTGCACTATACCGCTCAAAACACGACAAGCGAGTTTTCTCGACTCTAATCCCGGTTAAACGATGTTTAGTGTAGCAACATCCGAAAAAGAAAATTTAAATAAATAAATAAGTCAACACACTAGTTTGCGCAATGAATTTAATACAAAAGTTACCCCTATGAATGAAATAGAACAACAAAAAAAAAAAAAAAACAAAAAGCAAAACCGAAAACGAACAATAGAAAATTTGAAGTTAGTGTCTGCAACCTCGCGGGCTGCAGCACACCTGCCCTTAGGCCTGGTCACGCGCGTCTCTCTAGAAAAAATTTTTCTTCGCTTAACAATCTTTCGTCAAGCCAGCTTCAAACGTTTTTAATTGTTGTAGGGGAGAGCGCGAAGACAGAGAAAGGTAGTTCTCTCTCTCCGTTGCTCTCACCCGTCTTATGCATGGGAACCGACGCTAAGTCCCCACTTCAACTCAACGAAGTAGAGGAAGAGTGGAGACGAAGCGAAGGCTCCCGTCAACGATCGAGCTTGGCTTCTTGGAAAATTGATAAAAGTGTGAAAAGAAATTGGCCTTGATACTTTTAAGACCTATTTCTTTTCATCATTGTAATAAATTAAAAGAATAAATTTAAGAGTTAATAGGTAAATAAAGAAAATTAAGAGGCGAAAATTTTGTCACTTAACACTTGAATCAGTCGCACATATTACAATAAGAAAGTCAGTATTTTATATTTTATACAAGCGTTTTATGATAAATTGATAGAACTATATAGTTTTGCGTTACAAAAAAAATATATTAGTCGTTATTAAATATGTACTTAATTTATTAGTTTTATTATAATTTCAATTGCAAAAGCAAATCTCATACAATTTTGTTCTTTACATTATGTTTAAAAAATCAAAAATTGTTATTCATTAATTACTTATTAAATCTGAATTTTATAATAAATTATTTAAAAAAAATATATATTAGTGATATAAAATATTCTTAAAACATATTTATAGGATTATATAATATGCATTTCTTTAAAAATGAAATTCAAGTCCCAAATCAAACTATATATATTAACTAAAAGAAGGAAGTAGTACATGTTTAGAATATGATTATACTTATTACTTTTATTTTATTGGACTTATTTTTATTTCATTTTTATAAATTTGTAAATTTTATTTATAAAAAACATAATACATAAAAATATTCTAATATAATAATAAATGTGAAAATAAAAGAATCCTAGATCGTATATTTACTTGATATTTAAGATATGAATTTAGATTTTACTATTAAATATGAAACGAACAGTGAAAAAATATTTATAAATAATAAATCATGTAGATCAAACATCTTGGACAATTACTAAAAAAAACTTTAGAAATGAAATGATTTCTTTATGACTATTAAAAAAAATGGATGTATGTATACAAAAATATTTTTGTATTTAGAACTCGTTTATGTAAGGACATATTATAATTTAAAAAAAAATATATAGTAATTTCAGTACTCAAATAATAAAAGTCTTTATAATAGTAATTGATGAGCTGGTGTTCATAGTTGAATGCATCTTTGTAGAAGTAAAGAAAGAATATGATTATTTTTATTAATAAATTTACTTTTAATACTCAAAAAAAAATTACATACAGTTATAAAGTGTTACACCTCAAAAAAAAGAACAAAATTTTTAAGATTTTATTTCTAGCTTATGAAGAAAAATTTTATAAGAAATTCTACCAGAATCTATTAACGAAAATTTATTTAACAAACATCAAACCTATATGCAAGGGTGCATAATAGTTGAATTTTGGAATTTTTAATACTAAAATTATTATTACACTGATGTTACTTCAGTTTATCATTTGGCTGTTTTCTCCATATTTTGAGTATATTATGCAGAACTGTAACTAATATTTTAAAGAAAGGAAGATCATCAACTTATAAAAACGAAATGGATCACACTGCAACAACTAATGGAAATTTATATCAACAGTGCTTGAAAATTCAAGAATAAATTAAACAAAAAAATTTAAAAGAAATATGACAAATCAAGAAAAAGACATTCAAGTGTTAATTAAAAATCAATCATGAATGAAATCTCGAAAATACAGAAACTGCATTTACTAGTTCGCTGTGCCATCTCCTAGCAAATGTTTTATGTGAGGGGTGTAACGTCCCCCCTATTCTGATTCTTTAAAAAAAAAAAATATTTTTTCTACAAACATTAATATTTAATTTATTTAAGATGAATGAGTTTATTAAATTTATTGATGAATTCTTCTTTAAAGTTTGAATTTAAATGAAACATTTAAAAAGTAATAATAAGGATTAATTTAACTAAATTCTATACAATTTTAATAAAATACAAAAATAGCAATGATTATTAAAAGTATTGATATTTCCATGTATATAAGCGTGTACATTTCCGTCCGATCGATAAAGATTACCTTACAGCAAGAATCGAATTCGATCTTGATGCAAGGATGTAACAATTGAAATTATTATTAACTTTCTTTCTAATTGTATTGACCGTTCTTAAGAATCAGAGAGAAAGAAAGCGAAATAAAATCAATGAAATCCCCACTAATCAATAATAGATGATACAATAAAGAGAGGCAGCTTTCACGCAAGCTTGGGCCTTCTGGTATAAAAAGACTGGCCCTTACATGACAGTCAGTCACTACTTTTTGCAAATTCAAACAATTATTCAAATATACAATTCATTTTTTACAATTTATAAATATTACTGTTCAACATTTTTTTTAAAAAGTTTAAATTATTGATTTGTTACACTCATCTCATCATAAAAAAATAAAAGTAAGTCAAAATATTATTATAAAAAGTTTATTTTATTTCCTTAATTCTTTTCATTTTTACTAACAAACTAATGCGCATCGTTTACCAACTGTAATCAGTTTAAGTAAACGATAATTGTAGACAGTTGCCGATTAGAGCAGTTGTTTGCATAGCGTTTTATTATTTTCTAACTCTGGCATTTCGTCAAATTTCCACAAAAGAGAGATTTGATAGAAAATTCTCAAAGAGAATTTTCAAGTGCTTTCCTTATTTTTCTTTATTTTTATTTGTTCATACTCTCAAAAAGATTGCTAACTAAGAAAGTATAATTTATTAAAACACCACGAGCTATTAGATAGAAATATCTATGCTCATTAAAGAATTCCTCGCCACAAAGCAGACGTCACAGCTCTATCGAGAGCACAAGAAAGTATGATAAATATAGCCTCTATAGCATTTCTCGATACGAACGATAATTGGTATCGTCGAAGAAAAGAAATGGTTCAGCAATTCCCTACAAAATATCCTGATTTTAGAATAGAAAATGATCTCCTTTATTTTCATTACCCAAATGATAATATAGACCCTATTATCCCCGACTTAGACGCCTGGAAATTAGTTCTCCCCCTTGCTGATCGTGAAAAAGCCCTTTTTGAAGCTCATAACATTCCTCAAGCGGGTCATATGGGAATGGAGAAAATCTTTGCTCGTTTAGCTACTTATTATTACTGGCCAGGGTATTACCACAACACCTGTCAATATATCAGAGCATGCCAAGAGTATCAAGCTCATAAACAATCTTAACAGGCTCTAGCTGGGTGAATGGGAAAAAGATATATTCAAGGCCCATGGACGGTAGTCTCTGCAGATATAAATGGCCCAAAACCACCTTCGAGAGCTGGTTATAAATATATTATAGTATTTGAAGATCTATTCACTCGATATGTAGAATTAAAACCCCTTCGTAAAGCAGATGGTAAAAATGTGATTCAAGCGTTTGAGGAACTTGTCATTAATAAATGGGGCTGTCCACAGTATCTAATCACTGATAATGCGTGAGAATTTAAAAATCAGGTTGTAGATGACCGTTTAGAAAAATATGGAATTAAGCACTCTACTACTCCCCCTTATCACGCGCAATCAAACCCCGTAAAGCGTGTTAACCGTAATCTTAAACCCATGATTAATAAATTTATAGAGCAAGACCATCGTAATTGGGATAGACACTTAGGAGAATTTAGCTTTGCTCTCAACACTATGGTACACTCCTCCACTAAATTCACTTCAGCTTTCTTAAATATGGGTCGCAATCCTATTCCTACAATCCTTTTCCGCAAATCCATAGACAACCCAAAACCAATTGAGCAAGGAAACATCGCAGAATGGGCTGACAGAGCAAAAAGGTTACCAGCGATACATGACTTAGTTAAAAGATATGCAGATAATGCAATTGCTTGTCAAGCTAAATCTTATAACAAGAATCGATGGCATGTAACGTTTGAACCAGGAGATCTAGTGAGTTGTAGAGATCATGCATTATCTTCGACCATTGACAAATTTGCTGCAAAGTTAGCGCCAAAATTGATTGGCCCGGCCAGAGTTATTAGAGTGTTCTCACCGGTAGTATATCTAGTGGAAGACGTCGATACCAAGCGACAAATTAAAGTTTTTGTCAATGATCTAAAAAGATACATTCCACCGAGACTACCACGAAATCCTAACATATCACCATCACTTTCAGAAGATGCAACGAAACAGGCAACCAACCTGCATCACATAAGGAGAGCAGTCTGTACAGGACTAGGTCGAGGGGTCTACCAAGACCTCACATTTCACCCAGTCTAGGAGGAGCTAAACGCGATCGTGGTCGGCCTCTTAAATCAAAGATGCCATAGATCGAGAGCATGTATGAGGGGAGTTCGCCACTTATGCGACGCAGAAGATGAACTAGAAGAGCCTGCGCCAATTCCACCACGTCTCCAAGAAGAATTTGAAAACGAGTCGGCGAATTCCACTACTCTACAAACAACATCTCAGTCCTACCCAGCTCCTGTACCTCAAGTATCTTCCTCTTACAGCTGTCTAATAAATTCTTCCCCATGTACACACTTCCCTGCTCCTAAGCCTACTCTGTCTCCTTCAGAAGCAATCTTATACCTGTAATCCATCCTTCCCTCATTATTAACCATTAATCCCTTCCAGCTCTCATCACAAAAACCTTTTCCTATTCCATCCATTAACCCTTGTCACAAAATCTCCACTCAACCTAGTACATCCCACAAACCCTTATCCTTGATCCCTCCTTTAATGTCCCTAAAAATATCCACTCCAGCACACCTTCCAGTTCCTAACACTCCTGCCCGGCAGCTTCACCGCCACGCCCCATAGCCGACCATGAAAAACCAACACGAGAGACTGGAGCAGCCCGACCTCACTGTTGGAACTGTGGTCATCCTAACCACAGTTGGACCACGTGCTGGGCTCCAAAAAAAACTTTTTTGTAGAGGTTGTGGTCAACCTGGGTTATCTAAATCAAACTGCCCAAAATGTTACGAGAAATGTGTGAATAAACGCCGTTAAGGCTACATTACCAATTACCTAATAGTGTTTAGTATAAACAACCTTGCTCCTACTCATACGACCCTTAGAGATATTAAAATAATTTACATCATGCCTAATTGTTACTAACTACCTGTATCCAGAGTCTTATAGTCATTTTACTAACTTTGCTATCATGTACAAACTTTGTCTTTCAGTCTGCAAAATTATAGCTAAATAAACTGATTGTTTTTTTTAAATACTAATGCATTCAGCTTCACTGGTGCTATAACAGTTTACTTGTCAATAAGAATTAATAATGAAAAATTGCTGCAATAAGATAAAATATTAAAAATTAAAATCAGACTATGTAACGTAACAGCACCAGAGCGTCATCTTCCAGTAAGTAATCAGTTTTTCATTTTATTTGATAAATTTTTAACATAACATTGTAATAATTTTTTTTGTATTGTATGAGTGAGACATGCTGTAAGAGGAGGTTATGAATGTTTTTGACAGCGTAGATTTAAGATTTTTCTTTATTGTAAAATTACTTTGGGATAAGCCAGTCGCAGCGTTACATATACACCTTAATTAAACTATTTTTTTATTCAAGATTATTAATGATTGCAAAAAAAGAATGATTAAAATTTGTTTAATACTAATAACACTAAACACCGATGTAAGTAACACCGGTTGTCTTAGGTTAAGTTCCTCTTTTTTTAATTAATTTAACTTTTTGTTTTTTTTGCGCCCTTTTACGAAAGTATCCGGTTCGACCGATCCGGCGTGTACCCGAGAACTCTATTAAATACCGTTGATTAAGAGAGAGTGTACTACGTTCAACATATATATATAAAAACAAGACACGATCTTAACTAGCAATAAATAATGTTAGGCAATCGTTAAGAATTACTTTAACTTTACTTTACTTTATTCAAACCAGTAAATAAATTCAATACAATGAAATAAAATTACAATAATATTTACTCGAAAATAAAATTTAATAAATCTAATGAAAAGAAACAAACGTTAATCTAAGCTAACCTTTACTACATAACACGAACGCACACGACGGTCTTTATCGCCTCGCATGCAACGCGAATACGCATCAGATATAAACACGCTAGTCTGTAGACTTACATTTTTCACCAGCCGTTGACTGTGAAGATTTTCTGACGATTCTCTTTCGCAACAATAGACCTGGAGTACCAAATAAAGCGGCACCATGGATACGCGGTGCAGCCTGATATTTTTCTCGCTTTCGTTGAAAGGCCACTCAATCCTCTCTGCGAATCTGCGGCAAACACACTTGATCCTGGTTCACAATGAAAGTCAATAATGGCGAAAATCCGCCACTCTTCGCGAGATACAACACTAACTTGTGCAATTCTTCAACACAATTTTAGAAAAAAACAGAAAATCAATCAAGCTTGCAAGTATCTTTTACAGAAATTAGCTGACGCTCGAGCACAAAAAACCTTTTTAAGATGGCAGCCTAACTCCGTAAGTCTGCCCGTCATGCATTGCGCGCGCCTCTTTCTACAGTTGTACATCCAAGCCGCTGGCACAGACTCTCTCCGTCTCACTTGTACACTCGCACATCAAGCATCGAAACATACGTTGTACTGTGCGACTTACAACGAGGATGGATATATACGTATGCTATATCATAGCATACAAATAATTTGTTATCCTCGTTACACCCCTTCCCCAGACGCTGGAAGACTTGACTGACAGCTCTGCTACCCTACCTGGTCGACTGAAATCCAAAATCTAATACAGGAGTAAAAAAGTTAGTATATTACAAAAAGAAACATTTATTCACGGCGAGATTTACAAAATATCATGTAATTAAACAAAAGAAAAATAGGATGAAAGTTTTATCAAATCTCAAAAACAAAAAAGAAAAAATATAATTTCTTCTCGTTCTTCAAGGATGTCTCTTGCTATACCTATAGCACGCCTCATCGTATCCTTATTCATGGATATTGATGATGATTGGAGCAATTGGGGCAGTGCTTGCTCTTTCTCACACCCAAAGTGCCACGGATATAGCATCTGGGTTCTTCGGGGTGCTCCCTCTTATAAGCGGTGCGAGTTCTTTTCTTCTCCAGCTTCAATTCCTCGAAGAGCTCGTTCTTACGAGCCTGCTCGACTTGCTCATGAGCAAGCTAGATCTCGACTCGCGCTTCTTCCTTTTCTCGAACAGCTCTGGTCTCGAGCTGCTGTCTTCGCACTCTGGCTTGAGCCAGAGCCTGTTCTTGCTGTTGTTGACGCCAGATTTCTTCTTCGCGGCGCCGGCGTCTCTGTAAACAAAGAGCATTAATAGCAGCGTGCTCTTCGCGTCTGTTGGCCACACGTCGGATCCAGACGTCAGCCTTTGCTTCTTCTTCTTCACCATACGACTCTAAAAAGTCTTCTTAGGCCGTAAAGGCGTCATTCTCCTGCTGGAAAACTTCCCGTGACGTGGCCATGGTAGCAGCAAGGAAGTGCTCCGCTCTTTCCCACTCTTCTTCTATAGAAGTCATGGATGTGGCAGACTCGGACTCTGCTACGTCCTCCTCATCAATGGTCTTCGTAACACCGGCACCACCATCTTCTGCCTCTGTTTTAATAGCGGCCGCAGCTTCCTGGTCTGTGGCAGTCTTCTCCTCAGTTGAAGGTAGAGCTTCCAACAGGTCCATTGACCGACGTATGATGTGCTGTAAGTCATCCTGTTTCTCCTCTACTTCTCCAATGACGACAGTCGACTCACGTCTTCTGTCGTTGGGGTGACCCAAAATCGTCACCGCCTGTTGCAGCATCTGCATCGCACCTCGACGCTCTTCCAACTGCAATTCAGCCAACTCGGCCACCAACTTCATCGTCTTTACGAGCGCTGATTCCATGCTAAAAAAAGAGAAATGAACAAAAGTTATGACTATGATCTCTTCGCTTGGGATTGCGCTCGCGTTTTACGAGGAGAAATAAAACCTATATTAATTTTTGTCGCACGCTTTTTCGTTCCTTTCGGCCTACCACGACTTCGCTTACTCTCAGCATTCTCGCTAGCTTGCTGAGGAACTGTAACTCTTCTTGACGACGCACGTTTTACCACCACAACCGTTTTACGTGGCCTGCCACGCTTTCTAGAACTACCTACCCTACGCAATTCATTTTCACTCGCAGGTGGAACCTTATTGCTTTGATAGTGACTCTGGCCATTCGCAGATGGCGTCTCACAAAGAATCGCATCGCTATTATCTCGCTCTTCTGAATCCAACGGTGGATGTCCTTCGTCGATATCATCTTCTGGATCCTGTCCATCTATGCATTTTTTAAGATCACAAACTGGTATTACTTTTTCCATATAACCATGAGTGTCTACTACATCACAGGTATTATTACCACAGCAGGCCGTGACTATATACGGCCCCGCATATTTAGGTGCCAGCTTAGCACTAATACCTTGAATAGCAGATGATAAAATCCTATTTCTTTTCCAAACCTTATCACCTACTACCTAGGGTCCTTTTGTACTTTGTCAAACCATCCTAAGCACCATGTATCCTTGGTTATGTTTGCAGTATGAAGAGCCGAGACTTCAACGTCTTCGTGCTCTTCACTCTTATACATTCTTGAGAGTGCATCTGGAACATGATTCAGTGCTCCCTTTCGGTGCTCTACAGTAAACGAGTAGCCTTGTAATTCCAACGCCCATCTCGCTAATCAACAAGTTGAGTTAAATATAAGGTCTGAATTGATTATCAGTCGATTTTACAGCTAAACATTCTCGTTCAGTTACAGAATAATTCCATTCTGCTTGGTTCATGGTGCGACTAGCAAATTCCAGCACCCGTTCTTCTCCATCAATCTTTTGAGTCAGAACTGCACCGAGACCTGTATCGTTTGCATCGGTCTGTATAACAAACAGCTTATTCAAGTGTGGTTTCTGCAACACAGGTGCAGAAACCATTAATGTTTTTCTCTCTTCAAAAGCTTGCTGTTGGTTTTCAAACCATTCAAATCGACAATCTTCCTTTGTCAACTGTGTTAACGGTTCTGCTAGCGTAGCGAAATATTTAATAAATTTCCTATACCACGACGCCATTCCTAAGAATCGTCGCAGTTGCTTTAAGTTCCTAGGAGCGGGGTATTCGACAATCGGCCTGATCTTCTCTGGATCAGGTCGAAATCCATCTTTATTAACTAGCAGACCGAGATACTTCACTTTTTCGCAGCAGAAAATACTTTTCTCTCGGTTTATCGTGAGGTTCGCTTTTTTTATCCTTAGTAGCACGTGTTCTAACCACCTCAAGTGCTCCGCAAAGGTTTCAGTAACTACTATTATATCGTCCAGATAAGCAAATGCATATGGCTCCATTTCAGGCCCAATCACCATATCGATTAATCGCTGAAATGTGGCCCCAGCCTGGCTCAGGCCATACGGCATTTTTATGAACTGATATAGTCCCAATCGAGGAACCGTGAATGCCGTGATAGGCCTCGATTCTACCTTAAGCGGGATCTGATGATATGCTTGACTTAGATCCAGCGTAGAGATATACTTAGCTCTCTGTAACTTCCGAAAGATTGCATCCATAAGAGGAAGAGGGTAAGCATCTTGCTGAGAAACAGCATTGACTTTTTTATAGTCAACGCAGAATAAAAACTTTCCATTCACTTTACGAACCATAACGACTGGACTAGATTAGCTACTCGTTGATGGCTCTATTATTCCATTCTTTAGCATTTCTCGTACTTGAGAATGCATTTCTTTCTCTATTTTCTGTGACGTAGAATAATACTTTTGTTTAATGAGTTAAGCTGATCTCACGTTTATCTCATGCTCAATCCAAGTTGTGCAACCTGATTGGCCATTATCTGCTCCGATTACTCTATATAATAGTTCTTGTAACCGTTGTTTTTCTTCCGGTTTTAAATCAGCTAATCCAGTTTGTACTACTTCTTCTGACTGTACAGCAGCGACCTCTAAATCTATATGTATGTTAGCATCCTTCAGCAATACTTTATTTTCACATAGATCTAATATCGTTTTAAATTCACGTACAAAATTCACTCCAAGGTAGCAATCTGCGTCTAACTCAGGCATGATTGCCACCAAGATATCTTTAGTAACGCTTCCCAATGTAAAAGAAAGTCTTACATAGCCTGATATCGGAGTAAAATGTCCATTAGCAACTGTAGCCTTTCGGTTGTTACATGAATTAACTTTTCTGACGCACTGATCTGCTAAATCTTGACCAATAGATCCCATCACTGTTCTTGATGCTCCTAAATCATATAAAGCACGAATTATTCGATTGCAGATCTTAGCTTTTAACCACCATCGTGTTTCAGCTTCACTAGTGCCATCTGCTACAGTGTTAGTTTCAGATAAACTTTGTCGAACTACACTATCAACCGTATTCAAGTTCAGGTTATTCATCACATCTAACGTTAGTTTTTTTACTTTAGTAGACTCGGTACTTACCGAGTCCACTGATGGTACTACTGACTCTTTGAAAGCCATATTAGAGTCAGAGGGAGCTGCATTGGCCTTCTTCACTTGCTCCCTTTCGCGTTTCCCGAATACTGTGGGCAATTACGCTTTATGTACCCAGGATTGCCACAACCATAGCAAACTATTCCTTTTTGTCTACTATGTGAGTTTGGTGATGGGCTACTCCCTCTATCCTTTTTCGAATCATCGGGTTTTCGGCCTGAATCTTGTGAACATTCGTTTTTCTGATCAGGATTAGCTTTCTCTCTATTATCTTGAGGCACTTGCTTATTTGGTGTACGGAACTTTGTTCTATTCCGATTCGTAAATTTAGAAGTTTTATTCTCTAACTTCTTTTCAAACTTAGCTAATTTTTGTTCTACAATTTTTGTGACAGCAGACACCATATATTCGACCTTAGGCACCTTGGTGTCTACACTAACTACTTTAGGTAAAATCTTTTTCCGATTTGCCGGTGGATGGTAAGCAGTTTCCGGTAACAGGGCTTTTCCAGGTGATGGCGGAGGTTTATAAACTTTCTCCGCTTGCAAAGTTAACTCTGCATCAACAGTGAGTTCTAATAACGGATCAATGCTATCAAATTCATCTCTGCGCACAAGTCTTTGCAGCTTCAGTCTCAAGTTACGGTGCAGTAAATCTAGCTGCTGACTGAGGTCTGGTTGCGGTTTCTGCCTACACATTATTGCTATAAGACACGTTACATTGTCACGCACTGGCTCATCATTGCCTTGCGTACGTGTATTCGCTTCTGCTATGAGCCTCTGCTGGAAACGACGGTTGGTACCATATCATCGTCTTGCAGCATCACAGAATTCGGGCCAACTATGCCATCGATCCCGATTATTGCGATACCACGTAGCTGCTACAACTGTCAGTAATTCAGAAAGTGAATATAATAAATCACTTTCTGATATATTAGCCACTCCTCGACTCTTGTCAAAAAGAGGTCTATACTTTAGTCCTTTGTACCAGAAAATCGTACTTGCCATTGACGCACGACCCTACCAACGTCTCTTGGTTGACCATTATGACTCACAGAACCTTGAGTCGGTGAGCCACCCCTTCCCCAGGCTGTGTCGAGGACACCAAATGGTGGGAAACAAGATGCTTCTGAGACCGCTGAGTTATCAGCACAAGGTACACCGCCTGTTGCTGTGTTGATCCTCGAGCCGGCTGTTGCTTGATCGAAATTAACCTGTCTATCTTCAGGATGTTGTTAACCTGTTTCAACATTACTATGTTGACTTCTTTTGCCGCAACCTGATATACCGCCATCTAATCTCGTGCTAGACGGTACTCTATTTTCAGTAGGAATCACACTTGTCTGATTTGACAAGCATGATTCCCTCCAATCTAAGAGGTCACAAACTCTTTCTGACAAATTTCCTAATTGCTGTTGTATCTGTTGCAATGCTTTCAACATTTCACTGTGCAGCACATACTCTTCATCAGACAAATTCTCATGACTCTGCGCCAAATTCTGCTGTGCATGAGCCTCACCTACTTGTATTTGAATTTCTTGTATTCCATTTTCTTTATCCATCGATTTCTGTCGCCTCGTCTGCGCACTATGCGAGGCAACACTACTGTAATTGGCTAGGCCATAATATTCAATGGTTTTGAAGGAATTTTATTACATTCAAAAATAAAAAGATAGTGCAATGATATTTTTATGAATTTAATATTATATTAAAAAGAATGAATTGAATACAGAAGTATTCGACGATTGCTTGATTAATTTCAAAACTTTCTTAATAAAAATATCATAGATAACGTCTTTTATGACGTTAAAAACGATGTTATTATTACAGTTGATTTATTATATTACCATAACGTTATTTTTATGTAATTTTTATACGTTATGAATCGCATTATCAATGACGTTATAAATAACGTTATTCTTTTTAATAGGGGTTCTTTTAAGAGGATGTGAAACGAACACCACACTTGGACTCATAAATTTGGCCTATCTTTTCATTTTATTGCTAAACTTGAGAGAAATAAATGCTTTAGCATATAGTATTTACTACAAAGATTATTCAGTTACATTTTCAAATAAATTCATTCATTAGTTTTTCATAATAATGGGTTTTAAAATTATTTATATATATATATATATATATATATATATATATATATATATATATATATATATATATATATATATTTATATATATATATATATATTATATATATATAGTCGTAAGACAAGATTCAACCGACCCCCCCCTCAGCCCCCTCTCAATTTGCTCCCCCTTCCCCTCACTTTTTATAGCCCCCCTCATTATGCCCTCCTCCTCACTATGATATTATGATTAAGTAATTAGTAATAAAAAAATATTTTTATTATAAATAATATTCTATTATTATAATAACAATTATAAATTATTGAATATTATTATAATTAGCAATATTTTATTATTATGATTGTAACTGTAACTATTAAATAATATAAAGTTTTTTTGTATTCTAATATTGAATTTCAAATATGAAAAAAAAAATTATTATTATTAATATTTTATTAATATAATTGCAAACATAATTAATTGATAATACAAAGCTTCCTCTCTGCATTTTCTTTATTCAGATAAATATATGAATTATGCTAATATATAGCTATGAATTACAAAATGAATTTAGCTTAATATCTATAGGTACTTTATTAACAATTGTATTTAAATAAAACATGTTCTTTTTAAAATTAGAAATAAGATATTTACATATTTGTCTTAAGAGGAGGTCACGTATCTCTGTCCTTTTCTAATCAAAAAATTGAGTTTTTTACACGAACTAACAACTTTAGCAAAAAATGATGAGAAAGCCGCATCTCGTAATAAAAAAAGCAATATTTTCTTTGATGAGAAAGAATTAATTTTATTGCTTCGTTTTCAAGAAAACCTTGAAAAACCAAATTGTTCACCCTAACCTCTATGATTTAAGTTTTTCAAGGTTTTCTTGAAAACGAAGCAATAAAATTAATTTTTTCTTATCAAAGAAAATATTGCTTTTTTTATTACGAGATGCGGCTTTCTCTTCATTTTTTGCTAAAGTTGTTAGTTCGTGTAAAAAACTTAATTTTTTTATTAGAAAAGGACAGAGATACGTGACCTCCTCTTAATAAAAGATTTTTGGGCTTGAGACCAGTATAAAAATATATGGCTGCATTAAAAGCTTATAAAAAGCATTATTTGTTGTCGCTAGAAGAAGCTTACAAATTTACCTTCATTGCCGCTATAAGAAGCTTACAAATTCATCTTTATTGTCGCTAAAAAAAGCTTAAAAATTTATTATTATCGCTGAAGCGATTGTTTGTTGTCGCTAAAAAAACTTTATACAAACATATAAATTTATTGTTTATTGTCGCTAAAAAAAGCTTACAAATTTATTTTTTATAATAATTAAAAGAAACTTATAAATTTATATCTCATTGTCGTGGAAAAAAGCGTACAAATTTGTTGTTTACTGTCGTTAAAAATGATTACAAATTCATTTATTACTGTCGCTGAAGCGATTGTTTGTTGTCGCTAAAAAAATTTCAAACAAGCATATAAATTCATTGTTTAATGTCGCTAAAAAAAGCTTACAAATTTATTTGTCATAATCGCTAAAAGAAACTTACAAATTCATATCTCATTGTTGTTGAAAAAAGCGTATAGATTTATTGTTTATTGTCGCTAAAAAAGATTACAAATTCATTTATTATTGTCGCTGAAGCGTACAGATTTATTGTTTGTTGTCACCAAAAAAATTTCATATAAGCATACAAATTTATTGTTTGTTGTCGCTAAAAGAAGCTTACAAATTCATCTATATTGTCGCTAAAAAAGCTTACAAATTTATTATTGTCGCTGAAGCGATTGTTTGTTGTCGCTAAAAAAACTTTATACAAACATATAAATTTATTGTTTATTTTCGTTAAAAAAAGCTTACAAATTTATTTTTTATAATCACTAAAAGAAACTTATAAATTTATATCTCATTGTCATTGAAAAAAGCGTACAAATTTATTGTTTACTGTTGCTAAAAAAGATTACATATTCATTTATTACTGTTGTTGAAGCGTACAGATCTATTGTTTGTTGTCACTAAAAAAATTTAATATAAGCATACAAATTTATTAGTTGTCGTTAAAAGAAGCTTACAAATTTATTTTTACTGTCGCTAAAAAAAGCATACAAATTTATTGTTTATCGTCGCTAAAAAAAGATTATAAAAGCGTACAAATTTATTATTTGTTGTCGCTAAAAGAAATGAAATATATTTTTATGCATATTACATCTGTAATTTGATTCCAATCTGCTGGTAATTCTACTTTAAGTCTTTTTAAAATATTTATCATTCTTTTGAAATATATATTTTCTTTGATCTCATTTAATAATATCAATTATTAATAATTAATTATAAAGCTTTCATATCATGTCATATTGCCTATTGACATATATTTTTATAAAAACAGGAAACCTCCTATACAATTACGTTTTTGAAGTATTTTTATCACATTTAAAAAAATAAAATATAATTTATCAAACTTAACGGCATGTCGGAGCTGCAGCAATCGAGTTTTGCTTTTTTTATTTTATCGATATCTTTTTAAATTCTTAAATTAAACAAATATAATGACTTGTCCGCACTAAAGTTATATTAGTACAATAATTTTTGTTAAAATAAAAAATCATTTGGACTTGTTATTTTTTTATGAGCTTGGATTGGAAATTAGATATCAAACTCGACAAACCTAACCTTAAAATACGATATATTGAAAGTTTTTATTATAACTTTGTATGTATAATATTTTGGTGGTTTTCTTGAGTTGTCCGCACTAGAGTTTAATCTTACAAATTTTTTCTTTATAGCAAAAAAACTCAATTAAACGCATCGTTTATTCATAAGTTAAGATTGCAAATATTATTAGAAGGCGGACAGCTTCGTCATGCTCTTAATATGATCTATGAAAAAGTATTGCACTAAAGTACTTAATAACGTTTTTTTAAAATACATAATATCAATAAAGAAAAAACGTTTATAAAAAAGTATTTTTAACTTTGATGAATGTTTATAACATTTTATGTTCATCTATATATTTGAATGAAAACATTGATAAATATAGATATAGAATTACATAGCATATTAGTAATGCTACTATATAGCAAAAAAACATGTTATAAATTTTGTTCCATGTTTTTTTGTCTATTTGACATAAATTATAACAAATGAAAACTTCATATGTAATGTTTCAAACAAAAATTATTAATTATTTACCATTCTTTTGAAATATATATTTTCTTTGATCTCATCTACCAATATCAATATTTTGTACTTGATTTTTAATTATATGCTTTATTACATTAATAACACATCACATTTTATATATTTTCATTTTTTTTAAATATAAGCAGTTAATTAATTTACATTGTTTAATATTTTGATTAATTTTATTTTTTTAAATGTGATTTAAATATAACTTTTCTTACCCTATGTATCAAAGGCTGTCTTAAAATCTAAGAAAACTATATGAATTTTATTTTCAAATAATTATATTTTTTGAAAATTTGAAATATATTTTCATGCATCTTACATCTGTAATTTGTTTCCAATCTTCTGGTGATTCTAATTTTAAATTTTTAATGTTTTAATTTTTTTTTCTTAGTTTTCTGTTTATTTGACATAAATTATAACAAATAAAAACCTTATATGTAATGTTTCGAAAAACATTATTTATCATTTATCATTCTTTTGAAATATATATTTTCTTTGATCACATCTAACAATATCAATATTTTGTACTTGATTTTTAATTGTATGCTTTATTACATTAAAAACTACATCACATCTTATATATTTTCATTTTTTTTAAATATAAGCAGTTACTTAATTTACATTGTTTAATATTTTAATTAATTTTATTTTTTTAATTGTGATATAAATATAACTATTCTTACCCGATATATAAAAAAAAAACGTTTATAAAAAAGTATTTTTAACTTTGATGAATGTTTATAACATTTTATGTTTATCTATATATTTATATAAAAATATTGATAAACGTAAATATAGAAATACATAGCATATTAGTAATGATACTATATAGTAAAAAAATATGTTTTAAATTTTTTTCCTTGCTTTTTTGTCTATTTGACATAAATTATAACAAATGAAAACCTTATATGTAATGTTTCAAAAAACATTTCATGTAAAGTTTTAAAATTTTTTTAATAGATTTTGCAATTAAATTTTACAAAATTCATAATTAAATTTCACGAAAACTTTCGAAAATATTTAATGAAATGTTTCTTGAAATATATTAGAAATATTGCAACAAAACGTTTCATAATATATTTAAAAGAGAACATATATATGAGTAAATCCTCCATAGTGTTAAAATTTCACCTACAATAAATTAGAAAAAAAAAATTACAGACACACGTATAAAATAAATTTTTTCTGAATTTTAACATATTATAATAAAAGAAAAAAACCGTGTTACTCACTTTAGAGGATAGTCTTTTTGAGGAACATCTATGAAACTAGGTAATTAATGTTAATCCAAAAAATTTAATAACTAGAAAAAATTAAATGATTTTCAGAATACTTGAAATTACACTTCAAAACCAACTTAAAAATTCCATTGAATACTATAAAATAGTAAATTACAAAGTTCACAACAGAGGAAAGATGTGCAGAAAAAAAGCTCAGGGTTTCATATTAGAAGATAAAAACATATTTTCAAAGATGAATTACGTTTTTTAATTATAATTTCAAAGAAACACAGAACTTTATCTACACTAAACACACGTTTTTAATGAATAAATTTCTGTTTGTGCTTCTTAATATTATTTTTTGATATCCCTACTGAAAAAAATGACATGAGATCTCACGTGAGATCTCATATGAGATCACACACGAGATCTAACATGAGATCTCACGATTGAAAATGAAACGAGATCTCATATGAGAACTCATATGAGATCTCACGTGAGATCTCATGTGTCGCAAAATTTTATTTTTCCTGATGCCCGATCTCACGTGAGATCTCATGCGCGAAAAGTATAATTTTTCCTGATACCCGATCTCACATAAAACCTCACATGAGATCTCATATGAGATCTTGTGTGAACTGAAATAAAATTTTTTTGGACATGAGATCTCACGTGAGATCTCATGTGAAAAAAAATTTGATTTTTTTCTACACTAATAGTTGTAATTAATGTCAACAAATCTAAAATCTTAATTTTGGTCTATAATTCAATTTATTTATATATTATATATATTAATAAAATTACGATTAAATGATTCTACACTACATCTACAAAACAATCGTTATCTGAAGCATGATATAATGGATTATGGTTTTAAACTATATTCGAGCGTAATTATACTTGACGATTGAATAATAATAGAAAAAAAATTTTTACGAAGATTTAGACGTTATTTACAAGTAATATTTAAGATACTAGTCACTACAATTATGCATATCGCCTTTTACACTCGAGAAGGCCATCACTTTTCAGTGAGGTCTGGAGCGATGCCGTTCGTATACAAAGGTTTGTACAGAATTTGTGTATTCAAAAATTGAGATACTTATTTCATATCACAGACGAAATCATGTATACGAGGCTCGGGGTCAGTTCACTGATTAATGATAGTTTTTCTAATCAATAGGTAGTGTTGTTATATGACGCACGCTGCATCTGGTTCAGATTTACGGCATAACACGTCTTACCAATTGTTACACAATTTGCATGTCGCCGTAAAAACAGTTGCAGCTTCATTCATGTCTTAGAACATTATGACAAACTAACTGCAATGAACTGACAGTGACTTAGTACTTATTATCTTTTTTTTATCATACTGATAAATTATTTTTACATATCATTTACAATAGCGTCTTACAGATTTAAATAATATAGGTTTTTCTGACTCAAGAATTATTGATTTTACTTTTATTTTAAAGTATTATCGCAATATTATTGCTTCTTTTCATGATTCAGTCGTGAATCTACCGTAATCTGAACAATTTCAAAATTGCGCTCGAATATAATTTCAAATCATGATATATGATCATATTTATACAGACTATTCACATGGTTTTCATAATAAGAATTATATTTGTATGCAATGTAAGCTTAAACATTAAAAGTAAGGTAATACACATATTTTAGTATTATACTATTTGACATGTTAAAGGTCAGTTTCAGTCGAGGTTTCAGGCATTTTTCACTGATCGAAAGTAGCTAAAAAGTAATTTAATTTATTTTTAATAAAAATACATCTCATAATTTCTTTCACTTGTGAATATCTATTCATTTTATCGTATGAGAAACGGAAGTGTGTACATTAGTCAAAATTCTTTTCTAGCTATTTTCGATCAGTAAAATTAGTTGGAAGCTGATCCTTGATTGGAAAGTGACGCCATGAAATACCATGCAAAAACGAAAATTAGAACTACTAACCCCGGGCAAGATACGTTGGGTCATACGGCTCTACTAAATTTATTGAATATGATGATGTTCTAGTGTGCGAATACGTATTTATAATATTAGTGTAATTATATAAATTGAGGGCATGGTGATGCTTGACCCTTCTGATAATATTTCTGATCCAAGTTTATGTTTCACTTCAATAAAAAAAATTAGTAGGATTCAACTTGAGTGCGAACAACTAAAGAAATCTACCAAATACTTAAAATTCATTCATGTCTTAGAACATTATGACAAACTAACTGCAATGAACTGACAGTGACTTAGTACTTATTATCTTTTTTTATCATACTGATAAATTATTTTTACATATCAATTACAATAGCGTCTTACAGATTTAAATAATATAGGTTCTTCTGACTCAAAAATTATTGATTTTACTTTTATTTTAAAGTATTATCGCAATCTTATTGCTTCTTTTCATAATTTAGTCGTGAATCTACCGTAATCTGAAAAATTTCAAAATCGTGCTCGAATATAATTATAAACCATGATATATAATCATATTCATACAGACAATTCACATAGTTTTCATTGTAAGAATTATATTTGCATGCAATTTAAGTCCAAACATTAGAAGTAAGATGATAAATTGATCTTATTATTATGTTATTCGTCAAGAGCAGGTCGGAGCAGATTCGATACCGACCTAGAATTGAACATCCTTTGTTTAATTTTCTTCTACTAAACGTAATGGAATGCATTAAAATTTCAAATACATTAATGAAATTTATTTCTCTATTGCACTCACCAAAATAATTAAAGAAAAATTTAAAAATTAAACAATTCTATACTACAACTGTTTATTAAACTGTAAGTACGGTTACTTACTTTTTGTTTAAAATATGATGAATATTATGAAAAAAACATTTATTATAAAATCACATATGTATAAAAAATTGCGCTCGATAACAATTTCTTTTGAAAACAGTATAATTATTTAATTTATGATTGAATAACATTTTTACCTCTCGGTCGGTAACCACATTTGCTCCAGCTCACTATTGAAGATGAGGTATAGACCTTTTTTACCCATCGAAAGTAGCTAAATAAGTAATTTCGTTTATTTTTAATAAAAATATATATCAAAATTTTTTTACTTGTAAATATCTATTTATTTTAACAAATGAGAAGCGAAAGCGCGTAAATTTGTCCAAACTCAAAAAATAAGCCAAAAAAATAAATGAAAACAAAATATCTTTTTTAGCTATTTTCGATCGGTAAAGTTAGTCGAAAGCTGATCCGAAGTGGAAAGTGACGCCATGGAATGCAATTCAAATTAAATGAAGTGGCTAAAATAAGGAATACTAACCCCAGGCAAGATGCATTGGGTCTTGTGGCTCCATTAAATTTATCGAATATGATGATGTTCTGTATTTGAATACATATTTATAATATTAATGTAATTAAATACATTGAGGGCATAATGAAGCTCCCCCTTGTGATAATATTTGTTATCCAACTTTATGAGTAAATGGAGAATTTAATCGGGTTTTTTCACTTCAAGAAAAAAAGTAGTAGGATTCAACTTGAGTGCGGACAGCTAAAGAAATCTACCGAAATCTTATATTTAAAAAGTTATATACAAGTTTTCAATTTATAGTATTTTGAGGTTAGTTTTGTCAACTTTGATGTCTAACTTGCGATCTGAGTTTATAAAAAATCAACAGCTCTAAAAGATTTTTTATTTTAACTAAAATAATGGTATTAATATAGCTAATGTTAAAATTTGTCAAAATTTAAAGAACAAGCCGAAAAAAATAAAAAAGTAATAAATATCTTTTTTAAATTTTTTAAATTGAATAAAATATATAAGAGATCCCATGTGAGATCACATATTAGATCGCACACACGACTGCATATGAGATGTCACATGAAATCGCCTATGAGATCGCATATGAAATCCAATGTATATTCGTTAAATTTTTAAAATGAAAAAAATATATGTGCGATCTGACATGAGATCTCACATACATTTATTTTATTTTCAAAATTCAACGAATATATATGAGATTTCATAGACAATTTCATATGAGATTTCACATGAGAGTTCATACAATATTTTCAGTAGGTATGATTTTTCTTGGATTGTTCTTTAAATTTAAACATATTTACACTCTTCCGATTCTCATTTATTTAAAATAAGTTCATACCTATGAATACTCCGGAGCATCTAATGGGTCTCTTTACTAGATGTGTACCCAGGGTGGCTACTAGGGGAGAAATCAGGGATCTAGCGGTGCCCTTTATGCGTACTGAGGTTGGCAGGAATTCCTTCCAAGTTCAAGATGCGCATTTTTGGAACTCGCTGCCTGCTGAGATTAAACATCTTCCATCTTTCAGTAGGTTCAAATCAGCGGGGAGAAGGTACATGCTCGACCTAGATTAATACTTTTTACTATTAATTTATGTTAATTTATTTAATTTACTTTTGTAACGTCCTCTATAGGCTTAAGGTGTGAGTGTATTTGTTGTATGAGTGTTGGCTGAATGGTTGCTGAGTGAGAGTTTTTATTTGATTTTATTCTTGACTGCGTTTCATGCTATTGCATACGCTTGTTATTTTATTTTATTATGTATAAAATTTAATTATTTTAAATTTTAATATTGTGACTGATAGATATTGTATGACTGATTTATATTTATATGATTATTTTTATTTATATTGCGTGTATTTTATGATTACTTTGTGATATCACTTTTATTTATTTTAGTTTGTGACTTACTTATTCAGTATCATTGGTTTCATTGACTGACTGTGATATTAATTGTGCAATATTAGTATTTACATATATATTTATACTTTTTGTGTAATATTTATTGTTTCTATATTTACAAATTGTATTACACGTTTTTGTACTCTTTTACAAGATAAAATAATATCTATCTATATCTATCTACCTATAAGTAGAATCGGTGGTAGCGAAGGGACTAAGACCCTTGGCTCATGCTGTAGTAGACCGGGGTTTAATCCCCGGGAAAATTTTAGAAAAATTTTTCTGAATTTTTCTCTGTGAAATAGAACTAGGAGACCAGGAGAAACCAATTAAAAATTCCCCCTGGCCAATATTTGGTACGAAGAAATTAATTAATTCGAAATATTTTTTATATGCATAAAAATATTTTATTGGAGGAAAAAAATTTTATTTTTATTACGAAATATTAATTTAAAATAAAATTAATAACTTCCAGTATGAGATATTTTCAAGTTTAAGAAATATCTAATGTCTGTTGAGCAATATTTCATTGATATTTAAAAATGTTATTTTCACTGACGGAATAAATGATATTGATATAAAAAGTATTTCAGCTATAACCAAAAAGAATCTATTTGATACAATAAAATTTTTTTCGTTACAAAGAAATTTTTATTCCAGTGAAACTATTAGATTAAGTAACGGTTGTATCATCTGTCTTTTATTCTTATCATGGAGCGACAAAGACAGAATTAGGTTCAAGTAACAACCGCTACTTGAGTTAGGTATATGAATAGGAGTCTAAGATCGTCTATGATAGAGAAAATTTATATGGTTGGAATATATATTCAAAATAGATTAAATAATGAATACTATTTTTTCCATTAAGAAATAATAAGTTGATCGAAAAAAAATTTTCTATTATTTATTTTTTAGTCTATTTTTAATTATGATAAATTTTATTAAAAACGGAACAATTTATTCTAACATATTTTTACAATGAAAATAATACTTTTAATTTATCTCGAAATAATACTTTTAATCTTATTTAAATAATGAAAATAATTTCAATTTATATAATTCATAGTGAAGGTTGAAATATTTTTATCTTACCTGCAAGAAATAAAATGTTGGCTCTCGAATATTCGCCTTTGCGACTCGAAGGATTACAGTGAAGTTGTTGGTGATTATTTTTAACGAAGTGAAATCCGTTATTATCAAAGTCCTTACAATCGTCTGACACAAAAGACACAAGAGTATCTTTTTTTGGTACTCGTCTTATACATCGGCTTTGTTCCAAATGCTTCTCGGGGTTGCGCACGCCGTGTTCACAAAATTTATCACGCGTTAAATAGCTCTAAAGAAGCTTTCTGATTGGTCGATACAGCTTATCTATAAGGAAACCCTCAGTATGTGCAGTAGATTTTAGGACACAGCAATATACTAAGCATTACTGGTGCGCAACTCCAAAAAGCGTGTTTTATACAGCCATTTGTATGCAAACGTAATTACGTAAGCAAGACAATAAAAAGTCTGTAAACGCATCCATATGATGCAATATATATATATATATAAATACATTAGTAATACATCAGCTTTGATCCAAATGCTCGCGATATATATATACATATAAATTTTGCGAATACGACGTGTGCAACCCCGAGAAGCATCTGAAACAAAGCCGATATGTTAGAAAAGTACAAAAAAAAGATACTCTTGTGTCTTTTGTGCCGGACGATTGTGAGGACTTTGATAATAACGGATTTTACTTCGTTAAAAATCACCACTGTCAAATTCACTGTAGTCCTTCGAGTCACAAAAGCGAATATTCGAGAGCCAAAATTTCATTTTTGGCAGGTGAGATGAAAATATTTAATCCTTTACTATGAATTTTATAAATTGAAATTATTTTTATAATACTTTTAAATATGATTGAAAGTATTATTTCTACATAAATTAAAAGTATTATTTTCATTGTTAAAATATGTTAAAATAAATTGCTTCGTTTTTAAGGGGACGCTGTATCTCTCTATCCTTTTCTAATTGAAAAATGTAAGTTTTTTGAAAATCTAGTGATCATTGATAGAAATTAAAGGTTGTCCGCTACTTGTTTAGTAAAAAGTAATATTTTCTCTGATGAGGACCAATTAATTTTGTTGCTTTTTTTTCAAGTAAAGTTTGACATACTTACACAATCCTATGTAAGGCTAGAGAATACGTTATTTAAGTATGTCAAACTTTACTTGAAAAAAAAGCAACAAAATTAGTTGGTCCTCATCAGAGAAAATATTAATTTTTACTAAACAAGTAGCGGACAACCCTTAATTTCTATCAATAATAACTAGTTTTCCCAAAAATTTACATTTTTTAATTAGAAAAGGATAGAGAGATACAGCGTCCTCTTAATAAAATTTATTATAATTGAAAATAGACTAAAAGATAAATGGGAAAAAAATTTTTTTTCAATCAACTTATTATTTCTTAATAAAGAGAATAATATTTTTAATTTAATCTATTCTGAATATATATTCCAACCATATAAATTTTTATTATCATAGACGATCTTAGGCTCCTATTCATAGACCTAACTCAAGTAGCAATTGTTGCTTGAACCCAATTATGTCTTTGTCTCTCCATGATAAGAATAAAAGACAGATGATACAACCGTTACTTGATCTCGTTAATAGCTACACTGGAAAAAAAAATATATTAGTATCGAAAAAAATTTTATTGTATCGAATATATACTTTCGGGCAATCGGTAAAATATTTTTTTTATCAATATCATTTATTCCGTCAGTGAAAATAAAATTTTTAAATATCGATAAAATAATTTTCAACATACATAAGATATTTCTTGAACTTAACAATATCTCATACTGAAAATTGATAATTTTATTTTAAATTTATATCTCGTAATGTTCAAATAAAAATTAATTCAAATAATTAAAATAAAATTTTTTTCCTATAATAAAATATTTTTATGCATATAAAAAGTATTGCGTATTAATTATTTTCTGCGTACCAAATAGAAGTAACTATTCATTGGATAAATATTATCTTTCTTTAAAAATATATCCGAATTTTTCAAGCCTAAAAAATATTTTTTTGTAGAAAAATATTATTTTGAAAACATGGAACATCACTTTTAAGCACAGAAATAATTTGTTACAAGTAAATTTAAAATATTATTTCAAATAAATGTTTCAACAAATTTAAGTTTTTTACTGCAATATAAATTTTAATTTTTTTCCAATTACTGAAACTCTTTTGATTCAAAGAAGTATTTCTTTAAAATAGTTAAATAATGATTTTAATTAGAATTTATTTTTTGTAATTATGATTATAAATAATTTTTGTGAAATTTTTTTTTTACTGTAATGTACGTTTTTAATCAAAATAATAATTACTTTATTAAAATGAGAAAATTTTTTAAGTTTTTTAGTTATATTTTCTTCATTCTGACAATTGTTTTTTTTTTCAATTCAAAATCCTCTTTGTAATGTAAAGAAATGTAATCAATTACACCGCTTTTTTGCATTAACAAACATTCTATTGTTGAAAAGAGATAGGTTTATTGAAGTCATCAACTAATTTGTTTGATTTAAAAATGATGTCTTTGGATTTAGAAATTATTTGATGTAAGATATTTTTTTCATTTTTATATAAAAATTATTTTAAATAAATATTACATTTTTTCAATAAAAAAATATAGCATTGTTTTTAAGAAAGTTTTACTGACTTTCAATACTATTTTGGAAGTAACTAATTTCTGAAAGTTAATAAGATATTTTTCTAAATTCGAACATTGCTTTTTTCGAATATAATATTTTACGAAGAAAAAGAATATTTCAAGGTTTTTTTTTTATTTTAAATATTATTTTATTAATTTAAAAATGATTTTTCTTTGACTCGAAGAAATTCATTTCTTTGCACCGTATTTCTTATATTCAAAAACACCTTCTTTAAAGTTAAAAAAACTTTTTATGCTGTGCAGTCACAAATTTAGCGTGAAATTCCATGATAAAAAGAACATTTGAACATACTAATTTAATATCATTTCAAAACAATGTATAATAACTATTTTCATGGTGGAAAATAAGGCTTCCTATTTTTTTTAAACATTTTGCAGTTAAAAATGAAATTTCATTTCGTTAATATGAAAGGACAAAGATGAGCCACCTGCTCTAGGATAAATTAAGAACAAACGTGCCTGTTTTCTTTTAATATCTAATATCACTAATGTCAAATTATTCTTTTCTTTTATGCTATATTATTGAAAAAATCAATAATTTATAAAAATATTATATCTTTTTATTACTATTTAGTTTTTGAATAACACTAATTTAAAAATTTGTTTCATGACACAATATATAATAAAGTTGAGATTAAGATTAGAAAAGGACAAAAATAAATGACCTATTTTAAAACAAAATTCTTAAGGGTTTGCTTTATCGATCAAATATAGTTTAAAAATAAATTTTTTTTTTTCATATGAATAAATATCGGAATTGTTTGTGATCCCTAGCGGAAATATAAAATGTTTAAAAATGTTTAAAACTGTTCGAAACTGTTTGAAACTGTTTATAAGTGCAAAATTTAGGACATTTAAAACAGTTATGAACAGTTTTGAACATTTTTAAACACTTTCAAAAAGTTTTGATAAGTTCGAAATGATTTCAAACGGTGTTTAATAGTTTTAATTTTTTTATGTTAAAAAGTTGTAGATTATTTTAAATATTCAAAATATTTGAAACAATTTTAAATCAATGTGAACTATTTTTTATTAACTTGAACAGTTTTAAACAGTTTTAAAAAGTTTTAAAAAGTTTGACATGATTTCAAACAGTGTTTCATAATTTTGTGTTTGTAAAAATTTTCTTATATATATTAAAATTTATATAATATATACGAGAAAATGTTCACTTCAGTTTCAAATTATTCTGTATTGTTCAATACTGCTAAAAAATGTTTAAAACTGTTTATAACTGTTTTAAATATACCAAATTTAACATTTATCAACTATTTTGAACAGTTTTAAACAGTTTTAAACATTTTTAAACAGTTTTGACTAATTATAAACTATTTCAATAAGTAATGCACATTTTATATTTTCACTAGGGATTGGAGATATCATCTTCTCCTCTATTTTATTGCCAGTGGGTCTCTTGATCCCAAAAAAACCCGATTAAATTCTCCATTTACTCATAAAGTTGGATAACAAATATTATCACAAGGGGGAGCTTCATTATGCCCTCAATGTATTTAATTACATTAATATTATAAATATGTATTCAAATACAGAACATCATCATATTCGATAAATTTAATGGAGCCACAAGACCCAATGCATCTTGCCTGGGGTTAGTATTCCTTATTTTAGCCACTTCATTTAATTTGAATTGCATTCCATGGCGTCACTTTCCACTTCGGATCAGCTTTCGACTAACTTTACCGATCGAAAATAGCTAAAAAAGATATTTTGTTTTCATTTATTTTTTTGGCTTATTTTTTGAGTTTGGACAAATTTACGCGCTTTCGCTTCTCATTTGTTAAAATAAATAGATATTTACAAGTAAAAAAATTTTGATATATATTTTTATTAAAAATAAACGAAATTACTTATTTAGCTACTTTCGATGGGTAAAAAAGGTCTATACCTCATCTTCAATAGTGAGCTGGAGCAAATGTGGTTACCGACCGAGAGGTAAAAATGTTATTCAATCATAAATTAAATAATTATACTGTTTTCAAAAGAAATTGTTATCGAGCGCAATTTTTTATACATATGTGATTTTATAATAAATGTTTTTTTCATAATATTCATCATATTTTAAACAAAAAGTAAGTAACCGTACTTACAGTTTAATAAACAGTTGTAGTATAGAATTGTTTAATTTTTAAATTTTTCTTTAATTATTTTGGTGAGTGCAATAGAGAAATAAATTTCATTAATGTATTTGAAATTTTAATGCATTCCATTACGTTTAGTAGAAGAAAATTAAACAAAGGATGTTCAATTCTAGGTCGGTATCGAATCTGCTCCGACCTGCTCTTGACGAATAACATAATAATAAGATCAATTTATCATCTTACTTCTAATGTTTGGACTTAAATTGCATGCAAATATAATTCTTACAATGAAAACTATGTGAATTGTCTGTATGAATATGATTATATATCATGGTTTATAATTATATTCGAGCACGATTTTGAAATTTTTCAGATTACGGTAGATTCACGACTAAATTATGAAAAGAAGCAATAAGATTGCGATAATACTTTAAAATAAAAGTAAAATCAATAATTTTTGAGTCAGAAGAACCTATATTATTTAAATCTGTAAGACGCTATTGTAATTGATATGTAAAAATAATTTATCAGTATGATAAAAAAAAGATAATAAGTACTAAGTCACTGTCAGTTCATTGCAGTTAGTTTGTCATAATGTTCTAAGACATGAATGAATTTTAAGTATTTGGTAGATTTCTTTAGTTGTTCGCACTCAAGTTGAATCCTACTAATTTTTTTATTGAAGTGAAACATAAACTTGGATCAGAAATATTATCAGAAGGGTCAAGCATCACCATGCCCTCAATTTATATAATTACACTAATATTATAAATACGTATTCGCACACTAGAACATCATCATATTCAATAAATTTAGTAGAGCCGTATGACCCAACGTATCTTGCCCGGGGTTAGTAGTTCTAATTTTCGTTTTTGCATGGTATTTCATGGCGTCACTTTCCAATCAAGGATCAGCTTCCAACTAATTTTACTGATCGAAAATAGCTAGAAAAGAATTTTGACTAATGTACACACTTCCGTTTCTCATACGATAAAATGAATAGATATTCACAAGTGAAAGAAATTATGAGATGTATTTTTATTAAAAATAAATTAAATTACTTTTTTAGCTACTTTCGATCAGTGAAAAATGCCTGAAACCTCGACTGAAACTGACCTTTAACATGTCAAATAGTATAATACTAAAATATGTGTATTACCTTACTTTTAATGTTTAAGCTTACATTGCATACAAATATAATTCTTATTATGAAAACCATGTGAATAGTCTGTATAAATATGATCATATATCATGATTTGAAATTATATTCGAGCGCAATTTTGAAATTGTTCAGATTACGGTAGATTCACGACTGAATCATGAAAAGAAGCAATAATATTGCGATAATACTTTAAAATAAAAGTAAAATCAATAATTCTTGAGTCAGAAAAACCTATATTATTTAAATCTGTAAGACGCTATTGTAAATGATATGTAAAAATAATTTATCAGTATGATAAAAAAAGATAATAAGTACTAAGTCACTGTCAGTTCATTGCAGTTAGTTTGTCATAATGTTCTAAGACATGAATGAAGCTGCAACTGTTTTTACGGCGACATGCAAATTGTGTAACAATTGGTAAGACGTGTTATGCCGTAAATCTGAACCAGATGCAGCGTGCGTCATATAACAACACTACCTATTGATTAGAAAAACTATCATTAATCAGTGAACTGACCCCGAGCCTCGTATACATGATTTCGTCTGTGATATGAAATAAGTATCTCAATTTTTGAATACACAAATTCTGTACAAACCTTTGTATACGAACGGCATCGCTCCAGACCTCACTGAAAAGTGATGGCCTTCTCGAGTGTAAAAGGCGATATGCATAATTGTAGTGACTAGTATCTTAAATATTACTTGTAAATAACGTCTAAATCTTCGTAAAAATTTTTTTTCTATTATTATTCAATCGCCAAGTATGATTACGCTCGAATATAGTTTAAAACCATAATCCATAATAGCATGCTTTAGATAACGATTGTTATGTAGATGTAGTGTAGAATCATTTAATCGTAATTTTATTGATATGTATAATATATAAATAAATTGAATTATAGACCAAAATTAAGATTTTAGATTTGTTGACATTAATTACAACTATAAGTGTAGGAAAAAATCAAATTTTTTCGCACATGAGATCTTACGTGAGATCTCACATGAGATCTCATGTCCAAAAAAATTTTATTTTAGTTCACACGAGATCTCATATGAGATCTCACGTGAGATCGGGCATCAGGAAAAATAAAATTTTGCGGCACATGAGATCTCACGTGAGATCTCATATGAGTTCTGATATGAGATCTCGTTTCATTTTCAATCGTGAGATCTCATGTCATTTTTTCAGTAGGGATAGTTTAAAATGTCATCGCTGAATAGTCGTTTTTACAACATCATATGTTCAACAAGAAAATAAATTATATAAATTTTTGATAACATTATAATAATTATTAAAAAAAATCTTTTGTTAACAGGCACACGTCCAAGATCTTGTTTTCCCAATAGTATGTACATAGATACAGCTTTGGTGTGAATTTTAGATCAAAAGAACAATAGTCATTTTTTTTAATAGCGATAATTTATTATTTTTCATGACCTGGTAATATTTAAAATTGAAGTAAAAAACCTTTTTTCCCCATTCGCCATAAAATGACATGTGTACTTATGATCCAAACTAAATCAGAATTATTTTCTGATATCTCAATTAATCAGTAAACATTTGCTGATAAGATATGATATCTCATATTTACGAGTAATGACGAAGTAACATGAATTTTTAAAGTGTGGAAGATTTACTCGTATATACATAAGTTATAAATAATGAAACCTAATAATATTGAAAAATATTGAATTACACTATATATAATATAATAAGTATTATTATATTAATTTAGCAATAAATATGTTTACTTGCACTAAATGCAATCGATCATTTGAGAGACATAACCATTTATTGAAGCATAATAAGAAATTTCATTCATCAAAAATATATATTTGTCATATATGTGGAACAATATTAAAATATAAAAGAGGTTATATAAGACATTTAAAAAAACATAACAAACCTTAAAAATTAGAATGTTCTATTTGCAAAAATAAATATATAAGAAATGAACATTTAATAAGACACTTACAAAGTCATGCATATAATTATAATAATATTTGCGACATTTGTGGAAAAGGATTTCATCGAAAAGATAATTTATTACGTCACATAAAAATACATAAAAATGTAGAGTATATAATAATAACATTAAAAAAATTAATACAATAAATATATAAAAATAATATCTTATTTATAATATTTAATTACTTTTATATTTATATAATACTTTAAAAAAAAAATACATTATAAGAAATGTATAATCAATTTATTTATCATTAACATTTATTAAATTATTAAATAATTTATTCATAGAATTAATATGAGTGAAAAATATTTAAAAAGAAAAAGTGATGATAAATACCAAGATCATATTTCCAAAAAATACCGTTTTCGTTAACGGAATTTTTAAAATCTAAAATTATAATAGGAGATCAATCAGCGTATGTATTAAAAACTTTATTAAAAAAATCAAAAATATAATATATGATATAAATATTTTTGATTATATATAATAGATCTCTGGTTGCATATACTGAAGAAATTTCAGAAGAACAAGTTTTTGTTAACAAACAAAAGCAGACTGATTTCAGGATTTTAAAATTCATATTAAATAATTCTGAAGGATTCAGAATTCAATGCAATATTTACGATAAAAATATTGCAAAATTCAAAAAAAATCTAAAATTAAACGAAGTAAATTTTTATAATATACAATATTATTAATTACAACTTAATATTAAACATTTTTTAATATTTCAGAAAATATTATTAGAGAATGTTAATGTATCAAAAGCAAGAGGATACAATAAAGGAAATCAAATATATGACTTAATATTAAAATATCATTCGAATATTACTCATTTAGGCGAATACAACATATTGAAAAATAAATCAATTAAAATAAATTTTGAAGAAATAAAATTAAGACCTGGATTAATAAGTAATTAAATATTATTGAAAAAAATATAATAATTTGAATAAATAATTATTTATTTTTTAGAAATACAAGGGTACTTAAAAAATTCTTTTGTACAAAAACATAAAAAAAATGAATCAGAATATATCGGAACAATAACGGATAGACAATATAAATTGGATGTTTTATTAAATAAATTAGAAAATGAATATGTGAATTGGGAAAGAGGGACAAAACTAGAAATTATCGGAGAAATAGAAGAAAATAGTAAAAACAATTATAATAATATATTATATGCATATACACTCATGTATATTTATATATAGATGTATATTTATATATTTAAAAAATTTTATAGATATTTCATACATATTAAAAGTAAAAAGATTGGAATTCATTAAAGTATTAAATGATGAAAACATGGAGTTAGAGGACCTTATATTAACAAATGAAATAATTTTAAATAAGGTAAATTAAATATTTTCATTTCCTTACATTAATTAATACAATATTCACATTATAAAATAATTATTTTTCAAGGTTACAGAAAAACAAATTGATGATAATTAAAATAATATTGATTATAAAATAATATTGATTTAATACAAAAAAAATAAATTTATAATTTTTTTAACAACAATAAAAAATATATATGTAAGCTTGTAATAAAATATAAATTTGTAAGCTTCTCTTAGCGACAATAAAATTTAACGACATATTAAATAAATATTTGAAATTATCTAAAAAACTGTACAAGCTTTTTTAGCGACAATGAAAAGTAAATATGTAAGCTTTTTATAACTACAATAAAATTTAAATTTGTAAGCTTCTATTAGCGACAATAGAAAATAAGTCTATAAAATTATTTCAATAATAATAAGAAATTAATCTGTAAGCTCCTTTTAGCGACAATAAATTTGTATGCTTATATGAAATTTGTTTTAGCGACAACAAACAATAGATCTATATGTTTCAACGACAATAATAAATTAATTTTTAAGCTTTTTTAGCGACAATGAAAAAAAAGTGTACGCTTCTTTAGCGACAGTAAAAAATAAAAATGTAAGCTTCTTTTAGCTACAAAAAAAACACTCTTAATGCAGCCATATATTTATAAATGTTGGTCTCAAGCCCAAAAATAAAAAATGCAGAGAGGGAGCGTTTTATTTGCATTTGATATATAAAATTTATGACATAAGAAGATAAAAATATTTATTTATAATCATAATTTTCAATTATTCTATTATTCTATTTTTTATTATTAGCTTATAATTATTATTAAATATTATTATATACAATCATAACTTGAAATTTTATTATTATTTTTTATTCTATTTTTAATTTTTCTCAAAAATATATAAGTTTGATTCATTGTGAACTTTTGAATATTGCGTTAAACCCTCTTTTTTTTATTAATTCTAATTCTGTAACTTTATATCTTATATTTTTATATATCGATGTTTTCTGTTGAACTTTTTTCACATTCGCAAATATGAAATTTAGATTCATTATGTCCTACTCTTCTATTTACTTTGAATTAATATAAATTTGATTTAGCGCCAATAAAAAAAAGTGCACGCTTTTTTAGTGACAATAAAAAATAAAAATGTTAGCTTCTTTAAGCTACAAAAAAAAACACTCTTTATGCAGCCATATATTTATATATGTTGGTCTCAAGCCCAAAAATAAAAAATGCAGAGAGGGAGCGTTTTCTTTGCATTTGATATATAAAATTTATGACATAAGAAGATAATAATATTTATTTATAATTATAATTTTCAATTATTATATTACTCTATTTTTTATTATTGGCTAATAATTATTATTTAATATTATATACAATCATAACTTGAAATTTTAATGTTATTTACTATTCTATTTTTAATTTATTTCAAAAATATATAAGTTTGATTCATTGTAAACTTTTGAATATCGCGTTAAACCATCTTTTTTCTATTAATTCTAATTCTATAACTTCATATCTTATATTTTTATGTATCGATGTTTTCTATTGAACTTTTTTCACATTCACAAATATGAAATTTCAACTTATTATATCCTACTCTTCTATTTACTTTGGAATGTGTGTATACGGGGTTGTGCAGTGGAGCAAGCAGGGGGAACCCCTAGTATATATATATATATATATATATATATATATATATATATATATATATATATATATATATTAAACTTTTCAGATTTTGTACAACAAATCTAAAATTTTGAGAAACTAATGAATGAATTTATTCGAAAATATAACTGAATCCATTTTATATCTCCTTAAGCTTTTGAAATATGATGTTTATTATTTTATTTTTGGTTTTTATTCTAACTGATAAATACCATTTTCTCAATTTATCAGTCAGTTTCAAAATTCATTTAATAAACAAACATTTGAAAAATAATATAGTTTAGGCAAGTTTACGTCTTCAATAATGTGTTATTTAAAACTTTTCAAATATTGTATCTTATAAATAAATTTTTTTTTTAGTGTGTGATTCAGTTTCTTTACACAGAGAGAAAAATACTTAGAAAATTACCATATTTTATCGTAAATCAGCCACAAATCGTCATTTCGGTCAAAAATATAATAAATTTTGCTATAAATATTGTAATGCGACATTCAATTATAATTTCTAAGTTGATTCAACAAAATTTTAAAGAAAAATGAAAGTGATTTATGGATTTTATAAAAGATCTTAACGATGAAGATTCAGAATAGTGGAATTGATAACCGTGTTAAGAGTAATGGGAGCTTTCAGCGATCGTTTGTGGACCTCTTTCATTGCACATCTACACAGAGAGAAAAATCGAGTGATATTAACCGGAATATCTACGCGATAATAGCTTAAACTTCTTTCAGAGAATTTTAACGCGGACCTAAGTTACTTTTACTATGAATTCACGTTTTTAGAATGTGAGTAGTGTCCACGTTAAAATTGATATACAACAATGTTATTATTTCTTCAAAGTAAGGGAATATAACAGTGGGGATCGCCACACGATAAAACGGTGGTGCTGTTTAACCTTAGATTTCCTTCGTTTCCACAGGATTTTACCGTGAGCCTACAGGAAATAACTTGGAACAATACTATGATAAAAACAGAGATATAACCTGTTAATATTTTGAGTTAGATGAGCTTGAATTCATCGTATTATAAGAGTAAGAATGCATGCAAATATAACATAAACATTTTTCACGGTATAATAGCTGGATTTTTCTCTCCGTGTAGTAACCTCTTGTCATTCAAATTATTCATATATATGATCAATGCTAAAATAATAATTTTAGCAGTCTTAGATAGCACCTGCTTTTATCAATTGCGATCGCGTGTAATGCTTTAAGAATATTATAAATAATCAATGTACAACGAAACTTTTATAATGATTCTTATTGATAATTTTTTTCATTTGTTTAATCAATCATTTCATGAAATATAAATGAGTAAAGAAATTTAAATCCATGCTCAGTGTAATGACAGTTGCGCTAGAAGGATGCAGTAATTTGTTGAACTTTTTGGTAATGTTTTAACTAAAAATACTTGGTCAGAACGATCTGCTCACTAAATTTTAATAAATTTTTACTCATATAACTTTTACAAGAAGTTTACAAAAAAAACATTAATTCTTTTTTAATGCGTGTATCTATATGGTTTTATTTTTATGAAAAACCAGTGAGATGAGCTAAATCTGATTATTTGCATTTAATTAAAGATCGAAACATACTGAAATAATGACGCTCCTAAATGATTGTTTTATTATTGTTAATAATAATACATTTTGATATTACAGAGAGAAGATGATTATAGCTTCGTGTGTATATTTACGTTAGTTATAGTGAAGTTGACTATTTTAATTCAATAATTATTATTCTTTTACTTTTCTACGATAATATAAAAATTTTATTCTTATTTTGATATTAATAGAAATATAGTAAAACAAGATTTATACATGACAGTAAGTATATATACAAATTATACAATAATTAGGGTAATAAAGTATTATATACAACATGGAAGAATATCAACAGTCATTGTTTCCATTTTTCAAATCTGACTCATCTCCCTTATTGCATAATACATACATTTTTGTAAGTCGATATTTTATGTAAGCAATGATAAATCAAACAAATTAGCATATGTTTTTAAATATTTCATATTATGAATTTACAATAAAAATTATATAATTCTGAGACATTAATATTATAATTTACGTTTACATTTCTTTTTCTGACGATATTTTCCCTCGGATGATCATCTTTTTAGATAGTACAACCATTTCTGTATACATTTGTTAAGTCATACTAAAAAAAAATAAAAAATAATCTATACTTTGAGAATTTATAGAAATGTTCAATAAATTATACCTTACCTATTAATCAGCAAATAACAAAATCGATTTAAGAGAGTTAACCCTGTACGATGTTAAAATAGTACATTATGCAACGGGTGTGAGATGAGTTTCGTAAAAAAGCCTTTACACACCCGTTCCATAATGTATTTTATACCACGATAGCCGAATAATCATATTAAAATTATGATTTTGAGGTTAGAGTGGTATAAAATAGTACATTATACAACTAGACAGTAAAGTCGTATATTTCTTCCAAGGATGGATTTGCGACCCCGGTGAGTGGAGCAAAGCGAGGGGAATAAATACCTGAGAGAAAAATAGACTTTGCTCCCGAGTTGCATATTGTACTTTATTCCCACCTCAATCATGGCCACTTTATTAACTTAAAAAAAGCGGACTTGATTAGAAAAAACTTTAAATTAAATATGCTATGGAAATTTTAAATTATTTATTATATTTTATAAATTTTCAATTTAGCGGAATAAATTAAATTTTGTAGAAGAAAAGAACTTATCCCTCGCAAAATTTGCGGAAGAAAAGTTCTTATCTTCTGTGATCCGTGTTGTGTGTCCATTTCTGTCGAGGTAGGAATAAAGATTATTCATCTCTTTGTACCGATTTCACAGATTTCTCTTTGTACTGAAAGGATGAAAAGGCTATAGCGGGATCAGTGGGTCAAATCTGCCCCAGTCGGGATCTTTGCGGCTCGTTGCTTATTCGATAGAGTATGTTTGAAGGTGCTTCTGTGCAAAATTTCAGATCCCAAGCTACCACCTGGGCCCCAAAAATGCCCAAAACGTGTGTTTTCTTAAATAATTTTTATCGTACGCTGTTTGCAACCGAGGAATCTGGAAATATGCAAACAGCTTTGTAATTATATTCAGAATTTTCCAGATTTTTTACAGATTCTTTCACCCCGAAATTCCCATTTTTAATGATATTTTAAGTTTCTTATCGTTCTTTTAACTATAAAGATAATATTTGGCCAAAACCTTAATAGCTTTTTTTCATGTAATTTTAGCGGCACTTTCCAACACCGGGGTTACAGAAATCATTTTCTTACCGGAACATGCTCAAAAATCGAAAAAAACAGCAAAAAATGGGATTTTTGCGGCTTTTCCAAGGTTTTTTCTCATTATAACCTCAAAAACACGTGTTTATACTAAGTAATTAGTGAGTTTAATGCTTAAGGACTTGCAACTTAAATGAATTATACCTCAGCGAGCTGTATAGGCCCTGGAAACTCAAGAAAACACAGATTTGGCGGAGTTTTCCCGTTTTTTGGACCAAGCTTTGTGAAATCTTTTCTAAAAGCCAACACATTAATTACACTCTGCTTATTTACTAGGAACTGACTGCGCATGTTTATAGCCTATAGAGACTTACTGCGCCTACTCACAAGCCCTGCAGACCATCTACGCAGCCTATAACCAGTAGAGAATTCCACAGTTCCTACAAACCGACTGCGCATCCTCATATATTGCTTTAACGTTTTACGCATGGGTGGGCCCCCTTCAACTCTTCCTCCATATGTTTATTATATGACAATCGATATTTTACAGCGATATCCTTGAAAGACCTCGAATTTACCTGAATTTTCAGGCAAAGTAATCCATACAAAAATCCATCTGAAATCCAGTTCAATCCAGCTCCATATAGAAAGTTTCTCTGTTCTTTTTTAGTGTGTGACGGTCCTTACAATCACAACGCATCAGCTGTGGATGCTTTATTTTGTCTCATTGTGCTCTTTATTTAATGCGCAACTTTGTATATTATTGATATTTTATTTCAGTGTTCTGAGAATATTTGTGCTTGCCTTCCTTCATATTAAAAGATTCAAAGTGAAAATTGTAGTCAGAATACAAAATTCAAGTTGCTGGACTATAGCAATAAACTTGTAAGTGATAGTATAAAACAAAAGATTTTATCATTCTCTTTTTCCTTTCCAAGGCTGTGTTCCACCTGCTGTTCATAAATGCGCACTGTAAGTTGCGCGGTCGTCTGAGGCCGTGTTCCAGACGGCCGCGTAACTTAGGGTGCAGTTAGATGTGTAGAATAGAGACTGCCGAATAGAGGATGCGTAATAAAAACAGCCAACAATCAATTTTATTCCAAAATTTTTCTGCTCCTATGGTCACATGGGCGTCATAGAGAACCTCCGAGTAGAATGGAATAAACGAAATGTGTTTTAATAAAGGCTAAATAATTTTTTTAATAAAAAGATACATCCTTAATTATAGGAAAAATACGCAATGATAACGCAATTAGTTATTTAAAGATAATTTCAATAATATACAAATATATATTTGTTTTTTTATTGGTAAATTCAAAATTTTTTTTCTATACTACCGCCTATTCTACTATTTTTTCTCTCCATGTGACCATAGGAGGAAAAAAATCTGTGGAATGGAAAGAAGATGCTTGCGTATTAAGTCGCGTAAACATAAACATAACCTCTTTTAAAGCTGTAACTCATACAGAGCGATTTTCTGCAATTGTTTTTATACCAATTATACCAATTGAGTTGATTTGTATTTACATTTTAGTTTTCTACATTAATTTGTAATCACAATTGAATAAAATTTTTGTTTATTTACTTTGTATCGCTATTCGCTTTTCTATTCTATAGTGGAATAGAATCCTATTCTCCGCATGAAACTTGCCGAATGGCCCTGATTGGTTGTTTCTATACGCATCCTCTATTCGGCAGTCTCTATTCTACTCATCTGCCTGCATCCTTACAGTGCGCATTTACGAACGGCAGGTGGAACACAACCCAAGCGCTTGCTTTAACAGCTATTATTCATTAACTATTTATATATCTATAACTTTTGAATACACTTTATAGTCTTTAATGTTTTGTTTAGAATGAGTGATTAAAAATTGAAGAAGCTTCTTTTAACAAATGCATAGATCAATACATTTATGTTGATTAATATTCGTACCTTACATAGCTAGCAATATTGTTTATTTCTGTTTATATATATAAACACTGATTCTTATCTTCTTGTTTTCTTAATATAAGTGCTCACGTGAAAACACCACTAAAGTATAGTATAGTACTTTAAAAATAATTACAATTTCAATCTTAATTTTTGAATAATTTTTTAATTAAATAATGTCAGATCGAAAACATTTTTTATCAAAAGTGTCAGAACTTATTAGTTTTTTAGTTTAAATCTAGTTACCATAATTTCAAAGTTGCATACTATTACATAAATAATAAAGTAAGTGTAAGATTATTTTATCGAATGCAACAAAGATCCAAAACAAAATTTTTCACTCTTTTATTAAGTCTAAAAATTACAATTTAACCAAATTATATTAAAATTTTTTTAAGCACCTAAAAAGATTTGAATAATTATTATAATATAAGTGAATCATTAATAATCTGGAAAAGCTGAAAAAGTGCATATAATGTTATTTTTCTTTTTTTAATAGTTGGAATTTGTTTTTGTCTTGTAATACATGTCCACGAATTTTTTCAGAACTTTTCATGAATTTTCCAACCTTATTTAAAAACTAAAGGCTTCGATTTTGGGAAAAAGTATTATATAAGTTTATTTAGTGAAATTCTCAAACTTTCAGATGAACTCAATTACAGTACTCTAAAAGGCACTCATAAATCTATTAGAATGGTTTGAAATTAGAAATACTGGTTGAATCAAAATACATTAAGACAAATATGTTATTCCAAATCGTAGTGCTCCTAGCATCTTATTTTTTTTACATTTAAAAATATATTCACATGATCTCCAAGTAATTCCACTAATAGCTTCAGAAATCAATTTGAAAAGCATAATATTTGCAGTGAACTGAAATGACATATTTTAGTGTTAATGTATGTAGAGTCAACCGGTGTATATCATATAAAAGATTTGGCTAATACGGTTTAATATTTTTTATGATTTACTTAAAAATTCATGTTTAATTGTTATTAAAAAAATATACATTGAAAAACATATTAACTAATATAACAATACTAAAATACATCTATATACATAACCCAAAACATATTTTGGTTTCTTCGCTAAGAATAAATGATCTAGAAATACTGATGAATGGCATAACAAAATTCTGTTTTCATATTTAAATTATTATTATTATTGTAACAATATAATAATATTATATGGACTCTGTGACTTTAATTATGAGAAAAGAATTTTTTTATCAGTATTTTTAGATAATTTATTCTTAGCGAAGAAACCAAAATATGTTTTGGTATATGCATATAGATGTATTTTAGTATTGTTATATTAGTTAATATGTGTTTGAATGTATACTTTTTTAATAACAATCAAACATGAATTTTTAAATGAATCATAAAAATATTGAACCATATTAGCCAAATCTTTTATATGATATACACCGGTCCACTCTAAATACATTAACAAGAAAATATGTCATTTCAATTTATTGCAAATGTTATGCTTTTCAAATTGATTTTTGAAGCTATTAGTGGAATTACTTGGAGATCATGTAAATTTATTTTTAAATGTAAAAAACTATTATAATGCATTTTATAAAAGATGTTTGGAGCACTACAATTTGGAATAACATATTTGTAATTCAGTCTAGCTCCAACGGTCCTTGTGCTTAGTCACATTATTCGATTAACAATATATAAAACTTATATATCTCTCTCTCGCTTCCTCATCCTATTAGGCAGCCTCCATAAATATACTTCAGACAAATAAAGCTTGTTTTGGTAATTTTAAATCTCAGTAGTCTGCAGTTATAGTATTCAATATTTGTATAAAACTCAATGATAGTCTGGACTTAATGAATAGTTTTATTTAAAACATGAACGTTCACATACAAAATATTGATTGTAATATAATAAACATATGAAGGGAGAGTTAAAGGGGGCTTACCGATGCGCAGAAGATTAAAGCAATATATGATGATGCGCAGTCGGTTTGTAGGAACTGTGAGACTATACATTCTGTTTTTCCTTCAGGGGTTGTAATTACGTACAATAATTCTCTACTGGTAATAGACTGCGCTGATGGTCTGCAGGGCTTGTGAATATGCGCAGTAAGTCTCTATAGGCTATAAACGTGCGCAGTCGGTTCCTAGGGATAGTAGGCATGTGCAATCGAATTTTAGATATTGTAAATAAGCAAAGTGTTATTAACGTATTGGCTTTTAGAAAAGATTTTACAAAGCTTGGTCCAAAAGAACGGGAAAACTCCGCCAAATCCGTGTTTTCTTGAGTTTTCAGGGTCTATACAGCTCGCTGAGGTATAATTCATCTAAGTTACAAGTCCTAAAGCATTAAACTTACTAATTACTTAGTATAAACACGTGTTTTTGAGGTTATAATGAGAAAAAACCTTAGAAAAGCCGCAAAAATCCCATTTTTTGCTGTTTTTTCGATTTTTGAGCAGGTTCCGGTAAGAAAATGATTTCTGCGACCTCGATGTTGGAAAGTACCGCTAAAATTACATGAAAAAAAGCTATAAAGGTTTTGGCCAAATATTATCTTTATAGTTAAAAGAACGATAAGAAACTTAAAATATCATTAAAAATGGGAATTTCGGGGTGAAAGAATCTGGAAAAAATCTGGAAAATTCTGAATATAATTACAAAGCTGTTTGCATATTTCCAGATTACTCGGTTGCAAACAGCGTACGATAAAAATTATTTAAGAAAACACACGTTTTGGGCATTTTTGGGGCCCAGATAGCAGCTTGGGATCTTAAATTTTGCATAGAAGCACCTTTAAAGATACTCTATTGAATAAGCAACGAGCCGTAAAGATCCCGGCTGGGGCTGATTTGACCCATTTATCCCGCTATAGCCTTTGCATGCAATATAGTAAAAATGACTATGGCATTAAAGTGAATAGTAAATCATAACTTGCAATAGTTCTGCAAGATAATTTAAAATACAATAATGGTCAGTATCAAAATTCAACAATAAATCAAATATTATTTTAGTATAACAACATAATTCATCTCTGGCAAATTTACATTCTTATACGTAAAAGAATTGCGTACTACATTTTTTTTGTAAAATAGTTTTCTTTTAATTATAATAGGCTCCTCCATCGCCTATTCTCGTGAGACACAACCAATAAAGTCATTTAATAATCGTCTCCCCGTTGATTTTAATATTGTTAACATATTATTATGGTTTTTACAGTTTTTCAAGTGCTCCGAATAAACTGTTTATATTTTTTATTCAGATCCTAATGTTTACATATCGAAACATACTTCAATAAATGTATTTTTAATTCCATTCGTTAATATTGTATTAACAAACGTTCAAAAATTTCTTACGATTCGTTTTGCGTCGGAAACGGTGCCAAATTGTTTGTCACTACGATATTAATAAAATGATCTCTCATTTTTCGCGTATCTTCCTAGTGGAAATCAATTTTGCTAATAACTGCAAGCAACTGCTAATAACTATTATAAATAGTTCGTTTTGAAACAGGAGTAGCGGTTATTTGCAATTAATAGTAGTTATTCGCAATTATTAACAGTTATTAACATTTATAAGCACAACAATTTTGTACAATACAATTTTTAAAAATTAAGATAATAATAACAGTTATTTGCAATTATTTTCTGATTTCTGTAGTTATTTGCAGAAACTTGCAGTTATTTATAGTTAATAATAATTATTCATAAAAATTTATTTTTTTTTAAATTTTTCCCTATATATAAAAAATTTAAAAATTTTTTGAAAAGCATATAATTGTTAATAACTGTAAATGATTGCAAGAAATCGCAAAAAACTTTGAATAAATGCAAATACCTACTAATAACTGTTATTAGTACTTCTATTTTAAATTATAAATTAATGAAATAGCAAATAACTGCAAATAACTGCTACTTCTGTTTTAAACCAAACTATTCATAACAGTTATTAGCAGCTTTTAGCAGCTTTTAGCAGTTATTTGCAGTCATTAGCAATTATTTATAATTATTAACAGTTACTAGGGGGCATGCCCCCTGCGCGCAAGCGCGCCAACCCCCACCTTGCTTTTATAATTTAAAAAAAATATCCATGAATTTGCAATTTTGAAAGAAATATGTAGAGATATAATTGTAATAATCTTACTATGATTCAGCTAAGTAGATACAGGCAAACAGTGAATAAGTACACTTGATTTAATAATTCAATTATAGAGATTTTATTTGATACTTTTATAATGAACTGAATATAGTGATAGTTTTATATTCGACAGTTTTATAATGAACTAAAAATGGAAGGCAGTAATAGGTATTTGAAACATTTATGGATTAAGAATAAAAAATTTGGAAAACTGTAATGTCGGTGTTTTTTTACAAAATTAAATAAAAATTAAATTTAATTTATAAGGACTATATTTAAGTGTTAGATATTGATTTTGACTTAACAAAATTTAAATCTTATCATTTGATTATTAAACTTCAATTTAGCTTTTTCAAAATGATATTTTCAACCCTATACTTTAAATAAAATTTTAAAATTAATAATTATTGATATGATTAAACTTCACGATGATTACAGGATAATTAGCTAATTGTAAAAATATATTGTAACCTATTTTTCATCTATTATAAATTTTAAACTTATATGTTATCATACATCGTTATATACAAAACTTAAAATTAGCTATTACCAAGTTGACTACAAGCTTGAAATCAGCTAATTTTCAGTTATTTTAAAGCTTAAATATAGCTTAATTTAGTTATTTTCTAGCTGATTACATGCTTAAATCCAGCTAAATTTAACGCTGTAATATAGTTCTAAAAATGAGGGGCACATTTCTAACGATAACAGCGATAACAGCGGTGATATACTTTCAATAATATAGAGAGAATATAATATAAATAGATCTAAAATGCAGTTAAAAACAAATCAATATTTACCTTAAATTGCCTAAAATTACTATAAATTCTAGATAACTGTTAGCTAAATTTCAGCTAATTTCCAACTAAATTTTGTATGAATTTAGCTAATTTTAACATGAAATTTAGCTAACTTTTGATTTAATGTAGCTAACTTTTGATTGAATGTAGCTAACTTTAATTTAATTTTATCTGACTTCAGCTAACTTTAAGCTAACCTTTAGCTACGTTTTAGTTAATTTTTAACTAACTTTTAGCGAAATTTCAGTTAGATTCTAGCTAAATTCTAGCTAACCAAGGACAAATCGAATTCTTACACACAGCGGCAACGGCGACGGCGGAATCTGTTTATAATATAGAGAGATGTAGCTAGCTTTTAGCTGAATTACAGCTAAATATATCTAAATTTTAGCCAACTTGTAGCTGATTTTCAGCTAACTTTTTATACGTAACTAACATATACGTAACTTTTTGCTGACTTTTAGCTTGCTTTCAGCTAAATTATAGCTAAATTCATCAAAATTTTAGCTGACTTTTAGCTGATTTTAGCTGAATTTTAGCTTGATTTTAACTAAATTTCAGCTGAAGTTTAGCTAAATTTAGGAGCCAAAAATGAGTGGCGTATTTCAGACAGCGACAGCGTCGACAGCGGCGACAGTGGCGATATATTTTTAATAGTATAGAGAGATTAGCAAAACCGATTTCCACTAGGGCTGTTGAATATTTAATCTTAACAGGATTCTGCCTTAACACTATACTTTGAGCAAATGCAGCAGCATAAAGTCCACAACTTACTATGTCCGGCTGAACAACTTTCATTTTTTCAAGAATGATATCCGTTTCATTAATTGTAGGAAATCTTTTATTGACATATGCCTTCTCAGAAGGAGTTAGAGAACCACATTTTCACATACTATCGTACACATGTAATTTTCCATCATGAAAATATACAGTACTCCAATGCCTTGTGTTTCCCCCCTCCCCCTATAATTTGAATAGAAGAGGTATAAACGGTTTAATGCAAAGAGGTCTGTTGAAAGACAAAACACTTTGCATTTCTAAAGTTTTACAATGACTTTTTAATAAACGTATAAAGTAGTCTAAGTAGCATCACTTAATTCACTATTCATCGGTCTGGTATCATTTATTACTCTTTATAAATCAATATCCCTATGATCAAGAAATTTTCTCATGCTCTCTATATCTGCTGCTGAGGTTTCCTTTGGGTCTTTGAAGACCTTACGAAAACAACATCATCACTGAAGCTGTCATTGTTACTTGGCATTTTACGTTTCTGTGTTGCATTTATTACAGAAAAGTTTTGCTCACTACTTTTTAACGGTTTATTACCGTTATTATTCTTATCATTTTTTGTCTTATTTCTCCGCTCATCAATAGCTGCTAACGTTTAGTCTGGGTTCCTGATAGGCATATTTCTGTTATGACGGCTATCAAGTATTTCGGGCAACAAGCAATCTAGGTAAAAGCGTATTAATTGCTGTTCCATTTTCGTCTTCCAAAAATTATCATCCCGGTCAACACGAATGCAAACTTGACTGAGAGGAGTATGGATTACGTATAAACAATATGCTTTATCAGCAACATGAAGTCTTGTCCTTGTATTTAGTAATAATGATCGTGATTCTTATTCATTTTAGTACAATCTTTTTTATCAAAAGCTTGTCTAACATTTGGAATAGACTTTATTGCATCTTCTGCTGTCAAATGAATACCTTTCTAAGGATATTTAATTTCAATCAATCCATCATCTCCAATCATTGCATCCGGAGAAACACCAAGATACGAATAAATTGCGTCAGTAAAAAAACCACAATTTTGAATATTCTCATCGTATTTTGTTTTTAATTTTTCTTTTGCGACTTCTTGTGTAATGCCGTATTTAACGGCATCATTATCATCAAGCTGTGATGGATATAATATTTCTTTTACTTATTAAACACAAGTTGTACTGGGTCTCCATCGGCACGCCTTTCCAAAATTTGATCCTGTCAGCATGAATTTTCTTAAACTTTTCCATTTTTCACAGTTTCTTTGATTAATTGTTTCTCTCTCCAATCGATTGCGGTTCTGCTGATTTGCATCCAATTTTTCAAATAATTTCTCACGTTCTTCGTCTAAAGTTCCTACAGTGAGATCAGGCTTTTGCCAATTTGGACCGTAGTGTTTATCTGTTGATCTCTTACATTGATTTTTCTTTCTTCTTCCATACACATGTCTTGTTTCTCTAGTTCTTTGAACCTTCAACTGTCTTCGTTTCTCAACTGCAGTAACAAGACATGGAATTTTTTGATCGCAGGTTTTATATAATTCAGAAAGAGATTGTTGACTATTGTTTTGAACATCAGCTACATAATATCTTATTATATTGATTTCTTAAGGAAAAATTTATGCGTTTCCCAGCAACGTACGTGCATATTAAAGCATTCACACTTTCAGCTGCATTGTTGGTTACTCTATGCAAAAGGCTGTCACTGTGCAAACTTATGTAAGAAAGAGCCTCTTCAATGTTGTTATAAAGTCCATGTTTCTCTAGGTCAGGAACATAGTTCATTTTATCAGTACCATCATGATTTTTCGTAATGCAATCATAACCATATTCTTTACAATGTTTGTGTGCGCCAAAACAATGACTTGCAACATTTACAATATCGTTAGTTAATGCCTTAACTTTACATTCCCAAGATGTGGGATCAATAATTCTCTGTGCAATACACTCTGTAACACTTTTTCTAATGTTTCCAGCATTATTCTCCATCAAATTTCGCGTAGTAACAAATCCTGCTTTTCTTTGCCCTTTTGGTTGAGTTATTTCCGATACAACGCGAATCTTTTTACACAAATTACGCATCAAGTGGTTAGTGCAAAAAATTCTATCAGGAATAATATTTTGATCTTTATAAACGTTATTGTCCAAGATAGCTTTGTAAACACTACTATCGCCATCTGTGATAATTGTTTTATAAATTAATCCATAATATTCCATACTGGATTTAAAACCTTCAAGTATTGCGTCACTTTCTATGCTTGTTGGAGGTGCATTGGAATCCCAATTTTTATAACATGTATGTTTTTTCGGTTCTTTTGCAAATGAGACAATATTTATTGCGCACACCTATAAATAAAACCTTTTGTGTATAAAATCCAACGATAACACCAACACCAGCAAGAGAATGATAATTGGTACCACACGACCTTTTAAGCCAATTTGCATCAGATATAACTTTTGTGTATGGTATACCATTTTCAGTGATTTCACCTTTTTCTATTGCTAACGGTTTTTCTTCTTCAGCTGCTTCCAAACAACTACGAGAAGCTGTTTCGCAATAGTCGTCGTGAACTCTGTTTTGGTGCTTTATATATGTTTTATCGGTCATACAATGAATTTTGACTCCAGTCAGTGTCTCCATCAGTTGGGTATAACCAATTCCTGCATTTACTGATGAAGCAACAATTCCTTTGTGTATGTCCATAAGTAATGGATCTTTTATGGGTTCTGACCATATATAAGTTTCATAAATACACGAAATGCAACGATAAAATAATTTCGTTCTTAAACCAAAATAAACAGTTTTTTCTGTCATTAGTTGCCAATCTCTAAATTGACAATTTGATAATCTGGTATGTTCTTCAAAAGTCCTGTGTATTTCGCTATCAACGTAACAATAGTCAACAATGCTACGTAATGCATAATCGTTTTAAATTTCTTTAACTACTTGAACATTTCCGTCCGCATCAGAAGTTTGTGAATCTATGTTTATATCCGAATAGACGTTTTGATTCTCTTCTACTTCTGTCATTGTTACCGAAATGTTATTATTTGTCTTCTCGGGATGACAATTAGAATTATCTATTTTATCAACAATTTCGTCCACATCAGAAGCTTCTGAATCAACGTTCATATCCGAATAGACGTTTTGATTCTCTTCTACTTCTGTCATTATTACCGAAATGTTATTTGAATTCTGTATTTTACCAACAATTTCGTCCGCATCAGAAGTTTCTAAATCAACGTTATTATTTGTCAATGTTATTATTATTAATCAATGTTATTATTTGTCTTCTCGGGATGACAATTAAAATTTTCTATTTTATCAACAATTTCGTCCGCATCAGAAGTTTCTGAATCAACGTTCATATCCGAATGGATACTCTGATTCTCTTCAACTTCTGTCATTGCTACGGAAATATTATTTGTCTTGTTGGAATGATAATTTGACAAGGGAAAGATATTATTTCTTTAATCTGTATAACGAACTTGGATCTCAATTTCAGAAATAATTTGGTTTGTGTAAAAAATTTCAGAATCAATGTTCATATCTGATTGAACGTTTTCATTCTCTTATACCTTTGTCACTCTTATGGGGATGCTATCCTTCTCAGGAATGAATTCTGAGTCCATGTTTAATGTAAGTATATCATTCTTTACATGATTAACATCCATTTTTTCACAATGTTTAAAAACTAATGTACTGTCGACGTGGTTTCTTTTTACTTCATAGTCTTTGTTATTCATAGATTCATCATATGCTGTACTTTTATTAGAGACATTTGAAATATTATATAATCTGTGCTTGTCACGTGACTTACTACAACTTTGAACATTATCATTGTACATTTTACCATCACTCACCTGTTCAATACTTTGAAATTCCGCATTCTTACGCTGACGTCTATAAGAAAATCGTTAATTAAATAATACGTTTTTATCAATATTTTTTGAAATTATAATAAATATTATAAGTGCAATTGATAGTCTAGAAACCCGACAGAATTTTCTCTGAATTCTTTCAAATAGAACCGATTTTTTTTTAAATTATACTGTAAGTAGAAAATAACTCAAGAAACAAAAGTTATACAGTACTGCCGTCCAAAGTATAAAAGTGGTTAACTACATTGGAATCCCATTGTAGTTAAGGTTTTCTTACTTTGGACGGCAGAGTACCAATGTGCGTTTTTACTAAGAGGATAGAAAAAAATATTCTAAATAACCTTAAGAATCGATAATGCAATCAATTCTAAACAGAAAGTATTCTATGAAAATTTTTCTATAAGTTAATATTTTCTGTAATTGATGATTGCAAATGTTAACTTTTTATTATAAAACGAAGTTATTCAGTACTTTTTATCAAATAACTCAGAAAATAAACATTCTACGAAAAAAATTGTAAAAAAAACTTAAATGAAGTTTATAAAAAAGAAAAATATTAAATTTATTATTATTTTGTGAGCAATAAGTGCTAAGATATGACTGAATAAAGAAAATTTTCTATCTACAAGAAAATTCATTGAAAGCATCAAACTTAAAATAACTAAAAATAATACAATTTTTTGAGAGCTTTGCAGACAATTTTTTAGAAAATACCTTAAAAAATCTTTATGATAAAACTTGTTTTAAGTCTTTAGCATTAAAATGAAAAGGAGGTCACGTATCTCCGTTCTTTTCTAATCAAAGAATTATTTTTTTTTTTGCAATAACTAATAACTTTAGTAAAAAATAAAGAGATAGCCCAATATCGTATTACAAAAAGCAATATTTTCTTTGATCAGAAAGAATTGATTTTATCTATTTGTTTTCAAGGAAACCTTGAAAAACCAAATTGTTTACCCTAGCCTCTATGTTTCAAGTTTTTTAAGGTTTTTTTGAAAACGAAACAATAAAATCAATTCTTTCTCATCAAAGAAAATATTGCTTTTTGTAACACAAGATGAGGTTATCTCTTTATTTTTTGCTTAAGTTATTAGTTATTGCAAAAACTCAATTCTTTGATTAGAAAAGGACAGATATATTCGACCTGCTCTTAACACGGTTATGATCAAATAAAACTGTTTATTTGCAAACAGTACTTTATCGGAAAAAATGAAAAAAAACTCATAAATTACTCACAAGATTTAAAATTTAAGGTAATCCTTTTATCATTTATTGTATTTTTGTGCCAGCAAGAAGTTCTATAAATTTTAGTAATGTAAGATGTATATTTTTAAAATATAACATTAAACTATTTTTTTATTACATATTTTTAATAATAATTAAAAAAATATTAAATAATTATTAAAAGTAAAAAATTTTAGATTTTTAAAATAATGTTTTTTTTCGTTTCTTTAGGATTACTGTTATCACGAACAAATCACTGTTGGAAATTTGTAGTTCAAGGTAAAAATTATGTTTATTTAAACTATTAAACCTCTAAAATCTCTAAAATAAAGAGTTAATATTTTTAGCTGTTCCAATTTCCCGTTGCATTAGTTTTTAATCTTCTTGATATCACTAAAATTAAGGGAGTTATTGTTAAAAAACCAACGGTTCTTATCGCTTCAATCTTCGTAGCATATCAATATTTTTTTTATTTACAGAATTTCTAGGTACACTTGGCGGAAAGGATATTTTTCCGAATGTTAACTTCAAATGGCAACATCACATATTCTACCACAGGCATAAAACGATTCCACATTAGAGAGCAAATTTCGCATCATCGTTACTTATTAACTTGATGACATCATTTTAGTAAACAAACAATATCACTTTCTTTTTTCATGATCCAAATTATAATTTTATCAAATAAAATTTTTATTTCTTAGTTTAATAATCATATAGAATCTAATATTGTGAATTTAAATTATACAAGCAATATAGTTGTTATAATTTGAATTTTGCATGAATAACCTATAAAAAAAACAAAATAATCATGATGCGAAACTCAATGCATAATTCGAAGTTTTCTTATGTCTGTGATAAAATATGCAGCGCTGTCATTTGGGGTACACATTCGAAAAAATATTCTTTCCGCCAAGTGTACATACAAAATAATGCATACAAATCTATCTATCTATCTATCTATCAATCTATATATATATATATATATATATATATATATATATATATATATATATATATATATATATATATATATATATACCTTTAGTCGTTGATCGATGCGCTACCGCGCCTCTTGATGTGTGTGTATGTGTGTGTGTGTGTGTTTGTATGTCGCAGTAACCGATAATAATTTTTTTACTCATAATCCGGACATTGCCTACAAAGAATGTTTCTCATTTTTAAGTATTCCAGAGAGTAAACTAAATCTTATAAATCTTATAATCCTATAAGCATAAATCATTCGATATAAAATTTCACCATATAACATTTTTAGTTAAAACGGCTTGTCTTAATGGAGTACTTTCAAGTACGTTTCTATTAATTTCAACTACGTTGCGATCTTTTCTTTGTTTGTTTGTATTAAAATTTGTGATAACAAACAAGGATGATACGCAAATCATTTCATCGCAAAAGCTCTCAGTCTTTAAGAAATAACTATTATTTTGTAACATGGCAGACTGGCCATATTACTTATATGTATATTTGTGGCGCATAAAGCCGACAGAAGGGAGCATCTGGCTACGGGCAAGACGGAAAGCAGACCACGCGAGTCAAATATTTAAAAGCATAACCCAAAATCGTTGGCACACACGTGCGAATCTCTAAAGCACGTGTAATGTGCACGGATATAGCTAGCGAGCAGCTTGACTCAAGTAGCTGAGCTTGGGTCCGTTAAGGATCGTTTATCTCTCTCGTGCGGCGCGTGCAGCGTACAGCAAGAGAAACGAAGCCGAGCAGAGGCAAGAAGGAATACCATTATTATTCCTTCTGTCGCCGGCGTCCAATAAAGAGCGTTTCGACTTGCGATATTGCGTAATACTTTTCTGGTTGTGTGTTACAATTATCGTAGTTAGTGTGAGCGAGAATAGATAAATTCAATATTCTCTAAGTTATTTTATTGTGCTTAAAATTGTTGCGAGTGCACGATTGCTAATTAAAATAATATAATTTCTTTCTGTCTATTACGACGTGTGTGCCGGGCGATCGCGTGCGCGTTTTATTGCATATATTCCCTTCGTGCTTTTTTAATTTGTTATTTTTTGTGTGTTTATTACTTGTGTCCCTTTTAGCTTACGTTTTTCTAATATTTGCTTTTCGTCGTGCCAATAGTTATTTAATTAGAGCAAGCGGCGTCGCGTACGCTATACGCGGCTGGCGTCCATTTTGAGCGAGCGTACGATTACTGTACATATTTCTTAAATAAAGTTTCTCTTATTATCTGTTACTTAATTAATTACAGCTTATATTTTTATAAAATTAGTGCAACCTCCTGATCCCCAAGGTTGTCACAACTGGCGCCCAACGTGGGGCTGACAAAAATTTCGGTGAAATTTTTGTTTAAAATCACGGGATCGAAAATTAAAAAGAAAATGATCTGTGCTTTAAAATAATAGAAAAATCTGTGCTTAAAAATTAAAAGAAAAAAAGAAAAGAAAAAAAACTGTGCGTAAAATACGACAAAAACTGTGTTTAAAATAAAAGAAACAGAAACTGTGTTGTGAAAAAAAAAAGAAAAAAAACTGTGCTTTAAGTGAAAGACAATTGGCTATGCCAGTGAAAAGAACATTTTTCTACTCATGCGTTTCCGCTTCGCCACGTGGTCGCCATTACGAACGACGCACACACGATGAGGCTGAAAGGAGGCGCTCTGGCGGCCATTTTTGTTCTTGGCGTCGCTTGGTCTGAGGTAACCGCGACAATTTATTTTGCAGCAACATTTTTGTTAAAGTGCGTGCAGTAAGCAAAGAAATAAAATATTTTTTTTCATTCTTTTTTGTTTTGTGCTAAACTTTAGCTTGAAAATTTTTTTGTATATACATAGAGCATTATTTTTAATTTGAGTGCGAGCCTTAAGCTAAATAATTTATTTGATAATAGCACTGCATTTAAATACACATACACATAAGTATATTTCGATACACATACATATATATCATTGCATTGTTGCTTGTATTTGTCTTTACTTGTGTTCCCCTAAAGCTCATTTCTTTATAGCTTCATTATCTTTTAGCACTACGTGTCTTGAAATCTATATTAAGCAAAGCTGTTTTTTTATATAATATAATTCAATATTTCAAGTGTGCTGAGCAATTTATATTCCTATTTGTGCTTGCGCGGAATATATCACTATAGTGGCTACCTTAGTGCGTGTCGGTACACAATAGCTTACACCTAATTTTCTTTTGCTTTAGCGTGCATCTGGCTTTATAGAAATTTTAATTTCTAGCTTACGAGCGTGCTATATTGAATTAATTGATTATTAGACAATTCTATTTTTTTGTTGTATCTCTAATATAACTCAGCTTTGTTTTCGTTTAGTTTTTTTTAATTATAAAGCATTTAACAATTTGCTTTTCTTTTGTTGTAGCCAGAGCTATTCTTATTCGAACCTCCTGAGATAGGAGCTCATCATAGCATTAATTACTAGTAATAAATTTTTTTTTCGTGCGTACCCTTGTGTATTGTACTTTTATTGTAAATATGATAAGCCAACAGTTGAATGTAGAGCCCCTATGGATTTCTGAGCATATATGTAGGAATGAGGTTTTTGAAGCAGCAAACGAAATTGTGCAAATAGCAGACCGACTATCTGCGGAGCAGCTCTTTAGATACAGCGAGCGAGGAGTGAGCATGGCCGGAATTATTTCGATGTTTAAAGAACGAGTTTTACGATATGAGCTTAGACGACATCTCGGCGAAAGAGCCGTCGCTTGTAAAATAATAATAGATGAGGTGACATATGATTCGCGGCTAGGATTTATTAACCTCCCAACAGAGCAAAGTGCGTGCAATCAATTCGTTAATCCCTCGAATAGCTTAGAAAATCCTATTCCTCATAGCAATAGCAACACAACTATTCACCCATCGACCATGTGTACCACTACTACATGTCCTTCTTTTACTACAGCGAGCATATCCCATCCTGTGAGAGCAACTAATACCCTTCCTACTAATACGGCAACGACGTACCATGGAGGACGTGATAGCGCACCAACTCCTTATTTTTATCCATACTCGTATTTCCCTTCTTATCCTAGTCCATGGAGTCACGTCCCGTATATTGCAGCACCTTCTAGATATCTGCCCGTCTCACAACCTTTAAATCTTATAAATGAACCTCCTGCACCAGAGCATACAAGTTATGCTAATAATTTCAGAGAACTGCAATGGTTAAACCAGCAAGAAGAAACTTGCAGAGCCCAGAACAACGCATGCCGACCCCCTCCGGCTCCGAATGAATCCTTAATCCCTACTACAGCTTGCACTGGCGTAAAGCCGTCTAACTTGAGCCAGACAGCTTTGATTTCTTCCATTAAACTTGAAGATGCTCCGATGCCAGTGTTAGCATCAATTGCTAGCAATCACCCTGTAACCCCTTTAGCTAAGACGTCAAATAAGAGCGAGCGCGTACAGAAGGAAAATCGTCGCTCCAAACGAAGAGCAAAGAGTAAAACTCGAATAACGAGCCGAGCAAATAAAGAATATCCAAAGACGAACCCAACGCCAATTAGGAAAAACTTTTGGCGAAAGCACGTAGAGCCGTGCTTCAGGTGTGGTAGCTTAGGACACTGGCTGCGAGAATGTTCTCAGCCTATGAAATGCTATGGCTGTGGAAAAATCAACGTCCGCATCCGCGACTGCACCCAGTGTCAACCGAGCGAGCGAGCAGAGCAGAGCAAGGGCAAACGAGCAGAGCCAAACCAGAGCGAGCGAGCAGAGCAAGAGCGAGCAGGCAGAGCTAAACCAGAGCGAGCGAGCAGAGCAGAGCAAGAGCGCGCGAGCAGCGCAAAATAAAAGCATGCGAGCAGAGCACAAAAAGAGCGAGCGAGCAAAGCAAAACAATAGCGAGCGTGCAGAGCATTCACAGAGCGAGCGAGCAGAGCCAAATCAGAGCATGCGAGCAGAGCAAAACAAGGGCGAGCGAGCAGAGCATCGACAGAGCGATCGAACAGAGCACAACTACGATCTCCGAAATTTTAGCTATGTGGAGTACATCCTTGCTACATTGCGCGTAAAAGCAACCCATCGACCTGAGCCCTTAATTTAGCAAAACCCTTTTATACCATCATTAATATGCCTATATTAACCCTCCAGCATCATATCTAGTTATTTAAAATCCTTATAAACCAAATTCACGACCCATCCAGCTAATCCAATATTTGTGCCATTTTGTGTGTTTATTGAATTACCCCTTTTCTTTTGCTATTTAATTACTCCTCATGCACATTGTACAAACATTGTTAGCTATTCACACTATTCACACTGACACATGAGCAAGAGCAAAATTTTATTTTTATGCATTACTATTACGTAATTAAGAGCAAAATCTATAGATAGAATATTTTATTTGTCCATTTACAAAATTGCTGCAAAATATTAATTATAAAATAATTAATCTTATAAAATCATAGTATGCATCGACACATACCATCAGAGCGTCACCTTCCAGTGAGTAAACACTTAAGTTTTCATTTTGATTTTTAATTTCAAATTTTTTATTTCAAACAAAATGTAATTGTAATATTTTTTTTGGTATGTGTATGAATGAAATACATGTAAGAATTGACTATGAGTGTTATTTTCTTTAGCTTTAAGATAACTAATTTTAAGATTTGTAATTTTTGTAAATAATATATGGATAAGCCAGTCGCGTCGTTTTACATTAAGCATTCTCATTTACAGCCTGTAACACTTACACTTAATTTAGCTAAAAAGTCAGCAGATACAGCAGAAGAAGAAGTTTATAGATACACTTCACACCGCTGCAGATAACACCGGTTATCTTAGTTTAAGCCCTAATACTTTTCTTTTCGATCCATAAATTTTCTTTTTTGTTTTAATTAAGCTTATGCCTTTTTTTGTTTTCGCGTTTGACGAAAGTATCCGGTTCCACCGTATACTTCCGTGTGGTGGGGGGGGATTGTAACATGGCAAATTGGCCATATTACTTATATGTATATTTGTGGCGCATATAGCCGACAGAAGGGAGCATTTAGCTACGGGCAAGACGGAAAGCAGACCACGCGAGTCAAATATTTAAAAGCATAACCCAAAATCGTTGGCACATACGTGTGAATCTCTAAAGCACGTGTAATGTGCACGGATATAGCTAGCGAGCAGCTTGACTCGAGTAGCTGAGCTTGGGTCCGTTAAGGATCGTTTGTCTCTCTAAGCAAGAGAAACGAAGCCGAGCAGAGGCAAGAAGGAATACCATTATTATTCCTTCTGTCGCCGGCGTCCGATAAAGAGCGTTTCGACTTGCGATATTGCGTAATACTTTTCTGGTTGTGTGTTACAATTATCGTAGTTAGTGTGAGCGAGAATAGATAAATTCAATATTCTTCAAGTTATTTTATTGTGCTTAAAATTGTTGCGAGTGCACGATTGCTAATTAAAATAATATAATTTCTTTCTGTCTATTACGACGTGTGTGCCGGGCGATCGCGTGCGCGTTTTATTGCATATATTCCCTTCGTGCTTTTCTCATTTGTTTTTTTTTTGTGTGTTTATTGCTTGTGTCCCTTTTAGCTTACGTTTTTCTAATATTTGCTTTTCGTCGTGCCAATAGTTATTTAATTAGAGCAAGCGGCGTCGCGTACGCTATACGCGGCTGGCGTCCATTTTGAGCGAGCGTACGATTACTGTACATATTTCTTAAATAAAGTTTCTCTTATTATCTGTTACTTAATTAATTACAGCTTATATTTTTATAAAATTAGTGCAACCTCCTGATCCCCAAGGTTGTCACAATTTTATTTTAATGATTCTTAATGAGACTGTCGATTGTATAAGGTAAGTTATTTTTACTGTAATCAGCTTTTTAATATAATTCGAAAAATCTATTATAAGCCGTTATACCATTTCATAAAATAATTTAATTTATCTTGTATGTACAACTAAATCATTTCAATATATCATAAACTATTTATTTTCATATTTAGTCATTAGGTGTGATTTTTAAGAGATAAATTATTATAACAATTTATTTACAATACCATACCCTATTTAAAAAAAACATGTGTTTTTTTGCACGTGAAAAAAACACGTGTAAAATACACATATTTTTTACACGTGTTTTTTACATGTAAAATTTGCGTGTTTTTTCACGCATATTTTTCACGTGTTTTTTCACGTGTATTTTTCAGATGTATTTTTCACATATTTTTTCATAACTTTTTGAAGATCTTCTACCATCTGGTCTCTTATATCTGCGTCTTCCAAATTTGTGTAAGGGATGACAAAACTTAGAAAAACGCCACCTAGTGAATTAAATCGCTATTAATGATCGATTACGTCGGTTTGACTTTAAGTCACTAGGTGCGGCGTTTTTCCAAGTTTTGTCATCCCTTACACAAATTTGGAAGACGCAGATATAAGAGGCCGGACAGTAGAAGCTCTTCGAAAAGCTATAAAAAAAGATGTGAAAAATAAACCTGAAAAATACACGTGAAAAATATCCGTGAAAAAACACACAAATTTCACATGTAAAAAACACGAGAGTAGATAGGCAATAGCAGTTCCAGCAAACTTCAAAGGCAGCACAGCCCCCAACCCCTCTGCAATAAGAGCACACTTCCCCCACCCCTCTGCAATACCAGCACACTTCCCCGCCCCCTCTGCAATATCAGCACACTTCCCCGCTCCCTTTGCAATACTGACCCATCTCTGCAATACTGGCGCACCACTGCATTTCTATGCAATTGCACGAGGGCCGATAAGGTAGGGAATATGCCGGAATGCAGATATTTTTTATTTAAATATTTTATTTTTTAATATTTTAATAAATTATAGAGTGCTATATCCATATCTACTATTTTGAATCTTGAATATTATAATTTTTTGTATTCAATATTCGATGATTCTGTTTTCGATAAGGATTGTGTAACACTAGAATATTTTTTATCTAAATATTCTTTCCAGTTTACATTATTCTTTTTTCTATGGGAAAGAAGCGGTTTATACTCCGAGCGATTTTGATCAGAGGAGTTATATCCTCCCATGCTTGTTGAAGCCTGTCCCATTTTGGAATAAATCTAAAATCGAATTATTATGTCTCTTAATCTCCTCCAATTGTGAATTGACAAATTTAGAATCGTTAACTGCCTTAGTTATTCCAGCAGCGCCACCCGCAATGCCACCAACTGCACTCAAATCGGCAAATAATGGTATGAGAAATGGTAAAAATCCTCCAAATTTTTTTGGAATCGGTAGTTTGCGTTGAATCTTAACGTTTTCCTTACCACCTGCTGCCTTGGCAGCACTACGTGCATCTTTCAATGCTGATAAAATAACTTCACGAGCACAATTGCTGGGAACTATTGATTTTGAGGCAGCTTTTACTACATTATTGAATATAATGGCTGCTCCCTTCTTCTTTCTCATACCCATACCAAATTTAGACTCTAACTTTATTGCTTTACTAACAGCAAAAGCAGCTGCTTTCTCTCCTATGGTTGCGTTCTTTGATTTTACTCTCTGCCAAGCTTTCTCTGCCAACACTTTGTCTGCAGTGTTTCTTGCTTCGATGTCCTCGCGGTTTTGGGAATAAGTTATATCGTGCTCCTTACAAGCCTTATTAAGAAGATTGATTCCTGGGTCACCTCGAGCTAATCGTTTAGCTAATTTTGTACCTGGTCCGCAGTACTGATATCCCGGAATATGAAGTTCGAACGGAAGACTGTTAATGACTTTATTAAGAAAACCTCGGCCACGTCGACGTTGTCGTTGTTGATAATGTACGATCATCACCCTATGAAGGTTAGGTGAAGACTGATGCTTGTGAGAGTATATAAGGCCTCTATTTATACTAAATCGATCACTCTTGTTTGAGATCTGATTGCATCAACATGAATTTCAAAGAACATCCGGTTAAACTTCTAATCATAAATTTTGACACGATAGTCGAGCAGGAAAAAAGACAAAAAGGCACGGAGACTTACTTCCGGATAGTATTCGAGCCATATTTTGTGGACCATCTAACTGCGGTAAAACTAATAGCCTACTCGCGATGATTACACATCCTAATGGAATAAGATTCGAGAACGTATATGTCTACTCTAAGTCTCTAAATCAACCGAAGTATAAGTATTTGAAGGGACTCCTCGAACCAATAGACGGTATACAATATTTTCCATTCAGCGAACACGAATCAGTAGTATCACCTGACGATGCCTTACCTAATTCCATAATGGTATGCGATGATATAGCTTGCGAGAAACAGGATAATGTGAGAGCACTATTCTGCATGGGAAGACACAAGAATGTTGATTGTTTCTATCTCTGTCAATCTTATGCTCATATACCAAAACATCTTGTGAGAGATAATGTAAATCTGTTGATAATTTTCCGCCAAGATGATGTTAACCTAAGACATTTGTACGATGATCACGTAAATTCAGACAATTCTTATGCTCAATTCAAAAGTTTATGTTCACAATGTTGGACAGATAATAAGTATGGTTTCTTGATGATGGATAAAGATAGTTCAATCAATGCTGGTAGGTATAGAAAGGGCTTGGACTGTTTTGCTATAAATATAGCACACTCTTAGTGTAGTCATAACATTCCATGATTCAACGTCGAATTGACAACATGGCCGACATTTGCCGATGAAAAGATATATTGCATCAACTTATCAAAGCGAGAAATGCAGTCAAACGTAAATACAATCTATTGAAATATGGAAAGGATAATTTCGAGAAAGCTATTGGAGAAACTTTCAAACCAATAGTTGATCCTCTACAAAAACTTGTCCAGACGTCTGAAAAAAATCTTGAAACCAAGGAACAAGCTACTGATGCCATGAGTGTAAATAATGATAGCATTGCAGAGAGATCTTACGAGTCCGATGAACTATCTTTGAATGAAATTGTTCGACCATATACGGATACAGAGTTTGAATCAGCGCTTAGTGATGAAGATGATGGTACATATGATAATAAGTATATTTCCGAACTCATGAAAAATAAAGCCAAAGAGTTGGATAAAATTTATGGTGTTCGTAAAGAAGATGACAAATACCTAATAGGCGACTCACCTATTTACTTTGAAGATAGATATATAAAAGTTAAAAATGTGAAATATCCTAGAACTGATGGTTTGCTAGAGTTGATACTAGCAAAACAGCTTGATCAGCAAAACGTGAGTTTAACTAATATGGAGAACTATCAACGAATTCTTGAAGCTACTAGTGCTCACAAGAGACGTTACAGAAGCGATGAACAGATTCGTGCTCACAGAAGCAAGAAATTTGATAACATCATTGCTCGTATGTTTAAACGTGGTGGTGGACTATTACCTCGATATAAAGTTGCTAGAATGGATTTGTTGATGGATTACGTATATTGGGACGATCCTAATGAACTTGTCGATCGGTTACGATTACTCATAGCCGAGATAGAAGCTGGAAACCCTAGTCATACAAACGAAATCCATTCAATCATTGAAGAACTGCGAGAAGCTGGCTATATATACTGAGACATAAGTGAATACTTGAACATTATCAAGATAAGTGTCGACGTATTCGGACGTAATCGCAAACGGAGCGAGGGCGGTCGTGGTCCTTCAGGTGTTGGATATAAAATCACATCTGATGGTCAGTATGACTTGGAGAATAAGGGACTTTGTAATCTCGCACCACCTAATCAACTCAATGAAGCTGTAAATTTAGATACTTTACAACGTTTCGTACGTTTGGAAGTTCAAAGATTATTAGATTCAATATCTAGTTTGAGAAATGATCTTAATGATCTAAATAAAATCGTAGAGATGCATAGAGATGAACTCGATAAGAAATTTGTACAAAGCCAGACGGAAATCGAGACTATAAAAGAGGCATTATCATTGTTAGTGCAAAACAGTCAATAGATGACCATCGATGGAACAACGTCAAAAAGTAGTAGAAGAGCTTCACAAGCCAGCGCGTCGTAATTATCCGCGTCGAAAGTTTGATGTGCGAGGTTTAGACGAAACATGGCAAGCAGATCTAGTAGAAATGCAACCTTATTCTGAAGAGAATAAAGGTTTTAAATATATGCTTACCGTAATAGATGTATTTTCAAAGTATGCGTGGGCAGTTCCTGTTAAACGAAAAACTGGACAAGATGTCGCCGATGCTATGAAATCTATTTTACGTAAAGGTCGAGTACCAAAGAATTTACAAATAGATGAAGGCAAAGAGATTAATAATAAGTATTTTCAAAGTCTCATGGAAAAATACAAGAATAATTTATACTCTACGTACAGCAATCTTAAAGCATCCATTTGTGAACGTTTTAATCGTACACTGAAAAATAAGGTGTGGGTAGAGTTTAGTTTAAGTGGAAACTATAAATGGCTTAATATTTTACCTAAGCTAATAATAGCTTACAATGATAGAAAACATCAAACTATCGGTATGAAACCCAACGAAGTTACAGCTACTAAGAAAGCAGAAGTTCTCGAAAGTTTCAATAAAAAAATTATCAACTAAAAAGCCAAAGTTCAAAGTTGGGAATAAAGTTAGAGTTAGTAACGTGAAGCAATTATTTGAGAAAGGATATACACCTAACTGGTCCACAGATATTTACATTAACTAAAGATATTTACAACAACTAAAGTGGCAGCAACTAATCCAGTAACTTACCATCTTAAAGATTATTGCGATCAGCCTATCACTGGCGGCTTCTATGAGCAGGAACTCCAGAAAGCAATGTATCCAGATGAAATACCTTGTAGAAAAAGTCCTGAAGAAACGTGGTAATCAAGTCTATTTAAAATAGCTTGGTTTTGATGCTTCTCACAATAGCTGGATTGATATGTTTGATAATTAAAAATAAATAAAGAGAAAGTGGTAAGGCCCCCACCTTTGCCTATACCTGTGAGAAACAACCAATGAAATCATCATTTGTTAGCCTTATATAATAAACGAATTCACTATATAGGACTGACCCATGACTCGTTTTCCCCTCCATGAACTTTCTCTTTATTTATTTATTTTTTTTTTATTTATTTTTTTTTTATTTACAATTAACAAAATTCAAACTTATTATCTCCATGGTACAATATAAATAAGGCGTATTTGTTAGCCTTAGCTGCTAATTCATTAAACAACTCATCGTTCTTCTCCAGCGCCTTAGACACTCGATCCGGTAAGAAGACTTGGAATTCTTCTTTAATGGTGACCACTACTTTCAAACCGAATTTGGTGTTGACTTGTCTCAGGCTGGTGACCATATATTTTTGACCCTTCTTCAGCTCTGACAAGTTCTTTTTTGGAAGGAAAGTGTTGGAGCAAATCCTATTGAGCATTGCAAAGTCCATTCTGAAAAAGAGAAAACTATTTTATTGTATTATAATAAATATACAAGACTTTATTATAATAATTACATGATATGATGCTCTTCAAACTCTTGGTCTTTTGTTGGAAGGCTCTCCGTACTCTGGCTCATCGAGCGACTGAATGAGCTCTGGTCGCTGCCGCTGCTTCTTATGAAGGGCTTCTTCCCTCTCTTTAACCATATTTTCTCCCCTCTTTTCGACCATATGTCCTCCCCTCTCTACTTCTACCACGTCTTCTCCTTACTCCTCCATGATCTCAAGAGCTTCCTGCTCGCTTAGTTCGGAGCAGTGATCCCATTCATCCTTCATGAGTCCTACAACTTTCTTGTTCGCCAGAGGGAGTCTGAACTGGTTGTTCGTAGGGTAATCAGAAGTATCGAACTTTTCGATATCCTTCTTTATCCTATTATAGATGTTCTCATCTTTGATCTCATAGATAAGACTGTCCGTATCGGTATAGAGCAACTTACATCTGCTGCCAATCTCCTTCTTCATATACCCATAGTGGGAGTCGTAGATCAAGGTCTTGGAGATGTCCAATACGCTAAGACCCCCGTAGATCGGCTTCCTTATTGTAATTTCGGTCAACAATTTTTTCTGGTTGCTACCAGATGGCGCTTGGTGCTCAGGACATAGAGGCAGATCCTTGTGTGCATTGTGAATCTCTATAGGATATTGTAGATCCACCTCGAAAATAAATCCAATATCTGAATCAATCGGGATCTCTGAGATGACTTCGAAATGCTTGTTGATGTAATCGGTGTTGCCCCACTTGAAATCTCCGTATGGTAGATGCTGAGTCATCGCCCATCCATATAGGTTATTAGCGTCGAAGTACATGAGGTACTTATCTTCCTCAGCTGAATTATAGTCCTCCATATACTGGTTGTTAGCCTTGGCGTAACGGTTGGAGCATTGGCTGACTCCTCCTCTGATGCCTCTCTCCACAAACATGAGCATATCGATGTCCGTTAAAAGCTCTAGCTTGATGTTGGGATGTTTCAATATGGCATCCCATGTTAAGCCTGGAGTCTTATAATCATGCGCCGGATCCAATCCGTACGCATCCATGCAAGTTGCTCTAAAATTTTCAAAGACATTGGCCAATAAGAGCACATCTGTTTTTAAATAAACGTCTGAATACTCTCCAAGCGTCTCAATCTTGAGCTTTTCCCACACATTTTTCGCGTGCTCCTAATCTTCCACGCTGATGTCGCTCTCGTTCAATTTATTGTAGAACTCTTCTTTAGATGGGAGCTCCTTGTCTTCTAACTTTTCCAAACAACTTACATAATCGTAAGGAAAGACTCCTTTTCCCACCAGCAATTTGATCTGCTCATCTGTGTAGTTAGATTCGTGGAAGGTCTGCGTTGTAATATCAAATCTATCCAGATACGAGGCCAATTTCTCCAATGACGATGCCATGAATCTGAAGGAGTCTAGAAAACGGAAACTCACGTCGCTTCCTTCTACGTGTTTGGTGAAGGAAATGTAGCGCTCCTTATTCTCTGGAATCAACTATACTCGTCCTTTGAAGTTATCATCTGTAGCGAGATCCTTAATGATAAAGTGTGAATCGTAGCCAGTCAAATTATGGAATATGACTGGGATGAACCATGCGTCTTTCAAATTGATGTTGCATCCCTCGTGAGCAGCTCCTCTGAATTTCCCAGTGAGATGACAGTGATCTCGAACTTTGATAGCACCTGGAGCAAAAAATTTGCTGCAAATATGGCAAGATCTCGCTGCTTTCAACTAAGCTTCCTCTTCTTTTGTAAATTCCATTGGTTTAGAATTAGTATACAATGAATTTAATTCTTTAGCTAATCCTCATTGTTTTTCCACGAACCACTGAGCAGAAGTCTTTGCTTCCTCCTCTTCTTGTCTGTAGCTGAAGTAGCCGGATCTTTCATCATCGAAGCTGCGCTTAACGTAATAGCCGATGCTGTAGGCCTGATGTTGTTGGTAGACTTTAACATCATCTTTAACTGGTTTCAACAAGCACTCGAAATCCGCATAGATGGTGAATGGAACTTTGGTCTTGTTCTTGTAGTTGTGGAAGGAGAGCATATTATCATCCTCCGAAGGTAATCGAATACGACATTTGTTCACCTGCTGGCAGTCCACTTCATGATTCTTGAGTTCCTCTCCGTTATTAAAGAAATGTAGACACCTATCGCAAATGTAATGACGATGCTCGTATTTCGTCACTTGTTTTCTTACGAGTCGTGACAAGTTCTTGATCCACACATAATGGAATTTGGGTAGTTAATCCTCGTTATTGCTACCGACTTCTTCATCATCATCAACGTAGCCGTCTGGAAGAAGCAATAAATTGACGTGACGTTCGTTTTTGAGAGAGGTGACATGACATGGATGCACTGGATAGTTGATGCCAGACTTCTTTAATATATACACGTTGACGGAGACGTTGTTCTGATTTTCAAATTTAGCCGCCTGTTTTACTGGAGTTGGAAAATCTAATCCTTTGAAGTTGAGCACGCCTTCGTAATCTGTGTATTTGCTTACACGCTGTGGATTCCGATCAGCTGGATATAGCGCAGATAAGATCGCCCACTTGAAACACTGTTTGTCGTTGTTCTGCACGTTGATACATGCATTCCTATTTTGGATAGACTTCGGTAGTTGAATGTACGAGCTTCCTCTCATGGGATTGAGCTTATTGATGTTGATGGTGAGGCTTAATATCTCTCGCAGGCTCCATCCGGATCCTTTCTGCTCGAATTCCTCCATTTCCCAAACAATGGGTTGCTTCATGTTGCTGTCAAACCATTGGATGATGTCGGTAGTCTGGAAGATGACAGCATTCTCCGTTTTGAAATATTTAACTTCGATGACTATCGAATCATCCTTCTGAACCGTATATTCTGCCGACAGCTCAGCGATAACTTTGATTGCTGCATATTCCTTGAGAGCATCGGTGATCTTTGACTCGAACATTGCTCGAGCATCAGCCAAGAATGTGATGATATCCAGATGGCCTAGGTTGGAAATCACACCAGATCGTATGCGAGTCTCAAATGCTGATTGGAAGTCATCCCATTGAACACTCTTTTGATTGTTGACAGGTTGCAACGTTCTCGACTGGATCCAGTACACGATCGCCTGTTTTCAGAAGACTTTGTAGCTTGGATTGGATGGTGAGAAGATGAACCATTAAAGTGTAACACTTTTTCTTCTGATGATTAGATAAATGAGAAGTCATCAAAGCACGTAAGCCATCAATGGCTGCGATACACAGACTTCTCCAAGATTCCAAGTCGTTGATATTAGCTTGGCCATTTCTCTGATACTCCAACGAATTTTGAAGCAGCTTGACAGTACGTGCGAAATATTCAGGGGATCGCATCTTATCCTTGTAGATTTATCAATTGGTTGAGGAGATCCTTCTCACGTTGTGCTCTTTGAGACTTTCCCTTTGTTGAACAGCTCTGTTCAATGATCAAGACGTCTGTAAATCAATAAATAACACAGCCACACAAAAAAAAATGTCAAAACCCACGGACCAGACCACATATACCTTATGTTTTTGAGATCGCTGATTCCGAATCCGTGGTCCATTTGACCCCATCACCTCAGGGTCAAGGTCAGGTCAAGGTCAAATTTACAAAATTAACGGAAACCAAGGTTTAACAGTATACATATATGTTTTTGAGGTCGCTGATTCCGAATCCGTGGTCCATTTGACCCCATCACCTCAGGGTCAAGGTCAGGTCAAGGTCAAATTTACAAAATTAACGGCAACCAAGGTTTAACAGTATACATATATGTTTTTGAGGTCGCTGATTTAAAATCCGTGGTCCATTTGACCCCATCACCTCAGGGTCAAGGTCAGGTCAAGGTCAAATTTACAAAATTAACGGCAACCAAGGTTTAACAGTATACATATATGTTTTTGAGGTCGCTGATTCCGAATCCGTAGTCCATTTGACCCCCTCACCTCAGGGTCAAGGTCAGGTCAAGGTCAAATTTACAAAATTAACGGCAACCAAGGTTTAACAGTAAACATATATGTTTTTGAGGTCGCTGATTCAGAATCCGTGGTCCATTTGACCCCATTACCTCAGGGTCAAGGTCAGGTCAAGGTCAAATTTACAAAATTAACGGCAACCAAGGTTTAACAGTATACATATATGTTTTTGAGGTCGCTGATTCCGAATCCGTGGTCCATTTAACCCCATCACCTCAGGGTCAAGGTCAGGTCAAGGTCAAATTTACAAAATTAACGGCAACCAAGGTTTAACAGTATACATATATGTTTTTGAAGTCGCTGATTCCGAATCCGTGGTCTATTTGACCCCATCACCTTAGGGTCAAGGTCAGGTCAAGGTCAAATTTCCAAAATTAACAGCAACCAAGGTTTAACAGTATACATATATGTTTTTGGGGTCGCCGAATCCGAATCCGTGGTCCGTTTGACTCCATCACCTCATAGTGAAGGTCATTTGAAGGTAGCATCGACAAAATTCTTGTAAAACAAACCAAACTTTATGCCATTTATTTTTTCTTACTATACCTACACGTTTCTCATCAAATGATCGGTGCAAAGGTTTCCTTTTACGTTTTTTCCCAGTAGTTTTACAATCTCTTTTCAACATCCAGCAGTAGACGGCCAGCATACTAGCATCCCATCTACCTTGATAACGCTTCTCCATTACTTTAATGTCTTAGTAAAAACGTTCTCCCTGTTCTTCGCTATAATCGCCACAGTTTTCAGGAAAACTATCCGAGTGATTGTGCAGAAAATGTAGTTTGTAATTCATTAGGCAACCCATATTCCCATAGTTCTTAACCATTTTAGATATAATTACTTTGTAATTTGGGCTTCTGCGATTACCCAAAAAGTTTTCAGTAACTTCCTTAAAGCTAAGCCATGCAGCTTTCTCAATGTTTGTCATGGAACTAATGAACTGGTCATCAGCCATCATTTTTTTAATTTCAGGACCGTCAAAAATACCTTCCTTCAATTTTGCATCTGATTTACTTGGAAATTTACTTTCCAAGTATTTGAAGCACTGGCTATCTTTATCTAAAGCTTTAACGAATTGTTTCATCACACCAAGTTTTATGTGTAATGGAGGAATGAGAACTCTTTTCGAATCAACCAATGGAGTAGCTATAACGTTACTCTTTCCGACTTCGAGAGATTTTCTTTCAGGCCATTTATGATTTGTATAGTGCTTTGCACGGTCTCTACTATCCCATAAGCACAAGAAACATGGCGTCTTTGTGAATCCAGACTGCTGTCCTAACAATATTCCAGAAACTTTGAAATCACCACATATCCGCCATTTATGCTTATCATACTGAATATTTTGTATTATAATTTTGAGATTATCGTATGTTTCCTTCATTGTAGTGGAGTGCGTTATAGGAACTGAGGCATAGTGGTTGCTATTGTGTAGTAATACGGCTTTTAAACTTCTTTTTGATGAATCTATGAACAATTTCCATTCTTTGTTTTTATACACATTAGGTTTAATTTCATTCATTAGACCTTTTACGTCTTTACAATATACTATTTTGTCACCATTATGATTCATTTCTTTAAAGTATGGTTCGAAACTTTTGCTTCTTGTTCTGTAAAAAGATACTTTAATAGATTTTGCCAACTGATTCATGCCTTTTAAAGCTGAAGCTAAATGTTCTGCTCCATCTTTAGGTAAGTTAAGCTCTCTGACTCGGTCGTTTAGTTTATCTTGAGTCCATAACTTTACGCTTTTGTCTTTTTGGCCCGCTGGAAGGAAAATATCGTCATCGGCATCATCATCATCATCATCATTTTCAATTTCTTCATCACTATAGCTTTCATACGATTCATCTTTTAAGTCATTATTATCAATTCCACCCCCATCAATGCCGCCACTGACTTCGTTATCTTCTTCATCATTTTTTTCATCGTTGGTATCTGATTCAATAGATAGCCTCTCAAGAAGATCGAGCTCTTCATCGCTTCCCGATTTTTTGATAGGTCTTTTTACAGAAATAACATCAGCATAATTCACTGTTGCTTTAATTTTACTATTAATTCCAATAATTTCGGTATTACAGAAGTAACAATCCTCTCTTCTATCTGGTTGATACCATTCCATTGGGCTATTAAATTTAACTTTGTCATCTTCTTTTGTTTTATTCCACTTACAAAGCATTTGACGACATTGTTCGCAGATACTACATGGAGTCCACTATTCTATAACTACATCAGTTTCTAATTTGAAGCAAGTTTTTTAAATTTTTCTGAGATTCTCATTGAAATATCTTCGAGATTTTTGCGGAGTGAATACTCCGCAGACAAAACAAAAAAGATTAGAATTTTTTGTGCAAATATGCCCTTGAGATGTAGAAGGTAAATTTTCCATGATTTTCAGTATAACCCCGCACGTTAGGGATCCTGGTCCGATCGCAGGTGAGTCCACTGTCCCGGAGGTGATAACTCTTATACCTCTCCGGGGCTAAGTATAAGAGCTTTCCGACTTTGACGAGGACAGTGTCAACTCGTCGTCGGACACACTACAGCTTCATCCTCACACCCTAACGTCCCCCTGCGAGGCAGTGCGCTTCCACTGGCATCGTTACCCCGACAAACTTATGAGCGGATCATTCCACACATCCCCGTTTGGGGCAGTGTCACCGTCACAGTTTTTGTCGAGGAAGCAGGTGAAGGCTACGTTGACGAAAAAAATTCATGTTTAATTTTTTCTCATTCATTTAACCGTACATTTGTACAATTAGAAAATGCATGCTTACTTTTTACACAATTCTTCACGTATATCACAGAAAACTCTTATGCAATTTGAAATTGTATAATGTACGATCTCACAAATAAGAGAAAATTAAATATGATCTTTTGTTCTTCAAAGTAGCCTTGTATTAAAATGAAATTAATCAATATTGTACTCAAATTCGCAGATACCGTGGTTTAGGTTTGTTTTGCATGAATCTAGTACATTTCACCTTGAAATTACCTTTACTCAATGTAGCGAGTCCTATGAAAGTGATAGTAATGAAGAAACTGCAGATGATGATGATGATGACGATGACGATATTTTCCTTCCAGCGGGCCAAAAAGACAAAAGCGTAAAGTTATGGACTCGAGATAAACTAAACGACCTAGTTAGAGAGCTTAACTTACCTAAAGATGGAGCAGAACATTTAGCTTCAGCTTTAAAAGGCATGAATCAGTTGGCAAAATCTATTAAAGTATCTTTTTACAGAACAAGAAGCAAAAGTTTCGAACCATACTTTGAAGAAATGAATCATAATGGTGATAAAATAGTATATTGTAAAGACGTAAAAGGTTTAATGAATGAAATTAAACCTAATGTGTATAAAAACGAAGAATGGAGATTGTTCATAGATTCATCAAAAAGAAGTTTAAAAGCCGTATTACTACACAATAGCAATCACTATGCCTCAGTTCCTATAACGCACTCCACTACAATGAAGGAAACATACGATAATCTCAAAATTATAATACAAAATATTCAGTATGATAAGCATAAATGGCGGATATGTGGTGATTTCAAAGTTTCTGGAATATTGTTAGGACAGCAGTCTGGATTTACAAAGACGCCATGTTTCTTGTGCTTATGGGATAGTAGAGACCGTGCAAAGCACTATACAAATCATAAATGGCCTGAAAGAAAATCTCTCGAAGTCGGAAAGAGTAACGTTATAGCTACTCCATTGGTTGATTCGAAAAGAGTTCTCATTCCTCCATTACACATAAAACTTGGTGTGATGAAACAATTCGTTAAAGCTTTAGATAAAGATAGCCAGTGCTTCAAATACTTGGAAAGTAAATTTCCAAGTAAATCAGATGCAAAATTGAAGGAAGGTATTTTTGACGGTCCTGAAATTAGAAAAATGATGGCTGATGACCAGTTCATTAGTTCCATGACAAACATTGAGAAAGCTGCATGGCTTAGCTTTAAGGAAGTTACTGAAAACTTTTTGGGTAATCGCAGAAGCCCAAATTACAAAGTAATTGTATCTAAAATTGTTGAGAACTATGGGAATATGGGTTGCCTAATGAATTACAAACTACATTTTCTGCACAATCACTTGGATAGTTTTCCTGAAAACTGTGGCGATTATAGCGAAGAACAGGATGAGCGTTTTTACCAAGACATTAAAGTAATGGAGAAGCGTTATCAAGGTAGATGGGATGCTAGTATGCTGGCCGACTACTGCTGGATGTTGAAAAGAGATTGTAAAACTACTGGGAAAAAACGTAAAAGGAAACCTTTGCACCGATCATTTGATGAGAAACGTGTAAGGTGTAGTAAGAAAAAATAAATGGCATGAAGTTTGGTTCGTTTTACAAGAATTTTGTTGATTTTACCTTTAAATAACCTTCACTATGAGGTGATGGAGTCAAACGGACCACGGATTCGGATTCGGCGACCCCAAAAACATATATGTATACTGTTAAACCTTGGTTGCCGTTAATTTTGTAAATTTGACCTTGACCTGACCTTGACCCTGAGGTGATGGGGTCAAATGGACCACGGATTCGGAATCAGCGACCTCAAAAACATATATGTATACTGTTAAACCTAGGTTGCCGTTAATTTTGTAAATTTGACCTTGATCTGACCTTGACCCTGAGGTAATGAGGTCAAATGGACCACGGATTCGGAATCAGCGACCTCAAAAACATATATGTATACTGTTAAACCTTGGTTGCCGTTAATTTTGTAAATTTGACCTTGACCTGACCTTGACCCTGAGGTGATGAGGTCAAATGGACCACGGATTCGGAATCAGCGACCTCAAAAACATATATGTATACTGTTAAACCTTGGTTGCCGTTAATTTTGTAAATTTGACCTTGACCTGACCTTGACCCTGAGGTGATGGGGTCAAATGGACTACGGATTCGGAATCAGCGACCTCAAAAACATATATGTATACTGTTAAACCTTGGTTGCCGTTAATTTTGTAAATTTGACCTTGACCTGACCTTGACCCTGAGGTGATGTGGTCAAATGGACCATGGGTTCGGAATCAGCGACCTCAAAAACATGTATGTATACTGTTAAACCTTGGTTGCCGTTAATTTTGTAAATTTGACCTTGTCCTGACCTTGACCCTGAGGTGATTGGGTCAAATGGACCACGGATTCGGAATCAGCGACCTCAAAAACATATATGTATACTGTTAAACCTTGGTTGCCGTTAATTTTGTAAATTTGACCTTGACCTGACCTTGACCCTGAGGTGATGTGGTCAAATGGACCACGGGTTCGGAATCAGCGACCTCAAAAACATATATGTATACTGTAAAACCTTGGTTGCCGTTAATTTTGTAAATTTGACCTTGTCCTGACCTTGACCCTGAGGTGATTGGGTCAAATGGACCACGGATTCGGAATCAGCGACCTCAAAAACATATATGTATACTGTTAAACCTTGGTTGCCGTTAATTTTGTAAATTTGACCTTGACCTGACCTTGACCTCAGGGTGATGGGGTCAAATGGACCACGGATTCGGAATCAGCGACCTCAAAAACATATATGTATACTGTTAAACCTTTGTTGCCGTTAATTTTGTAAATTTGACCTTGACCTGACCTTGAGCCTGAGGTGATGGGGTCAAATAGACCACGGATCCGGAATCAGCGACCTCAAAAACATAAGGTATATATGGTCTGGTCCGTGGGTTTTGACATTTTTTTTTTGTGTGGCTGTGTAATTAGCTCTTGCAATATGTACTTGAAAAATAATAGCTCATGTAATATTTACCTTCTATGAAGATCTATCTGAAATTTTTTTATCTTCGTAATACACTTTGTTGATGATCTGGAGATCTTTGAAAATAAACTCTTTGTGGACTTATTGGAGGATTTCCTTCTCGATTAGCTTGAGACACGAATGATTTTCAGGTTGCAGAGCTCCTCCATTCATACCCATTTTTGGAAGCGTGGGGAGGTTCAGATGGTGCTAGAAGTTGGAAGAGAGGGGATATGATGGTAGTGGGAGTTCAGAGAGAAGTTATTATTGGTGAAGCTCAAAGAGAGAGGATACGATGGAGGTGGTAGCTTACAGAGAAGGAATGCGATTGAGGTGGTAGCTTACAGAGAGAAGGGATGTGATGGAGGTGGAAACCTCAAAAGAAGGGATAAGAGTATAAAAGAAAGCTCACGAGCTCTGTCAAATTATTTTTTAGTTTAGAGAGCTAGCAGCAACATCAAGGAGAGAGCAGTCTTAAGAGATGATGGCATACGTATTAGACGTACAAGGCTTCTGAAGATCCTCGAACCTATTTGTTGTAAAAGAGGCCGCCATTTTTTCCGTAGACAAGGATGTAAAGCCCTTGGTATACTTTTTCCAACCTCCTTGTAAGTGGAAGAAACTTCTCGCTGTGGAACAGTCGGTAAATAAATGGTTAGAGAAGAAGCATCATGGAATTCCGTGGGATGCTGGGGCAACTCCGTACTGTGACGTAATCAAAGTATTACAAGATAGTCTGAAAAGTGCTGTTAAAATATATGTCAAAGGTCTTGAGAAAAAAAGATGGATACAAGAGATTTTACCAAGAAAGTAAGTATGAATATAAATATTATAAATACTCGACCATTATTAATTATTCTTATTTTTCTAGAACTATTGTCAACACGGAGGAAATTGGATGTCCTAAGTTGAAAGCCCTCAAGAAGATTGACATCGCTGGCTGCAAATGTGACTGTCATCCATTTGTAAAGAAACCAGTATGTGCAGTGACAAATGCAAATGCTCTTAAGGAATGGCTACTCACTCAATACCTTCCAATCCAGACGCGACTACCCGAAGAAGATGGAGGAAGGGATGAAGTCGATTGCGCTTGCCATAACTTAGAACGAATGGCTATGTATTCACCGTTCAGTCGCGCGGAATTAGATAAAATCATACTGTTCGCGATGTATAATTAATGTATTACATAAGATTAAATTTATTATTTATTTTTTGTATTATATATTGTTAAAATAAAGGAAAGGAATGAGAGTGAGAAAGTTAAAGGAGAGGAAAACTTGTGGTTGTTCCTCATAGGTTAAGGGCGAAGGTTGGGGCTCTTACCACTTTCTTATTCTCTTTGTTATTATTCACATACATCTTCATAATAGGATTTAAACTTGTTTAGCAGTATTTAAACTCATTCATATAAGTATTAAATCTCATTCATATCATCATTATACTCAATCATATTATCATTCAAAGTATATAGAAGCGTATGTGAATAATAAAAAAGAATAAGAAAGTGGTGAGAGCCCCAGCCAATGCTCTCTACCTGTGAGAAACAACTATAAGTATTTTCTCTCCTTTGAACTTTCTTATTCTCATTTAATTTATTTTCTTTATTTTACAATCAATTTACAATTTTCGCTGTTTCAAAAATTTCTGTATACTTATAAGTGAGCGAGGTAGATTCCCATAGCTATTTTTTGCAGGTTCTTTTTCAAGAGACTGTTTCATTCTTAATTTCTTAATTTCTAGCTCAGCTATGATCTGTCTACCTCGCTCACTATCACATAAGCTGACTCTTTTTGTTGCTTCTGGCCTGGGAGATGTCCATCTACTTGAATAAGAGACCACAATAGGAGTAGGTAGAAATGCAGGCTGATCCTCCTTGGCTTTTTTCTCCTAACGCATCATTAATAATTTTTTTTCTATCTCCGCCGCCCTCTTTCTGGCTAGCAGCAATCTTTGGAGACGAGATGGGTACTGAAAACAAAATAAAATTAGAATAAAGACATTTTCATTTATGAGGTGTTTAGTATAGGCATACTTCTTGATTCATTGTCCTTTGATCGTATTTTCACTCTAGAAATCAGCTCCTTATATGTTTTGAACTTCACTGTTTCATCTGTGGAAAGTACGGCGCCACCAAGCGATCAAGTGGTAAAACTACATCTAAGGACTTAGTCTCAAATCCGATTATATTCAATCAAATTTCTTAACAAAATTCAATCGGATATAGTTAGAAAATTTTCTAAGTTCTACATCTTTGAATAACCGCAATATTCTTGATATAAACTTAGAAAAGCTAAAAAATTATTTTTTGATTTCATGTGCGGCCGATCTCAACATAGAGATCAGCCTGAAATAATGGCAAGTGTCTACAAAGACGTTTGGCTAAGCCTAGCGTTTTTGGAGACGCTTAGTTAACTCAGCCTTTTCATCCTCAGTCAGAGTTTGAGAGTTTTTAATTCTTAAACCTGACTTTGGTACAGAAGACTGTGGGGCTCCTTGCTTCGCCTTCCTTTTCGCTGCTGTCGCGTTCTTTTTGGCCGCCTGTTCAGCCTTGCCCCATTCGTGCGCTGCCTGGATGTCAGTTTGAACTTCCACCGTTACTTTTAGAGGCTGCACTGATGGTGATTAGCTGGTCATTCTCACTATTTAAGTCACCTCTGCAGCATAAGCTCGAGCAAATTCCAGTCGCCGATAGTCCGCCTCAGTCAGTTGATAGTCGTCCTTTGACTCCATCCTGAAATTAATTTTATTTCTGTCCGACTTTTGAAATTATCGAGAGTCAAGTGGATAATTCAACCCTTGATTGCTGCTTCCCTTTATGTTTTGAACTTCGTTACTTTTCTTGAGGAAAGCCATACGCCACCTAGGATCCGAGTAATGAACTATTATACGATGCGATGTTTAAAAGATCGGGGATTCCCCGTGTATACGCTAGAAACCGAAAAATTCATTTTTACTTAAGATATAAATTTGAAAAAATTTTCAAAGTGCTTTTTTAGTTCAAATTAAATAAATTTTCACTTTGAAATAAAATTTATAAAATTTTAAAAATGAAAAGAAAGTCGACTTGGGTTGGGATCGAACCCGTGACCCTCTGGTCGAGAGGCATACACTTATACCACTCAACCACAGAGTCATTACACTAAATAATTTCAAAAACTTGTATATCCGCAGTTTATCGAATATGTTCCCATTTTAATTTATTAATTTGATTAATTTTTTAAATATTGTTAATTATTAATAATTATTAACAATAATTAATAATTATTTATTATAAAAAAAATTTTTCGCTAAAAAAATTTTTAAATTAAAATTTTTATTTAAAAAATTAATAAAAATAATATTAAATTAATTTATTAAAAAATTAGTAATTAAAATATTTAAATAAAAAAATTTCCGCATCCCGGCATATTCCCTACCTTACGGACGCTCGTGCAATTGCATAGAAATGCAAGTGCGCCAGTATTGCAGAGGTGGGCCAGTATTGCAAAAGGGGCGGGGAAGCGTGCTGGTATTGCAGAGGGGGCGGGGAAGTGTGCTGGTATCGTAGAGGGGTGGGGGAAGTGTGCTAGTATTGCAGAGGGGTGCAATTTTTTAAATATTTTGTCATTAGAGATGGTTTTTTGAATATTTGTATTTACAATATATGTCCTGCACTGTGAAAAATTGCTTTGTAATATTAGTACTAGGTAGTAAATATTTTAATGTTCTGAGTACAGTAATATTAATAACTAAAATTAGTAATCTTAAAGTTAAAAAGTAAAGCAACTATTCTCAATAACGTAATTTTAGGAATCTTTCTTAAATAAACTATGAAGTTAGTAAAATTGTGATTCTCAGAATAGTAATTACTGTAACCTATTCTCAGAGCAGTAATTTTAATTTCAGTATTAATATAAATACTTTATATGAAAATTGTAAGCAGATTGTAAAATTGCAATCTCCCCAGTGAAAGCAATGACTAGGTAAAGTACTATCACTGTTCCTGAGACTAGGTTACAAAAATTACTACTCTATGATAGTAATTTTATAAAGCAATTTTTCATAATGTGTATGAACGTAGTAAAGTAAAAAAAACTATAAATTTCATAATTTTGTCGTTTAGGGTAGTTTTTTAAGGGTTGAAACTTTAAAGCAATAACGTTAATTGAAACCTAAAATACAATAAAAATTTATATATATTTATATATATATATATATATACTAGGGGGGGGGGGTTCCCCCTGCTCGTGCTGCTCGCCAACCCTTGTTTATATTTACATTATGTCAGCCAGTAATGAAATTTGTACTGACCAAAAGTATTAAAAAAATTAATATAAATTATATATTTGCTCAGATTTCCACACCACCCGAAGACGTACTGTCAATAATACCTTACGATTAATAATTTATAATATAAATTAAATAATAAAAAAGGTATGGGATTATGGCGCGTTGGTTTTTTTTTGTTTTATTTTTAATAATTATATAAAATCAATTATAATAATTTTAAGTTATTTTAAGACATGTTAAAATTAATTAAAATTATTCCTTTTTCTTTATAAAATTATTCAAAATAAAACCATGGTTACCTTCGCCGATAGCCCTACACAACCATGAGAGTCTATATTCCTTCCTCTTTATACCATAGCCTCTATTTACGATCCATTCTCCACCATCAGTATTACATCTTTAAACAAAGTTTTAAAATCATTTTATAATTTGTACAATTTGTTATTATATTATTGTTATATAACAATTGTTCAATTAATATTTATCTCTTTTAAATCTTTGTTTAAGTATGTTTATTAGAATAATTATTATAACTTGATATTTTTCAATTAAATATTATTGTTTAATCTTACAACAATATAGAACAGAAATTTTTTTTAATATAATTATTCTAAATTTAAAATTTAATACTTGACTGAATTCTATGTTTTTTAATATTATTATTATTAAAAATTTTCCAATTATTTCTTATATTTGAATATTAATTATTATTATTATTTTTTATAACATTTAGTATCTTTAATTCATATACTCGAAATTATTATATTTTTTTTTTAAATATTAGTTTTATTCAAAGTATATATTTTACAATAAATTTCAATATAATTATGATAATCATAATATTATTAATTAATATATTTCATAAATAAAACGATAAAATTAAATAATATAATTTTTCCTTATTTATTAATTATTTTAATTTTATTTTTAATATATCTTAATTTCATTTTTAAGTCTTTTAAATGTATAAAATATATATCTATATTGTTTTCTAATATCCTTGACTTTTTTGCTAGTATTAAAAAAGATATATTAAAATAATTTTTACAAAATTAATAGAACGTATTTTCATGTTTGTTTTTTTTTTAAATTATCGATTATTCATTTATTAATAAATAATTTTCAATATTATTTATTAATTAAAAAAATCAATATAATATAATTCATAATGATATGAATTTTATTAATTTTTTTTTGTTTCATAAAATAATTTTTTATTTATTCTTTAAACATTTTATTATATTTAAATTCAATTGAAAATGTTGAAGTTATAATAGGATTTTATTTGATTTATTTAACGTTTAATGCTTGGATCATAATTATAATAATATTAATACAATTAATTACTAATCCATGTACGTCATAAATAAAATTATAAAGTGAGTATTTTATTAAATTTTCTTTATTTTTTTTAAATATATCTTAATGCAATTAAGTCTTTTTGATGTATGAAATATATTTTAAATTATTTTTTTAATATATTTGATTAATTTTTTGTTATTATAAAAGATATATTTATTATTTTAATTGATTTATTACTTAAATATATCTTATATTATATTTTATAATACAAAAAATATTATATTAGCAATACGTAATAAATATTTATAATATATTGTATTATGAGTTGTGATATAATATTCCATTATTGGATCACGTATTTCTAACTTATATTGAATAATTTTATTTGTCATATATTTATAATAATATGTCACGTTGTTCCAATTTTCAAAATGAAGTTTTTCATTTTCAATTCCGATATAGTTATTAATTGCATTATTTAATCTAGATAAATCTGTATTTTCATTCAAATTTTCCGTATATTCTTCGTACTGCTCTTGAAACCGTTCAAATTCGTTTATTTGGTTATTTAAATCATCTAATTCTTCTTAATGTTGTAAGTTTTCTACAACAATGTATTCATTTGAAACTGGATCCCATTCCATTTTATAATGATTCAATTATTATTAGTATTAATTAAATTATATTTTAAATAACTTTGCTATTATTTTTTTTATAAAATATTTGAAGTTTGTTTTTATTTTCTTTTTTATTATTTTAAATTAATTTTTTTATATAGAAAATTGAAAGTAGGTTTTTATTTTTTGTTTTATTACGTTATATTTGAAAAAAACAAATGTTTTATTAGTATGTAAAAAATATAAATATATTTTTAATATTAAAAAAATTAAAGTTTTTTTTTGTTATTTTTCTAGTACTTCTTTCCATACTATATTGGTTAATTCATTTTTATTTTCTAATTCATATTGAATATGTATTTTAGAAAGATTTTTACTTCTTGAAAGAGCAACATATAATTGTCCATGTGAAAATAAAGGTTTTTTTATGAATATTCCTACGTTTTCAAAACTTTGATCTTGTGATTTATTTATAGTTATAACAAAAGCTACTACAATAGGGAATTTTTTTTTATATAAAATAAATGGCAAGGACGATGATTCATTTGTGCTTAATGTAATACGCGGTATAAAAACTTTATTTCCTTCATTTTCGCCTGTAATTACTTCAGCTTCTTTATTGTATTTAAATAATCTCGTTATCTTTAATCGTGTTCCATTGCATAATCCATCTTTTATACTTAAATTTCTAATTAGCATTATTATAACATTTATTTTTAAATTAAGTTCATGTGGAGGTAATCCTTCTCTTATATTATTTAACATTTCTATTGGATAATTTAAATGAATATTATCATCTGTTTGATCAACACCCTTATATGTTGCATAATCAATACTATAATATGTCATTGTTTCATTACACAGGCCCACAAAATGAAAAAAAATGTCTGAACTTTTGACCGGACATACATATTCCCATGTATTTTTCGACGCTGAATCCGAATCTGTAATAAAAATATAGGGTTTTCCTACCTTTTCTCAGAGTTTTATTGAAAAAACCTCATTTTTTACGGTTTTTTTTGCGGTTTTTCGAGTCTAGAAAAAACAAATCATGAGATACGGTTAATTGGACTTCAAAATCGAATTCTACGGGAAAAAATACACGGGAAACCATACCTTAAAATTTTTTTAACGCGATTCTAGTCCTCTGTATGGGGCTGAAAAGATGAGGAAATCGGTAAAAGTCGAAATTTTGCCTAAAATGGATTTAAACAATATTAAAATTTAATCATGCGTCTTTTGAAGAGTCGATAAACATTGGAAATACTATCCTGGGGGTTTTTCAGATTGCTGATCATGAATTTGAAGTCAGATTGTGTAAAAACTACTTCTAGAGGGCGGTGACAAGAACTGTATATGATAAATTTATCGATTTTTTAAAAATTTTACGTCTGAAATACTAATTTTAGAGTCTTTCACAGCATTGACTGTAAATTCAAGATATTAACTTAGCCTATTGTGTACGTTAAACTTAACATTTTGTCTATGTTTGTCTCTCTCTCTCTCTCTCTCTCTCTCTTTCCGATGTTTTTTTTAAATTGGCTTACGCTTACGTACACGTTTCTCTTCGAATGACCGATGTAGTGGATTTCTGACACGTTTTTGTCCTTTTTTCGCAGCTGTTTCTCTTTTTATCATCCAGCAGTAATCTGCTAACATGTTGATACCCCAGTTTCCTTGAAATCTACGTTCAAACTCCTTTGAATCTTGGTGAAATCGTTCACCATGCTCTTCACTAAAGTCTCCGTTATTTTCAGGAAACTGATCAACGTGTGAATCAAGAAAATGAAGTTTTAAGTTCATTAGACAACCCAATTTTTCAAAATTACGTACCATTCGTTTTACAATAGCTTTATAATTCGTGTCTTTGGCATTACCCAAAAATTTCGTCAATACCTCTTTAAAACTTAACCATGCTGCCTTTTCAACATCAGTCATGCTTTGTTCAAAGTTTTCGTCTCTAAATAAAGTTCGGATTTCAGGACCATCTAAAATACCTTCATTTAATTTAGCATCATATTTATGGGGAAATACTTTGCTTATATATTGGAAGCATTGACCGTCCTTGTCCAAAGCTTTAACTAATTGCTTTATCAATCCAAGCTTTATATGCAGAGGCGGTATCAAAATTTTCGAAGGATTAACGAGTGGATCTTTTATAACATTCTGTTTTCCAGGTTCAAACGATTCTCTTGATGGCCAAATTTTCTTTTTATAGTGTTTTTCTCTATCTCTGCTATCAAACATGCATAAATAACATGGGTACTTCGTAAATCCAGATTGTTGTCCAAGTATCATAGATAAAATCTTTAAATCGCCACATATTTGCCATTTATGTTCTCTATATTTTATTTTCGTTAAAAGTAGTTCAAGATTGGAATACTCTTCTTTGAGTACTGTTGAATGTGCTAATGGTATAGGAGCATATTTATTTGTGATATTGAGGAGTACTGCTTTAAGGCTGCGCTTTGATGAATCAATGAATAGTCGCCAATTTTCAGGTTTGTATATGTTGGGTTTCAATTCATCAATAAGACCTTTCACGTCCGTGCAATAAACCATATTAGAATCATTCTTGAAATAATTTCTAAAGCGCTCTTCTCGATTACGATATGCACATACTTTAGTACCCTTTGTCAACATATTTCGTCTCTTAAACTCTGAAGCCATAAACTCTGATTGTTCCTTAGATAAACCACTCTTTCTAAATAAATCGTTCAGACTTTTTTGATCAAACTTTTCAACAGTTCGTTCTTCACCCTTAGGAATATACTCTTCATCACTATCCAGAGAATGTTCTTCAGGTGAACTTAGATCTTCTTCATTTGGTGTGTTTGTGTCAGAGACAATTTGATCTGTCAATTTTTTATTTATACTTATTCTGTTGTAAAACTGGGTACTGTTGTTTAGAAATGAATTCGGTTTCATTTTAAAGCTCCGTTCAGTTAATCACTGTTGTACACTGTCATTGATCTTAAAGCATTGTTTATAAACGAATGGGACTTATGATCTTTTTCCAAAGCTATATATATATATATATATATATATATATATATATATATATATATATATATATATATATATATATATATATATATCAGTACTCTATAAGGGTACCTAAAAAAACCTGCTGCTGCGAAGTATTGGTCACGATGACAACTGCCCTGAAAATGGGATGTGTAGAATGATTCGGTGTACTCAATACTTTGCAGTAACGAACCCAGCGAAGGCGCACTGTCCTGCAGGGGAGCACTAGGATGTGAGAATGATGCCGTAGTGTGTCCGACGACGAGTTGACATTGTCCTCGTCAAAGTCGGAAAGCTCTCATACTTAGGCCTGGGGAGGTATGAGAGTTATCACCCCTAGGATGGCGGACTCACCTGCGATCGGAACAGGATTCCTAGTGTGTGGGGTTTAATTCAACAATATGGCTAATTCAAATTTTCAACCTTTTTTAAACTGCGTTTACGTATTTCCAATGTTTATCGACTCTTCAAAAGACGCATGATTAAATATTAATATTGTTTAAATCCATTTTAGGCAAAATTTCGACTTTTACCGATTTCCTCATCTTTTCAGCCCCATACAGAGGACTAGAATCGCGTTAAAAAAATTTTAAGGTATGGTTTCCCGTGTATTTTTTCCCGTAGAATTCGATTTTGAAGTCCAATTAACCGTATCTCATGATTTGTTTTTTCTAGACTCGAAAAACCGCAAAAAAACCGTAAAAAATGAGGTTTTTTCAATAAAACTCTGAGAAAAGGTAGGAAAACCCTATATTTTTATTACAGATTCGGATTCAGCGTCGAAAAATACATGGGAATATGTATGTCCGGTCAAAAGTTCAGACATTTTTTTTCATTTTGTGGGCCTGTGATTAATTAAATTCAATATTTTATTATTTAAAATATTCACATCTTCATTATGCGTACCTAAAATAACATTTTTCGAAAAACAATAATTATTGTTAATGTTTTGATAAATTTAATTGCAAACATTATTAGTTTTCCATTTCTCTGGTATAATAAATGTATCAACTTTTCCTTGTCCGATATCTAATAAAAATGATGAAAAATTTTCATCGTTAGATCTTATATTTTTTTTTAATTTAAAAATATAATACATGGGCTATAGGGTTAAATATTTTATAGTTTGTTCTATTATTGTATTTTCATTTCCATGTTTTAAAACAGGTAAAATTTGACGAAAATCTCCATCTAAAATAATAATTTTTCCTTCAAAAATTTCATTATTATGACAGACATCTTTTAATGTTTTGTCAACTATTTCTAAAGCTTTTTTAGGAATCATTGATGCTTCGTCCCATATAATTACATTTGCTTCTCTTAATTTTTTCTTATCCGAATCAAATTTTAAAAATGCACTTTCAATATTGTTTAAGTCTAACGGTAATCTAAAAGTTCGGTGACTGGTTAAACCTTTTGGTAGTAAAATTGAAGCAATACATGTCCAAGCCATTGATAAGAATTTTTTTTATTGTTATAGAATAATATATTAATGTTTTATATAAAAATGTTTTTCCAGAACCTCCTGGTCCATCTATGAAAAAAATTTTATGATTATTATTTATTATTTGTTCAAAAATATGTTTTTGATCGTTATTCAATTGTTTATACATTTTATCAAATTTTTTTTTATTAATAATTATAATTTCATCATTAATTTCTTCGTTTTCCTCGATATAGTTTTCATTTGGTTCAGGTAAACCAAAATTTTCACATGACATTTGTTCTGAATTTAATATTTGATTAATATGGGATAAAGCTTTGTTTTCTTTATTTTCTTTAAAATCTTCAATAAAAAATTGTTTATATTTTTCCCAAATAATGTTACCTTGAATATTTTCACATAATAAAAAATATGCAAAAAATTTACGTAATTGTATTGGTAACATAACATGGCATGCTTCTTCAAAAATATAATAACTTTGTTTTTCGTGTTCTATTAAATTCATTGCAAGAGCAGTTTCTTTATAAGTATTATAAGTTACATTTTCATAAGTTCGTAAATCTTTAAAATTTTAGATAAGTATATTTTTTTATTATATTATAATTAGTTTATATTAAGTTTACTTTTTAATATTATATTTTAAAATAATATATAATTAAAATTTAAAATACTTATAATTTAATATTTCTTTATAAATTAATTATGATTTATTTTATTTTAGATTGATTTAAATATATATTAAAAACAATAAAATAGGTAAGAAAATCATAATAACTAAAGTTATAATTTAAAATGAATATATTAAAAATATATTATAAATTTATATAAAATCGTTTTTTAAAGAATTAAATTTAATTAAATTGTTTATTTAAATATTAAAAAATTAATATCACACTCTTTATATAAAAAATTTATAATTTGTTATATAATTTATATCATAACTGTTTAAATATAAACAAACGAAAAGGATATAAATATATTCCATAAAATATTGAAAATATTAGAGAAAAATAAGATAAAAATTATATAACTTTATTTATTTGTATAAAGAGTATAAAAGATAAAATTTGACATTAACAATATAATTTTAATTTTTACTTTTTTATAAATAAATGAATTAATAATTATTATAATTTTTATCTTTTTAATTAATAAAAAACTTACAATAACATTTTTACTTTTGACATTTAAAGAAATGTGAAAAAATTTTTTTGATTTATATTATTTTAAAAGTGGTTATGTAGAGCTACTGGCGAAGGGTACCACTTTCATTGTTTAATTTTTCTTTACGAACAAAGAAAAATCCAACGCGCCATTGACAATACCTCGTTAAACTGATAAAAAAAATTAAAACTTCTACTTAAAACTTTCATAAGATAAACTCAAGACAACAAGAAAACAAATTTAAGCTAACCTGAAAGAAGAATCTTTTAGATGTAGGAAATTTTTTAATAAGTTTTTCTGACCGAGACACTCAAGACAAAGTAAAATGTGCTTTACTTTTAGGCAAATACAGCTTGGACCCAAAAAAAAGTAAGCTCAAATGTTGAAAGTAGAAGTTTTTTATTTTTTTTTGTCTCAGTATGGGTGGTGTGGAAAGTTGTCTAACGAACGTAGTTATTATTTGATAGTTAAAAAATAATTATATCAATAATCTATAATATTATTAACTATGTATTAAATATACATTCCATTATATAGCCTTAAGCAAGTTTTTCATAAATATAATATTAAAAAACTTTTTTCTTAATAGTTTATATTTCAAATAAATAATTGACGTTTAAAAATAAAATAAAGAATCGATATATTTAAGATAATTAAATACCAATATTTTTCATAACCAAATTTGGTCTCTAAAGTATTGGAGTCATCAAACAAGAAGGTTTATTTAAAAAATATTGGTAAAATTTAAATATTTAATTAACGATATAAAAATAAACACTAAATGATTATGAATAGTGTATTAGGGACATGAGGGGTAGCAAGAGGGGTGACTTGGGTAGTGAGGGGGTGATTTGTGGACTGAGGGGTGGACTTGGGTAGGAGAGGGGTGACTGGGGTAGAGGGGGAAATCTTTTTTTTTTTAAAAAGACATTTCAAGAGACATTTTTACGTTATTTTGAGGGGTGACTTTTGATTTTTTTAGAGGAGAAAAAAAAATGAGGGGTAGGAGTGATGGGGTAGTAGTGGAAAGAGTGATAGTAGTGGTATAGAGAATGAGTAACAAATACATTGATAAAATAAGGTAAATTTAGCTAAATTATCTGAGGGGGGGGGTAAGTGACGTACGAGGGGTAGCAAGAGGGGTGACTTGGGTAGTAGAGGGGTGTCTTTTTTTTTCTCAAAAAAGATCATTTCTAGACAGATTTTTACGTTATTCTGAGGGGTGGATTGTGATGTTTTAAGCATACAAAAGAGAGGGAAATGAAGGGTAGATGAGGAGATTTTTTTTTTATATAACTATATAATTTAGGGAGATATATATATATATATATATATATATATATATATATATATATATATATATATATAAAAAATGTACGACTTTAGTCTATCTATTTTGATATTTATTTTTTTTAGCTTAAGGAGTGATTTGCACCCTCTATAAATTGAAAGCGCATCTCAAACATATGTAACTTGTGATTTATAGGGTGAAATACGCTCGAATGCCAATTTCGATGAAATCAGTGCTATTTGAAAGAATTCACGGGTTCGACCTATTTTTCTCTCGGATTCATAAAAAGATATATAAAAAACAAATATTGATATGTTCTAATAATACTAAAGAATTATTTATTCAATCAAAGTTTGAAAATATTAAAATGTTAGAAATGAAGTTTCTTTAGAACAAGTATCACATAATATTAATTACTTATTTGTATTAAGTAATTTTACTTTCTCATAGAGAAAGCATTATATCGGTAAAAAAAATTTTTTTCTATTTTTTCATTAATTTGTACATATTTGAACTCGGTGAGTCGAAAAAAGTGGTTTCCAGAAAATGTCTGTATGTATGTGTGTGTGTGTGTGTGTGTGTGGATGTATGAATGTATGAATTCAGTTAGTAAACTGTATCTCGAGAACTACTCGATGGATTTGCTTCTAATTTTGCATGGAATTTAGTTTTGTGACTAACTTGCTGGGAAGCTATTGATGATTTGGTTCTTCTAGCGTAGTTTTCATTTTAAAGTTTTTTAAAAAAAAAAAAAAAAAATTCGATTTTTCGTTTTTTGGTTTTTTTTTGTTTACTACTCGATGAATTTGCTTCAAAATTTGCATGGAATTTATTTCTGATTGCCCGGATGAAATAAATTTTTAAAAACTGATTTTCTTAGCTCAGTTTTAATTTTAGAGCATTTTGAAATTTTTGAAAAGAATGTTTCTATTTATTAAGCCAATAAAATCTTAAAAACTACTCGATGGATTTACTTCAAATTTTCCATACAATTCAATTTTTTGATGAACTGGTGCGGAAGCTATTGGGAATTGGTTTTCTTAGCGCAGTTTTCTTTTTAGAATCATTTTAAGAATTTTTAAAAAATTTCGATTTTTCATTTTTTTTGTATTTTACGTAAACTACTCGAAGAATTTGTTTGAAAATTTGTATGGAACTTTATTTCGACTGCCAAAATTATTAAAAATTTTGTAAACTAATTTTCTTAGCGCACTTTTAATTTTAGAGCATTTTTAAAATTTTTTTAAAAATTTTTATTTTTAATTTTTTTCTATTTTACGAAAACCATTTGATAGATTTGCTCCAAAATTTGTATGCAATTTATTCGCTACTGTCTGAAGAAAACAAGCTTTGGAATACTAATTTTTTCAGCGCAGTTTTAATTTTAGAGCACTCTGAAAATATTCAAAAAAATTTTTATTTTTCATTTATTTTCTTTTTTGCGTTAACCATACTATAAATTTTCTCCAAAATTTTCATACAATTAATTCGCTATTGTCTGAAAAAAATAAGCTTTTGAAAACTAATTTTCTTAGTGCGGTTACAATTTTAGAGAATTTTAAAGATTTAAAAAAAAATTTTGATTCTTCTTTTCTTATTTTTTTTTTATTCTACGTAAAGTACTCGATAGATTTGTTCTGAAAATTGCAGGGAAATTATTTGCGACTGCCAAAAGAAGGGAAATTTTCAAAAATTGATTTTCATAGCGTAGTTTTAATTTTAGAGCATTTTTAAAATTTTGAAAAAGAAATTTTGAAAAGAAAATGTTATTTATTTAACCAGTTAGATCTCGAAAATTACTCGATGGATTTGCTTCAAATTTTGTATACCATCTATGTTTTTGTATAACTAGACGGGAAGCTATTGAAAATTGGTATTCATAGAGTAGTTTTTTTTATAGAGCCATAAACATGAACTGTATTTATATATAAATATGATTGCATTTTATAAAGATTAGAAATTTTGTTGTCATCATTCTTTTTATTACTACATTATATCATTTTTCCAATAGAACAAATTTTTTTGTATTACTTGATGATTTAAAATAAATTATAAATGTTGAAAAAGCAAACAGCTAGCATATATGTTCGAAATTTATAAAGTACAATATGAGTAAATATTAATGTTAGACAATTTTTTAATATTAAAATCACATTCAAATAAATATAAAAAAATTAATGAAACTCAAAGAACTCTATGAGAAAGCATTCCGCCAAAGCACTTGGCAGCGTTTTTTGTGCTTGTTTTTGGGTATAAAGTAATAATGAATATGTGCCGAAACTTATAATAATATCAAAGAATTACCCTGGTGAAAAAAATCAGGTGACAAATCGTCTAATTTATCAGGTAATTTATCATGCCAAAAAATCATGTAACGATTTTGTTGGTTTTTACACGTTTTAAACCATGCTTACTAGGAGAGTATCAGACCTCCGGATCACGGATTTTGCTCAAACGTTGGGATAAGTTTTTAGATGTCAAAATATGAAAGGAAACAGAATTTTAGATCCCAACGCTCAATATTTCCCTAGTTACAGGCAATTAAAGAAAATCACTAAAAAAGTTACTAGATTTTCAAACGCATATAGTTCCTTAGCATTGATAGCTAGGAGCATAAAACTTTTTTTTAATGAAAGCTGAGCTCAAATCCTTTCGAATTAGTAGTTATAGCATGTCAAAATAATATTTTTTCCCAAAGTTATAGCGTGATAAATATTGGACCTGATTTTTCTTTTTAAAACATTAATTAATAACAAAAGCTGAAATTGGGTCTAATGTTTATTACGCTATGACTTTGGGAAAAAATAATTTTTGACATGCTATAACTACTATTTAGAAAGAATTTGAGCTCAGCTTTCATTTAAAAAAGTTTCATGCTCCTAAGTATCAATGCTAAGGAACTGTAGGCGTTTGAAAATCTAGTAACTTTTTTAGTGATTTTCTTTGATTGCCTGTAACTAGGGAAATATTGAGCGTTGGGGTCTAAAATTCTGTTTCCTTCCATATTTTGACATCTTAAAACTTATCCCAAAGTTTGAGCAAAATCCGTGATCTGGAGGTCTGATACTCTCCTAGTTAGTCAATTTAAAACAATTTTTGAAAAATTTCGAAATTTTTTAACTTAAAAATTTTTTTGTAAAATTAATCAAATTTTTTTCTTAGACCAAAGTATCTAAAAAATTTTATAAGTTCAAAATTTTCAAAAACTGCTCTAAATTGACTAACAAGGAGAGTGCATTGCATTTGGGTCTTGGATTTTCTTCTAGCTTTGGGATCTTTTTTCTTACATAAAATCATGAAAAAAGCCGCGTCCATCCGTTCCAACGCTCGATTTTTCCCGAGTTATGAACAGTTTTGTCTGTTTTGTTGAAAAAATTGCATCTGCTTTATAATTTTACAGTTTTTGAACTACTTATTCTAGAAGGTTTTTACTGATTGCATATTAAAGTTGAGATTAAAACCTTTCGATTAAAAAAAAAACGTGTCCAAAAAGCTCAAGTCATTAAAAAGTTATGGGCGAATAAAAATAGCGCAAATATTTAGCTCAAAAAATGCATAGAAAATAAATGCAACATTTTAGTCAGAAATTCATTTCAATTTTCATCCCTTCATAAGTTTTTAACAACTAGAGCTTTTTGGACGCGTTTTTTTTTTAATCGAAAGGTTTTAGTCTCAACTTTAATATGCAATCAGTAAAAACCTTCTAGAATAAGTAGTTCGAAAACTGTAAAATTATAAAGCAGATGCAATTTTTTTAACAAAACAGACAAAACTGCTCATAACTCGGAAAAAATCGAGCGTTGGACCGAATGGACGCGGCTTTTTTCATAATTTTATGTAAGAAAAAAGATCCCAAAGCTAGAAGAAAATCCAAGACCCAAATGCAATGCACTCTCCTTGTAAGCATAGTTTAAAACGTGTAAAAACCAATAAAATCGTTACATGATGTTTTGGCATGATAAATCACCTGATTTTTTTTAATAGGGCAAACATTAGTAAAAATGTATTCATCCAATTTTTATCCGTTCAATTAATATTTCCAAAAAAAATATACGCTAGTAACGTTTTGAAGTAGGTGATAATTACAATGTATAACATTATTTCTCATATAGATCACTACATAAGTTATATTACATGTAGGTAGCTTTAAATGATAATATGCTAAAACATTCTGTAAACAAAAATATATAATAAGGTATAAAAAGGTTCAAAAATATAAAAAATGCATTTTACTTACATTTCACAGAAATTTATAAAACTAATGTATATTTATATTTATTTATACACATTTACGAACATTAATTCACATTAATTGTAGATTTTAAAAGTAAACGAAAAAGTAATATACCCATTGTTTAAAAGAATTTATGCATTTGATGTTCATGTAAAAATTTTGTCCTTTTAAAACATTTATATCTATTATCATTTTTTCAATCTTTTTTCATAGTATGATTTAGTGTTTTATTCAAGGGATAATTTATTATCGTTACAAATATAAGTTAATACTTTAAAATGAAACCGGAGTATTTGTGTTATAGGACCATTTCATGTGAACTGAAACTGTAAAAAAATTGAAATCGCTATTAGTCTGAAATATAGATTTTATAGATCTCATCTAGGTCAAAGGGGTCAAAAGTTAGGAGTTATGGAATATTTTAATTTTATTATATTTTTTAAATAATTTTGTTATTAATTTTTTCTAGAATACTTAATGTTCGAAATTCAAGATAGAATATACCCGAACTTTCTCAAATTACAATTGTAACGAGGATAACAACCCTACTAGAAAAGTCCGTTTTGATTCTGTACTGATTTTACACTGATATCAGTGTGCCATTTAGACAATTGTTATGCAAAGTATGCACCAAATATTATTAAAATAATTAGTAAATTCGTAATGAATCTTGGTGGGATCTGTACAAATATTAGAATCACTGATAAAAATTGAGAATGAAAAAAAATAAACTCAGTACGAATTCAGTACGAAAACCGCATGGACTTAATACAAATTGAAAACCAAATGTACACGCAATCTTTTAACAATATATAATTTATAAATACTGAAATCGCATAGATTCTGTACGAAATTTTAAAATTGGCCTTAGATGCAATAATCATAGTATCTCAATACGGATTCAGTACGAAATTCGTACAAAACCTTAGAGAAAAAAACTATAATCAATAACCGTAGTAAACTATAGCTAAAGAGTGTAGTAGTATTATCGAGTATTATAGTAATGAAGTATAGTTTCTTGTAGTATTTTCGCGCTACTATAATCAAAGATTACAATTATTCTGTAGTCGTACTATATTGAGGATTATTGTATATTATAAGTAATGATTATAGTTAATTACATTAATTTCGCCCTACTATGAAATAATTTCTATGGGTCTATATAGTGTATCGCTTTATAATGTACTTATAGATTTATAGGTTTATCGTTTATGAATTTATTGCTTATAGGTTTATGGGTTTATGGTTTATAAATTTATGGCTTATAGGTTTATGGTTAATCGATTTCTAGTTTATGGGTTTATGATTTATAAGTTTATGGTCTATAGGTTTAAGGTTTATGGGTTTACGGTTTATGGGTTCATGGTTTATGGTTTATGGGTTTATGATTTATGGTTTATAGGATTATGGGGTTATACGTTTATAGCTAATAGGTTTATGGTTTATGGGTTAATGGATTTATGATTTATGGAACTATGGGCTTATGGTTTATGGGTTCATGGTTCATGGTTTATGGGTTTATAATTTATGGGTTTATGGTTTATAGGTTTATGGTTTATACGTTTCTAGCTTATAGGTTTATGGTTTATGAGTTCATGGTTTATAGGTTTATAGTTTATAGTTTATGATTTATGGGTTTATGGTATTATGGGTTTATAATTTATGGGTTCATGGCTTATAGGTTTAAAATTTATGGGTTTATGATTTATAGGCTTATGCTTTATGCGTTTATGGCTTATGCGTTTATGGCTTATGCGTTTACGGTCCAAAGGTTTATGGTTTATGGGTTTATGGTTTATTATTTATGGGTTTATGATTCATAGGCTTATGGTTTATGCGTTTATGGCTTATAGATATATGACTTATGGGTTTACGGTTTATGGATTTATGGTTTATGAGTTTATGGTTTATGGGCTTATGGTTTATGGCATTATGCTTCATGGGTTTATGGATTTTGGGTTTATGGTTTATGGGTTTCTGGTTTATGGGTTTATGGGTTTATGGTTCATGGGTTTATGGTTTATGAGTTTATGGTTTATGGAATTATGGTTTATTGGTTTATGGGTTGATGGGTTTATGGTTTACGGGTTTATGGTTCATGGGTTTATGGTTCATGGGTTTATGGTTTATGGGTTTATGGTTTATGGGTTTATGGGCTGATGGTTTATGGGTATATGGTTTATTGGTTTATGGTATATGGGTTTATGGCTTATGGGTTCATGGTTTATGGGTTTCTGGTTTATGGTATATGGGTTTATGGTTTATGGGTTTATGGTATATGGGTTTATGGTTTATGGGTTCATGGTTGATGGGTTCATGGGTTTATGGTTTATGAGTTAATGGTTTATGGGTTTATGGTTTATGAGTTTATGGTTCATGGGTTTATGGTTTATGAGTTAATGGTTTATAGGTTACTAGTTTATGAGTTTATAGTTTATGGGTTTATGGTTTATGGGTTTATGGGTTTATGGTTTATGGGTGTATGGTTTATTGGTTTATGGTATATGGGTTTATGGTTTATGGGTTTATGGGTTTCTGGTTTATGGGTTTATGGTTTATGGGTATATGATTTATTGGTTTATGGTATATGGGTTTATGGTTCATGGGTTTATGCTTTATGGATTTATGAATTTTGGGTTTATGGTTTATGGGTTTCTGGTTTATGGGTTTATGGGTTTATGGTTCATGGGTTTATGGTTTATGGGTTTATGGTTTATGGGTTTATAGTTTATGGAATTATGGTTTATTGGTTTATGGGTTGATGGGTTTATGGTTGATGGGTTTATGGTTCATGGGTTTATGGTTTATGGGTTTATGGTTTATGGGTTTATGGTTTAAGGGTTTATGGGCTGATGGTTTATGGGTATATGGTTTATTGATTTATGGTATATGGGTTTATGGCTTATGGGTTTCTGGTTTATGGTATATGGGTTTATGGTTCACGGGTTTATGGTATATGGGTTTATGGTTTATGGGTTCATGGTTGATGGGTTCATGGGTTTATGGTTTATGAGTTAATGGTTTATGGGTTTATGGTTTATAAGTTTATGGTTTATGGGTTTATGGTTTATGGGTTTATGGTTTATGGGTTTATAGTTTATGGGTTTATGGGTTTATGGTTTATGGGTGTATGGTTTATTGGTTTATGGTATATGGGTTTATGGTTTATGGGTTTATGGTTTATGGATTTCTGGTTTATGGGTTTATGGTTTATGGGTATATGGTTTATTGGTTTATGGTATATGGGTTTATGGTTCATGGGTGTATGCTTTATGGGTTTATGGATTTTGGGTTTATGGTTTATGGGTTTCTGGTTTGTGGGTTTATGGGTTTATGGTTCATGGGTTTATGGTTCATATGCTTATGGTTTATGGAATTATGGTTTATTGGTTTATGGGTTTATGGGTTGATGGGTTTATGGTTTACGGGTTTATGGTTCATGGGTTTATGGTTCATGGGTTTATGGTTTATGGGTTTATGGTTTATGGGTTTATGGGCTGATGGTTTATGGGTATATGGTTTATTGGTTTATGGTATATGGGTTTATGGCTTATGGGTTCATGGTTTATGGGTTTCTGGTTTATGGTATATGGGTTTATGGTTTATGGGTTTATGGTATATGGGTTCATGGTTTATGGGTTCATGGTTAATGGGTTCATGGGTTTATGGTTTATGAGTTAATGGTTTATGGGTTTATGGTTTATGAGTTTATGGTTCATGGGTTTATGGTTTATGAGTTAATGGTTTATGGGTTACTAGTTTATGAGTTTATGGTTTATGGGTTTATGGTTTATGGGTTTATGGGTTTATGGTTTATGGGTGTATGGTTTATTGGTTTATGGTATATGGGTTTATGGTTTATGGGTTTATGGTTTATGGGTTTCTGGTTTATGGGTTTATGGTTTATGGGTATATTGTTTATTGGTTTATGGTATATGGGTTTATGGTTCATGGGTTTATGCTTTATGGATTTATGGATTTTGGGTTCATGATTTATGGGTTTCTGGTTTATGGGTTTATGGGTTTATGGTTCATAGGTTTATGGTTTATGGGTTCATGGTTTATGGGTTTATGGTTTATGGAATTATGGTTTATTGGTTTATGGGTTGATGGGTTTATGGTTGACGGGTTTATGGTTCATGGGTTTATGGTTTATGGGTTTATGGTTTATGGGTTTATGGTTTATGGGTTTATGGGCTGATGGTTTATGGGTATATGGTTTATTAGTTTATGGTATATGGGTTTATGGCTTATGGGTTTCTGGTTTATGGTATATGGGTTTATGGTTCATGGGTTTATGGTCTATGGGTTTATGGTTTATGGGTTCATGGTTGATGGGTTCATGGGTTTATGGTTTATGAGTTAATGGTTTATGGGTTTATGGTTTATGAGTTTATGGTTTATGGGTTTATGGTTTATAGGTTTATGGTTTATGGGTTTATAGTTTATGGGTTTATGGGTTTATGGTTTATGGGTGTATGGTTTATTGGTTTATGGTATATGGGTTTATGGTTCATGGGTTTATGGTTTATGGATTTCTGGTTTATGGGTTTATGGTTTATGGGTATATGGTTTATTGGTTTATGGTATATGGGTTTATGGTTCATGGGTTTATGCTTTATGGGTTTATGGATTTTGGGTTCATGGTTCATGGGTTTCTGGTTTGTGGGTTTATGGGTTTATGGTTCATGGGTTGATGGTTTATGGGCTTATGGTTTATGGAATTATAGTTTATTGGTTTATGGGTTTATAGGTTGATGGGTTTATGGTTTACGGGTTTATGGTTCATGGGTTTATGGTTCATGGGTTTATGGTTTATGGGTTTATGGTTTATGGGTTTATGGGCTGATGGTTTATGGGTATATGGTTTATTGGTTTATGGTATATGGGTTTATGGCTTATGGGTTCATGGTTTATGGGTTTCTGGTTTATGGTATATGGGTTTATGGTTTATGGGTTTATGGTATATGGGTTTATGGTTTATGGGTTTATGGTTGATGGGTTCATGGGTTTATCGTTTATGAGTTAATGGTTTGTGGATTTATGGTTTATGAGTTTATGGTTCATGGGTTTATGGTTTATGAGTTAATGGTTTATGGGTTACTAGTTAATGAGTTTATGGTTTATGGGTTTATGGTTTATGGGTTCATGGGTTTATGGTTTATGAGTTAATGGTTTTTGGATTTATGGTTTATGAGTTTATGGTTCATGGGTTTATGGTTTATGAGTTAATGATTTATGGGTTACTAGTTAATGAGGTTATGGTTTATGGGTTTATGGTTTATGGGTTTATGGGTTTATGGTTTATGGGTTTATGGTATATGGGTTCACGGTTTATGGGTTCATGGTTGATAGGTTCATGGGTTCATGGTTTATGAGTTAATGGTTTATGGGTTACTAGTTTATGAGTTTATGGTTTATGGGTTAATGGTTTATGGGTTTATGGGTTTATGGTTTATGGGTGTATGGTTTATTGGTTTATGGTATATGGGTTTATGGTTTATGGGTTTATGGTTTATGGGTTTCTGGTTTATGGGTTTATGGTTTATGGGTATATGATTTATTGGTTTATGGTATATGGGTTTATGGTTCATGGGTTTATGCTTTATGGATTTATGGATTTTGGGTTTATGGTTTATGGGTTTCTGGTTTATGGGTTTATGGGTTTATGGTTTATGGGTTTATGGTTTATGGGTTTATGGTTTATGGGTTTATGGTTAATGGAATTATGGTTTATTGGTTTATGGGTTGATGGGTTTATGGTTGATGGGTTTATGGTTCATAGGTTTATGGTTTATGGGTTTATGGTTTATGGATTTATGGTTTAAGGGTTTATGGGCTGATGGTTTATGGGTATATGGTTTATTGATTTATGGTATATGGGTTTATGGCTTATGGGTTACTGGTTTATGGTATATGGGTTTATGGTTCACGGGTTTATGGTATATGGGTTTATGGTTTATGGGTTCATGGTTGATGGGTTCATGGGTTTATGGTTTATGAGTTAATGGTTTATGGGTTTATGGTTTATGAGTTTATGGTTTATGGGTTTATGGTTTATGGGTTTATGGTTTATGGGTTTATAGTTTATGGGTTTATGGGTTTATGGTTTATGGGTGTATGGTTTATTGGTTTATGGTATATGGGTTTATGGTTTATGGGTTTATGGTTTATGGATTTCTGGTTTATGGGTTTATGGTTTCTGGGTATATGGTTTATTGGTTTATGGTATATGGGTTTATGGTTCATGGGTGTATGCTTTATGGGTTTATGGATTTTGGGTTTATGGTTTATGGGTTTCTGGTTTGTGGGTTTATGGGTTTATGGTTCATGGGTTTATGGTTCATATGCTTATGGTTTATGGAATTATGGTTTATTGGTTTATGGGTTTATGGGTTGATGGGTTTATGGTTTACGGGTTTATGGTTCATGGGTTTATGGTTCATGGGTTTATGGTTTATGGGTTTATGGTTTATGGGTTTATGGGCTGATGGTTTATGGGTATATGGTTTATTGGTTTATGGTATATGGGTTTATGGCTTATGGGTTCATGGTTTATGGGTTTCTGGTTTATGGTATATGGGTTTATGGTTTATGGGTTTATGGTATATGGGTTCATGGTTTATGGGTTCATGGTTAATGGGTTCATGGGTTTATGGTTTATGAGTTAATGGTTTATGGGTTTATGGTTTATGAGTTTATGGTTCATGGGTTTATGGTTTATGAGTTAATGGTTTATGGGTTTATGGTTTATGGGTTTATGGTTTATGGGTTTATAGTTTATGGGTTTATGGGTTTATGGTTTATGGGTGTATGGTTTATTGGTTTATGGTATATGGGTTTATGGTTTATGGGTTTATGGTTTATGGATTTCTGGTTTATGGGTTTATGGTTTATGGGTATATGGTTTATTGGTTTATGGTACATGGGTTTATGGTTCATGGGTTTATGGTTTATGGGTTTATGGTTTATGGGTTTATGGGCTGATGGTTTATGGGTATATGGTTTATTGGTTTATGGTATATGGGATTATGGCTTATGGGTTCATGGTTTATGGGTTTCTGGTTTCTGGTATATGGGTTTATGGTTTATGGGTTTATGGTATATGGGTTCACGGTTTATGGGTTCATGGTTGATAGGTTCATGGGTTCATGGTTTATGAGTTAATGGTTTATGGGTTACTAGTTTATGAGTTTATGGTTTATGGGTTTATGGTTTATGGGTTTATGGTTTTATGGTTTATGGGTTACTAGTTTATGAGTTTATGGTTTATGGGTTTATGGTTTATGGGTTTATGGTTTATGGATTTCTGGTTTATGGGTTTATGGTTTATGGGTATATGGTTTATTAGTTTATGGTACATGGGTTTATGGTTCATGGGTTTATGGTTTATGGGTTTATGGTTTATGGGTTTATGGGCTGATGGTTTATGGGTATATGGTTTATTAGTTTATGGTATATGGGATTATGGCTTATGGGTTCATGGTTTATGGGTTTCTGGTTTATGGTATATGGGTTTATGGTTTATGGGTTTATGGTTTATGGGTTTCTGGTTTATGGGTTTATGGTTTATGGGTATATGGTTTATTGGTTTATGGTATATGGGTTTATGGTTCATGGGTTTATGCTTTATGGATTTATGGATTTTGGGTTTATGATTTATGGGTTTCTGGTTTATGGGTTTATGGGTTTATGGTTCATGGGTTTATGGTTTATGGGTTTATGGTTTATGGGTTAATGGTTTATGGAATTATGGTTTATTGGTTTATGGGTTGATGGGTTTATGGTTGACGGGTTCATGGTTCATGGGTTTATGGTTTATGGGTTTATGGTTTATGGGTTTATGGTTTATGGGTTTATGGGCTGATGGTTTATGGGTATATGGTTTATTGGTTTATGGTATATGGGTTTATGGCTTATGGGTTTCTGGTTTATGGTATATGGGTTTATGGTTCATGGGTTTATGGTATATGGGTTTATGGTTTATGGGTTCATGGTTGATGGGTACATGGGTTTATGGTTTATGAGTTAATGGTTTATGGGTTTATGGTTTATGAGTTTATGGTTTATGGGTTTATGGTTTATGGGTTTATGGTTTATGGGTTTATAGTTTATGGGTTTATGGGTTTATGGTTTATGGGTGTATGGTTTATTGGTTTATGGTATATGGGTTTATGGTTCATGGGTTCATGGTTTATGGATTTCTGGTTTATGGGCTTATGGTTTATGGGTATATGGTTTATTGGTTTATGGTATATGGGTTTATGGTTCATGGGTTTATGCTTTATGGGTTTATGGATTTTGGGTTTATGGTTTATGGGTTTCTGGTTTGTGGGTTTATGGGTTTATGGTTCATGGGTTTATGGTCTATGGGCTTATGGTTTATGGAATTATGGTTTATTAGTTTATGGGTTTATGGGTTTATGGTTTACGGGTTTATGGTTCATGGGTTTATAGTTCATGGGTTTATGGTTTATGGGTTTATGGTTTATGGGTTTATGGGCTGATGGTTTATGGGTATATGGTTTATTGGTTTATGGTATATGGGATTATGGCTTATGGGTTCATGGTTTATGGGTTTCTGGTTTATGGTATATGGGTTTCTGGTTTATGGGTTTATGGTATATGGGTTCACGGTTTATGGGTTCATGGTTGATGGGTTCATGGGTTCATGGTTTATGAGTTAATGGTTTATGGGTTTATGGTTTATAAGTTCATGGTTTATGGGTTTATGGTTTATGGGTTTATGGATTTATGGTTTATGGGTTTATAGTTCATGAGTTTGTGGTTTATGGGTTTATGGTTTATGGTTTATGATTCATGGTGTTATGGTTTACTTTATGGGTGAATGGTTAATGGGTTTATGGTTTATGGGTTTAGGGGTTTGAAGCATATGTATTTATAGTATATGAATTCATAGGATGATTATTCATATATGTATGGATTATTTAAACTTACAAACTCATAAACAGTGAAATTATAAACCGATATGCCAGAAATCCATTAAATTATAAACCGATATACAAGAAATGTATGAAATCATAAACTATTAGCCTATAAACTATATACCCATAAACCATAATCCATAGACCCATAAACTATGGAACTATAAACTCATAAACCATAAAGCATAAGCCCATAAACCATAAAGCTTAAACTCATAAACCATAAAGCATTAGCTTATAGACCATAAATCATGAGTCCATAAACCATAAAGCACAAACCCATAAAGCGTAATTTCATGAATCATAAACCTATAAGCTATAAATATATAAATCATAAACTCATAAACCATAAATCCATGATTTACGAACCCATAGACCATCAACTCACAAACTATAAACCCATAAACTATAAAACTATAAACTCATAAACTTATAAACGTATATACTATAAACACATATATCTTGAACCGAATAACCCATAAACCATGAATCCATAAACCTATTAATTGCAAATTCATTAATCTATGAACAATTAAGCTATAAAACAGTGAACGATCAACCCATAGACCATAACTACATATATCTCAAACCCATAAACTAATAAACTATAAACCATAAATCTATAAACCATTAATTTATAAACTCATAAACTATATATGCATAAATCCATAAACCATCAGCTTATAAACCCATAAATCATCAACGAATGAACAATAAACCCGTAAACTATAAATCCGTAGACCATAAAGTTATGAATCAGAAACATACTAACGATAAATTCATAAGCTATCAACCCACAAACCATAAACCCACAAATCATGAACCCATAAACCATAGACTTATAAACCATAAACCTATAGACCCATAAACCATGATTCATAAACTTATGAACTATAAAATCATAAACTATATAATTATAAACTATTAACTCATAAAACATAAACCCATAAAATATAAACCCATAAACCCAGAAACTATTAACCCATAATCTCTAAATCCATGAACTATCCCACACAGCATCAAAGAATTTTGAAATAATTTCATAAAATATTACAAGTAATAATACGTTGAAAGCATTTAAAAAGAACTTAAAAAGATAATTATATTCTTTTGAAAAGAATTTATGAAATAATACACAGGAAGATTACAAAGTCTTTACAAAAATAATACCAAAAAGGAAACGAAAGTTAAGACATGGAATATTACACGAATCCTTACTGAAAGGACTTTGAAAGGACTTTGAAAAGACTACTTGAAAGGAAACAATAAACAACTCTGAAATCTTCCAACGATTAAATTCAGAAAATAATTTAGAAAGATTTTTGGAATGATCTAAGGTATTTTTTCACCAAATCATTTCAAGATTCTTTGAAAGCATTCATGTAATAATTCATGCAATCTTTTGGTAATGTCGCACGAAATCTTACATGAAATAATTTCGAAATCTTTTTGAAATCTTTTATGAAATAACTTATGATGAGAATAAAAGTTATTACATGAATCCTTACTAAAAGGACTTTGAAAAGACTTCTTGAAAGGAAACAAGAAAGAACTCGGAACTCTTTCAAAGATTCCAGTCGTAAAATAATTCAGAAAGATTGTCGAAATAATCTAGTTATTTTTTTCACCGAATAATTTCAATATTATTCCAAAAAGCTGTAACGTAATAATTTCATGTAAGATTTTCGTAAAATCTCACGAATCATTACATGAAATAATTTAAAAATCTTTTTGAAATTATTAATGAAAGAACTTATCTTGACGAAAAAGTTATTACATGAATCCTTACTGGAAGTACTTTGAAAAGACTATCCATGCAATATTTTGGTGAAGTCTCAAGAAATCATACATGAAATAATTCTTAAATTTTTTTGAATTAATTCATGAAATAACTTATGATGGGAATAAAAGTTATTACATAAATCCTTACTGAAAGGACTTTGAAAAGACATCTTGAAAGGAAACAAGAAAGAACTCAGAAATCTATCGAAGTTTCCAGTCGTAAAATAATTTAGAAAGATTTTCGGAATGATCTAAGGTATTCTTTCACCGAATCATTTAGAGATTCTTTCAAAAAGCATTCATGTAATAATTCATGCAATATTTTGGTAAAGTCTTAAGAAATCATACATGAATTAATTCAGAAATCTTTTTGAAATAATTCATGAAAGAACTTATCATGACGATAAAAGTTATTACATGAATCCTTACTGAAAGGACTTTGAAAAGACATCTTGAAAGGAAACAAGAAAGAACTCAGAAATCTATCGAAGTTTTCAGTCGTAAAATATTTAAGAAAGATTTTCGGAATGATCTAAGGTATTCTTTCACCGAATCATTTCGAGATTCTTTCAAAAAGCATTCATGTCATAATTCATGCAATATTTTGGTAAAGTCTTAAGAAATCATACATGAATTAATTTAGAAATCTTTTTGAAATAATTTATGAAAGAACTTATCATGACGATAAAAGTTATTACATGAATCTTTGCTGAAAGTACTTTGGAAGAACTTCTTGAGAGGAAAAAAGAAAGAACTCAGAACTCTTTCGAAGTTTTCAGTCGTAAAATAATTCAGAAAGATTTTCGGAACAATCTAAGTTATTCTTTCACTGAATAATTTCAATATTCTTCCAAAAAGCTTTAACGTAATAATTTCATGTAAGATTTCCGTAAAATCTCACGAATCCTTACATGAAATAATTTTAAAATCTTTTTAAAATAATTCATGAAAGAACTTATCATGACGATAAAAGTTATTACACGAATCCTTACTGCAAGTACTTTAAAGAACTTCTTGAAAGGAAACAACAAAGAACTAAAAAATCTTACGAAGGTTCTAATCATAAAATAATTTAGAAAGATTTTCGGAATGATCCAAGGTATTCTTTCACCAAATCATTTCAAGATTCATTCAAAAGGCTTTCATGAAATAATTCATGCAATATTTTGGTAAAGTCTTAAGATATCATACATGAAATAATTTCGAAATCTTTTTGAAATATTTCATAAAATAACTTATAATGAGAATAAAAGTTATTACATAAATCCTTGCAGAAAGGACTTTGAAAGGACTTCTTGAAAGAAAACAAGAAAGAATTCAGAAATTTTTCGAAAGTTCTAGTTGTAAAATAATTCAGAAAGATTTTCGAATTAATCTAAGTTATCCTTTCACCGAATAATTTCAAGATTCTTCCAAAAAGCTTTAACGTAATAATTCCATGTAAGATTTTCGTAAAATCTCACGAATCCTTACATGAAATAATTTTATAATCTTTTTGAAATAATTCGTGAAAGAACTTATCTTGACGAAAAAGTTACTACATGAATCTTTACTGAAAGTACTTTGAAAAGACTTCTTGGAAGAAAACAAGAAAGAACTCGGAACTCTTTCGAAGATTCCAGTCGTAAAATAATTCAGAAAGATTGTCGAAATAATCTAAGTTATTTTTTCACCGAATAATTTCAATATTATTCCAAAAAGCTGTAACGTAATAATTTCATGTAAGATTTTCGTAACATCTCACGAATCCTTACATGAAATAATTTAAAAATCTTTTTGAAATTATTCATGAAAGAACTTATCTTGACGAAAAAGTTATTACATGAATCCTTACTGGAAGTACTTTGAAAAGACTATCCATGCAATATTTTGGTGAAGTCTCAAGAAATCATACATGAAATAATTCTTAAATTTTTTTGAATTAATTCATGAAATAACTTATGATGAGAATAAAAGTTATTACATAAATCCTTACTGAAAGGACTTTGAAAAGACTTCTTGAAAGGGAACAAGAGAGAACTCAGAAATCTATCGAAGTTTCCAGTCGTAAAATAATTTAGAAAGATTTTCGGAATGATCTAAGGTATTCTTTCACCGAATCATTTCGAGATTTTTTCAAAAAGCATTCATGTAATAATTCATGCAATATTTTGGTAAAGTCTTAAGAAATCATACATGAAATAATTTTGAAATCTTTTTGAAATAATTCATGAAAGAACTTATCATGACAATAATAAAAGTTATTACATGAATCCTTACTGAATAGACTTTGAAAGGACTTTTTGAAAGAAAACGCGAAATATTACAGAATCATTTAAAAATATTTTCGGGATTAGTTTATAATTTATCCGCTTGATGGCGGTATCTCTTACTCCCGCATGCGGTGAGAGTGCTTCCCGTTTCATATATAAGGAGAATAAGAATCTAAAATGGAAACTATAAATTGTTATGCGTGCGATGTCTGTGTTATGATAACTTCGATTTTAACCGCTGTGAAACTATTCGTAACCCTATGAATAATTATATTATCATATCCGTTATATACATATGTGTGTGTGTATGTGTATGTATTAATTCTTAATTGATTCTTAAATAATACAGGAAAGAATAAAGTTTCTACAACTTTACACGTCTCTCAACTAAAGATATATGAAAAGATTAATGCATTATTACTAAGAGAATTCATGGATCCTTACAGGATTCTTTCACTGAAAGGATTCTGTAATGTCTTGTGAATTCCTTAGAAAATATTTTTTTGTATTATTTTTAAAAGAATAATACCTCGGACATAGAATTATTTCATAATCCTTTCAGTAATATTATTCTGAAAGATTGTAGTCCTTTCATGAATCCTTTCAGAATCCTTTCAAAGTCCTTTCATGCTGTATGGGTATGAAACTAAAGACCCATATATTACAAACACATATATCTCGTGCCCATAAACTCATATAACAAATATAAATTCAAAAACCCATTTACTATAAATCCATAAATCCATAAACCATTATCCCATAAACCCATAAGCCATAATCGATAAACCCATAAGCCATAAGCCTATAAGCTATGAACCCATAAACTATAAACCCATAAACCATAAACCCATAACCCATTAACCCATAAACCATAAACCCATAAATTATAAACCCATGAGCCATAAATGTATAAACCACAAACCCATAAACCCATAAATCATGAACCCATAAACCATAAACTCATAAACCATAAACCCATAAACCATAAACTATAAACCATAAACCCATAAATTATAAACCCATAGACCATGAACCTATAATCATGAACCCATTAATCATAAACCTATAATCCATAAACCTGAACTTATTTTATTATTCGACATTTTTCTTTTGAATTTTAAATCTCGTATATATTTTATTCAGATCTAGTACTAATTCAGCACTTATTGTAAGAAGATTTCGCATTGATTCTGTTTTTGTACAAATTTTGTACTGAATCCTTATTGTGATACTATAATCATTTCGTCTGAAGCCCTAGTTTTAAATTTCGTACAAAATCCTTGCAATTCCAGTATTTATCAATTATTTATTGTTGAAAGATTGCGTGTACATTTGGTTTTTAGTTTGTATTAAATCCGTCTGGTTTTCGTACTGCATTTGTACTGAGTTTATCTTTTTTAATTCTCAATTTTTATCAGTGATTCAAATATTTGTACAGATTCCACCAAGTTTCATTACGAATCTACCAATTATTTTAATAATATTTGGTGCATACTTTGCATAACAATTATCTTAATGGCATACTGATTTTATACTGATTATGCCCTGAGTGAGTTTACTTCATATTCATCTAAATATGCATTCGTAGATTTGGTACTGATTTTATACGCATTTTAATTAGTATTTGTGCTTCATAAGTACGAATTCCGTATAAATATCATATTGATTGTACATTGATGCAGGAGGAATCACATACTGATATCAGTGTTAAATCAGTACAGAATTAACGAACTTAATAGTAGGGAAATTACTTGTATACTATGATATAGTATACGCATATATCTATCCTCGTTGTAAGTCGCACAGCACCACGTATGTTTCTATACTTGATTTGCGAGTATAAGAGTAAGACAGAGAGAGAGAGTCTGTACCAGCGGCTTGTATGGATGACTGTAGAAGAGAGTGCGCGCAATGCATGACGGGGACAGGGAGACTCAAGCAAGAGAGGAAAGCGAATGGGTCTTATTAAGAGAGTTAGGCTGCCATCTTGACAAGACGTTTGTGCTTGAGCGTCGGCTGTTTTCTTTTATTAGTAATTGTTAAAGAGATCAATTTTCTTGTAAATTTTACTAATTGCTCATAAAGTAAAGTGTCATATCTTACATGGAGTGCCCGTTGTTTATTATTATTTGTTGAGAGACAGTATTAAGAGTGTCAACTGCAGTGTTGCATACGAGACTGGGCGATCTTTCAGTGAGAGCGAGAGAGACAACAGGCTGCACCGCGTATCTACGGTGCCGTACTCTGGGTCGCTGGTCACGTGAGAGTCACTTCAGGAAGTCTCTGCACACACCGGCTTGTGAAAAATGTAAGTCTGCAGACTAGTGCGATTATTTCTGATATGTATTTGCGTTACATGCGAAGCGATAAAGACTGTCGTGCGCGCCAGTGATATGTAGTTTAGGTTAGCTTAGTTTAACGGTCATTTCTATTTATTGAATTTTGCATTCGAATTAATACTATTGTAATTTCATTTTATTGTATTGAATTTAGTTAATTATTTGAATAGAATAAAGTAAAATCAAAGTAATTCTTGACTGTTACCTGATATTATTTCTCACTAATTAAAATCGTGTCTTGTTTTTATATGTATATGTTGAATGTAGTACATTCTTTCTTGATCAACGATATTTAATTGAGTTCTCGGGTACACGCCGTGGGTTTCGTCGTACCAGACGTCCAGAAGGCAGAACCTCTAAGCGAAGTTCTGCTGTAACATTAAATATTGTTTGATTTTTCTCGTCAGAAAAAGATAGTCGAAGCAGATCAGCTGTATTGAACTGAGCTGATCGACTATAAACCGAAAGTCAGTTGTTTAACGGTAAGTGCATGTGCACTTAAAGTAAGTACACATGAAAATCCACAAATATATTTGATTTTGTTTGTTTAAATATATTCCCTGTTATACAATATGCAGATTTTTTCGTTTGTTTGATGAAAAAATACATTTCAATATTATAAAAAGCCTTAAGAGCAGGCCCGAGTAGAATCTGATACCGACCGAGTAAAAACTGAGTTTTTTGTTATTTATTCAAGTATTAATCGGTGTATCTTCAAATTAAAGGTTGAGCGCAATAGATATTATTATTATGAACATCCATGTATAACAAAAAAAATTCTACCGTTTTGTTTTTGAGAAAAGTAAGGAACGCCAAAGTAAAAGTTAATGTTTATAATATTTTCGCCTTCCTTACTTTTCTCAAAAACAAAGCAATAGATTTTTTTTTTCTTGTGCATACATATTTGTAATGATAATATTTATTGCGCTTAACCTTCGATTGGCAGAGATACACCGATTAATACTTGAGTAAATAACAAAAATCTCAATTGGGATGTTGCATGAATTTTTTTTTTAAAATCCATTACATGTGTTATTAATAAAATAAAAAAATTAAGGACACGTATTTTTTCTTTTTCCATGAAAATGAAAACTTGGAGAGATAGAGGCAGTTAAAATTGGTGTGACGTCACGATTGTCATTTTGCCAATAGCAATCGTGACGTCATTTATCATAGCGCTATATCTATATATATTTTAATTGTAATAACTTATATCGGCTGTAACTTTTGCAAGTCATCATATTTTGAAAAACAAAAAAATACGGGTCTTTTATTTTTTCGTATTCTATCTGACGGATATAATACATTTTTTCATGCAAAATGCTAATTAGACAAGGACAGCGAATCCGGCCTGCTCTTGAGGTTTAATTTACTTTTTATTGGTTCATTTATTTGGTTTTTCTATAACGAAATATCTTAAAGCAGAAATGGGGAAATTTTCTAAAAACTGTTTAAGAGGACGCTGGATCTCTTTATCCTTTTTTACTTATAAAATATAGGTTTTCGGAAAAACTAGTGATTATTGATAGAAATTAAGAGTTGTCCGCAACTTGTATAATAAAAAGCAATATTTTTTCTGATAAGAACAAATTGATTTTGATGCTTTGTTCAACGAAATTAATTAGTCCTAATCAGAGAAAATATTACTTTTTACTATACAAGTTACGGACAACTCTTAATTTCTATCAATAATTACTAGTTTTTCCAAAAACCTACATTTTTCAATTAGAAAAGGATAAAGAGATCCAACGTTCTATTAAGTAGCAGAAATGTTTGAAAATATAATCATTTTGAGTATAATGATTATATTTCTGATATTTTTCGGAACAAGCATTCAATTTCGGATGAAACATATACAAATTTTCCATTGCAAATTGTCTTGAATAAAATATTATTTTTGCACATCATTATTGACTGAACCTGATAATTTAAATATGAAATTTAAAAATTTCTTTTTTGTTGAATTTATATTCCATATGTTTAAACTTTTACTTTGATTAAAATGCTTAAAAATTTAAATGTATTGTAAGCATAATTTTCAGAACAAAACATTTTCATAATATATTTATTTGGAATAAATAGTTATAGAGAAAAAAATTGAAAATCTTATTATTAAGCCAAAAATTACTATTTATGTAGACATCTCTACAAATAAAAAAATTGAAAGAAATTCTCCTCGCTTAGGATAGAATTCTTCTTCGTAATAGAGATACTGAAAATAAAAGCCGTCAAAAAGTTTATTCAACCTGGGCAGACTTTTGGAATAATTGAAATGATAATTCCACCAAACAGATCAGCTATTAATTCTAATTTACAACAATTCAGACATATTCAACATTTCACGTCTATAAAAATAAAGTATTCTATAAACTTTGTATTTAAAGTTGATAGTTGTAGAGTGGCTCATTGAACCTACTCGAAATTTTTTTCACATATTGCTAGTGCAAAATATTATAGTCCGCAGTACAGAACCCTTTTTCAAAAATGATTACCACATACTTAGAACTTTGTAAGCAGCTTCATTTTGTCGAATCTACCAAACTTTTCATCTACGAAAATTCTCGAGACCGCTGCATTTTTTAATAATTAATTATTAAACATGTCGATTCGACGATGTATTGTTATGCAATGACCACATACTTTTTTTTTACATGGAACAAAAGATATTTTTATAACAAAAATCAAATAATGTATGGCCGTCAAAAATAATTTTGCGTTAGATGAGTCTACCATTTGAATTATGTCGATAGGACGGGGTTATGTTATGCGATGACCACATAGCCAATTTTCAGAGGATTGCTTGATAATTAATTATGAAACCATAAGATCATAATGTCCGACAAATTTTCTGCAGATTTTTTTCAGTCTGGCAATCGGAACATGTCATTGTTACGTGGTATGGTTTTGTGATTACTACATGTCCAATCTGGGATTTTTTCTGTTTTAAATAAAATGTAGAGTACACTAGAATATGCGGCCGACAAAATTGCTACCGAAATCTAATGGAAATTACAAGAAAATTAATTGAAAATAAGTAGTAGTACCCTGTAGAACTCAATTGTCTTAGGACAATTATTTTATTTCTAAATCATTCTAAACAAGACATAAATATATTAAATTTGAAAAACTTATTTAACAAAAATTTATAAATAGCAATAAAAATAAATAACTTATATATGAGAAAAATGAGCAAAACTTTTAATTTTATGAATAAATTAAAAATAAATTTTTTTCTTAAAGCATGTTGTTAATTAATGTTTTATTTATTATTATTAACACTATTAAATTTTACATAATATTATTACTTTTAAATTATCATTTCTTATTTCTTTTACTGTATTCGTTTGCTAAAATTCGTTTACTGAATTGCAGTATGTCTTTTACAATATTATAATTTGAGATTTTTAAGCATTCTCACATTATATTAACAATGTGTTTAAAAAAAGCTTAATTTTTTATAAATTCCTTTAAAAAATTATGTATTTAAAAGTTGAATTATTAAATACTAACTTTAGTGAATACTTAAATATGAACAATGAATTAATATTTCTAATAATAATGATTCTTTAATTGATAAGTAGAAACTAAAATCTAAGTTTTATATAAAGAAATATTTTAGTGATATGTATAGAATTATTTATCAGTCTAATACCCTAGTAAAAATTAAAACGATCTTTTTACCATTTAATGCCTATTGCTTTGAAATGAAGAGTTGAAAATGGAAATTTTTATGGCAATAACCCATGATAGATCGTGAAACATGAGCGAGAGAGAGAGAGAAAGACATTGATTGATTGATTGATTGATTCATAATTTATTAAAGATCGTGGGGTTCGACTCCGTATGACCCAAAAGTAATACATAATGTAATTAACAATATAAAAATATGGTGCAAATAAAATAAGTAAGAACTAATGAAAAAATTTGTATAAATTCATAAGAGATTTCACTCGTGGTATAAGCAAAACTTAAGTTTAAAAAGCAAAAGATTGTAACACTTTATTTTAAAAACTGTACTCATCTGATCCACATATTATACATTGAGTAAACCGTTGGAAATCTACAAAACTAATTGTGTAGTAGAGTGCACTGTAAGGTAGAGATACACTCAACGACCCTCAGTTTCGCCTATCCACTCTGTGCGTTCATCAAGCAAGAATTTGTTAAATAGCATAGATTTTATAAGCTGTGTTTGGCCTAATTCGAAACTAGAGAATATGGAGGTATTTCCATTTATAAAGCTAGATGCCATGTAGATAAAAGAATTTAGCATAGATGCAGTGCGAACAACGGGGCAGATAAGAAGTCTAGCTGGTAGTCTATTCGAAGTTCTGACAACAGTATCAATATTTACACGAACAAATTTAGTGGCTAGATAGCTTGGCTTTTGATAAGAAATTATAGAGTGTGCCAGAGTTGATTTGAAGTATAAACGTCTGTTGCTCACCGACAACCAGCCCAAATGCAAGCAAAACGGCGTAACTCTTTCTTGCCTGCCTATATTTCCACAGACAAATCTAACGCAGGCATTCAGTGTACGATGGAGTTTAATGTTTGATGTCTGTGGTAAATCGTCGTAAACCACACAACAGTAATCAATGATAGGAAAAATAAGAGCTTCGACAAGATTTTTCTAAACCTGTCTAGATAGAGCATGCCTATGAAACTTTAATGATTGAAGAGTGCCATAAATACGTCCAATCACCGACCCCACCTGCTTATTCCAATTTAAAGTGCTAGTTATCCAGATACCCAGGTTTTTGACTGAACTAGTATAAGGCACTACCGTATCATTTACGAAAATTTTTGGGCAAGAAAAGAGATCAATTCTTGAGATGAATTGCTCGCTACCAATGAACATCGCTTGCATTTTAGATGGATTTAAGGCAAGACCGTTATCAACAGCCCACTTTACAACAGCAGCAAGCTCATGGTTCAAAAAGTTAATCTCATCATTCAGATTTGCGGGCAAAAATGAGTGATATACCTGCAAGTCGTCAGCAAACAGGATATGAGACGATCTAGTTAAAACGGATGATAAATCATTGATAAAAACAGAAAAAAGCAGCGGACCCAAAACGCTGTCCTGAGGAACACCTGCTGTGCAGGTGACCCAGTCATCAACATTACCCTCCAAATCCGAAATAGTATAAGTTCTATTGCTGAGATACGACGCAAACCATCTTATAACAGCATGAGAGCAATTGAAACGACGAAGTTTGAACAGTAGGCGAATGTGTGACACTGTGTCAAAAGCCTTGGAAAAATCGAAGAGCAATAAAGTAGTAATCATTCTTTTATCAATAGCCAATCGAGCATCTTCAAGAAGCTTCAAAAGCGCAGTCTGAGTATGATTAGATTTACGAAAACCAGCCTGTAAACTATTGAACAAAGAGTTTGATTCAATAAAGGAGCTAAACTGGGAATGTACAACTCTTTTTAGGATTTTGGAAACTTCAGAAAGTTTGGCAATTGGCCGAGTTTGTGAAGGTGAATCAATCTTATTCGTCTTGGCCAATGGTAACAAAAAAGCCCTCTTCCAGTCAGTCGGGAAAACTGCAGATGCGAGCGAGCAATTTATGATGGAAGTGATGAGGTCAACAGCGGATTGACTCGTCAATTTAAGCATCTGGGCCATAATAACATCAGGACCAAAAGTCTTAGAGGTACCTAGGCGAACAAGAGACTCAACCAGAGGACATTCAACCGGAAGAAAATTAAAGATAGGCAAGTCACTACGTAGTGGCACAGCAAGCACTTCTTTCAACTCACCCTCGGACAGAGCAGGAGTGCCAGAAGAAATTGATGTGTAATGAGAGAGAAGAACACCCGAGGAGAAATACTGAAGCGGTGAAGGCAGTATCCTTGTAGCCAGACCAATTTTATGTAGAATGTTCCAGCGGTTTGAAGAGTTACCTACACTATTCAGACGATCAGCTATAAAATTGTTCTTTGCAGAATCAAGCGCATTTGAGATTCCACCTCTAAGCTTCCTATATCTTAAAACTGCCTGAGCAGAGCCGGATCGAACAGCATAACGATATGCTCTATTACGTTCCTTCATCTTAAATCTGATGTCGGAAGTGACCCATGGTTTTTTCTTAATGTCTAATTTATGTGATTTAATTGGTGCACAATGATCGAAGGACGAAACAAGAACGGAAGACAACTTATGAACTAACATATCAACAGAAGAAGAGGCAGTGCCCAATGATTGCACATAGCTCTCATGTGAATAATTTGAAAGAGAAGATGAAATCATACTGTTTAGAGTTTGTAAGTTTATGTTAGTAAAATTACGAGAATTAATTATTTTCGCTGCAGGTTGAGGCTTGAAAGCCTTGAAAGTGATGGTAATAAAATCATGCCCTGCAATGAAGGGAGATGATGTTTTGCTGTACGAAGCCAGAGATTTTTCATCATTTAAGATGAAGAGATCAATCGAAGTATGAGAAATATGTTCAATTGTAAGAGTATGGTGAGTAGGTTCAGAAGGTACTACGTAAAGGGCAAGCGAGTCAATCGTTAGACGAAAAGAGTCAGCACTAAAATTTTTAGCCAGCAGATTAATATTAAAATCTCCAGTAATGACAATGTTTTTGTAGGTAGGTAATAACTCAGATATTGAGTTGAAGAAATCATCAGGAAATAGACCCTTTGGCCTTAAATACACAACCGCAAAAATAAGTTTTTCAGCACCCAGAGAAATTTCTGCTATGATATACTCGGCTGTGTTGTCAAAAACGGCATTTAATTGAAGAAGTATGTTGACTTTGAGAAAATCCCGTACATAAAAACCAACTCCACCGCCAACTTTACCCACTCTATCTAACCTAAAGAAATTATAATGATCGATAGAGATAATAGAAGAATCATCATACTCGGTTAAGAATGTCTCAGTAACAGCAAAAATATCCGGTTGATTTAAAGTAATTTGATGCTCAATGAGAGAGAAATGAGTTTTGAGCCGATTTACGTTGACATGAGGAATATGAATATTTTGAAAAAATTCTGCACCGTTTTTTGGCCCAGAAATAGCAGAAGAGTTTGAAATTGTTTTGTTACAGAGTGAATTTTGAGAGATAAAATTATTAAAACTATTTGATGATATAAAAGGAGGATTTTTAATTACATAAGAGCCTAGCAATCTCTATTTTTTGTTTTTATTTGGTTTAAGTTTTGACGTATGAGCCTCATCCAAAATTGGAATCAGATCAGCCTCCTTATGGGGACGCATGCAAACCCTCAAGTTACGAACAATAGGACGCAAATAGTTTAACTCCTTATAGACTGCGTTCGCCTTGACTAACAACTCAAAGATCGGTTTAGGCCAAATAGGACGAGCAAAGATCTTGGTAGAACCTTTTATGCCAAAAAGTTTAGAAACTGTGAAATCTCTCAGTTTAACAGAGTTTGATGCTATAGTATCTCTGATCGCATCGGATGTAAAGCGCCCAACAATAGCTCGAAAATGAGCCTTTTGAGAAGATTCAGGCTCATCTGTTTCCATGGGAACAGCGGGGAGCCATTCACGAGAATCTATGAGCATCAAACAGGCCTGCTCCAACCCAATAGCTCTCAAAATAATTTTGATAATATCATTATCACTTTTTGTTAGAGCTGTTGGTATACCTGTGAACTAAATTTCGTAGGTGTCAGACAATAACGGGTCTACAGGTGCAGAAGTTGTTGCAGAACAGGAAGCAATGTGCTCATCAAGCTGATCAGAAAGCAAGTCTTGACGCTTTTCAACATCCGATAGGGATTGCTTAATCTCACGAATATCATTGCGTAACGAACCCACTTCACCAACAAGTTGAGAAGTCAAGAGTAAAAGCTTGTCCGTTTTCTCCATCTGAGCCGCAAATTTTAAGTCATTGTCCGACTTAAAATTAGCAAGCCACTCACTGTCCGACATATTAACGGGCCTTGGTTCAGAAATCGTAAGAAGACTTGATGCAGTAGCACTGGGATCAGCAGCCAATAAGTGAGGGCTAGAGGAAGCAACAAGTTTAGGCGTAACGCCCACCGGTGTACTACTGTCAATAGAAGATTGGGAGGAGCTTGACTCCGAACGACAGCGTCGCCTTAGTAACGGTTCAAGTGGGTGGAGCGGGGAGACCGCACCCCTTTTTTGAAAACTCTGATTGGGCAAGGAATCTTTTAATGGCCCTGGGGAGGCAGAAAGTAATTTATTAGGGGAAACCACGCCCGAAGCACCAAAAAAATTCTTAGTTTTCTCTCATTTATCTTTACTATATAAACCTTTTAATTTTCAGCTACACTATAAAATATTAAACCACGGGCCTGGCAAGTTATTTTGTAGATATTTAGTAAAATTTAATATATTTTACAGCACTTGAAAATAAAAAGATAGTGCGATGAGATAGAGAATGCATAATTTTATTTTATTAAAAGTATTACAATTAAAATGAGTATCTTCCTTGGAAGTTTTAAAAAGACATAATCAATTTTGAAGTTAATGGCAGCAAATTCTCAAATATAAGTTGTTAGAAGCTAATGGCTCTTCTGCCAAGTTTTTAGAAATAAAATTGCACAATTTTGGTCTTCAATAGCAGCATATTAAATAGAAAATTATTCCGAAACTTTGAAGTTAATCGTTTCGGAAATTGTTTAGTAAGTAAATCTTTCATCAGGAATAGAATAAAATAGATATCACTAAGATCAAGTATAGTTCATCAATGTTTAAGTAGTAATATTCACTCATAAATGAAATAATAAGTTGATCTGATATATAATGTTTTTTTTCAATTTTGATATGTACTATCATCGCTATCTTCATCTCAATAATACCTTTTTTTCAAAAATTATTTGGCAAAGTTTTTCCAAATATTCGTCTATCAAAGAGAATATAAATTCAACATTTTATGGATTTTATATTATTAAAAAGTAAGGATTGAATACAGAAGTACTCGACGATTGCTTCATTGATTACAAAACTTTCTTTAGCCGAAACTGTAAATATTTTATGAATTTTATATTATTAAAAAGAATGAATTGAATACAGAAGTACTCAACAATTGCTTGATTGATTTCAAAACTTTCTTAAGCAAAAACTATAGATAAATCAAGTAAAAGATATAAACTTAATAATAATTACTCAATTCATTTCAGTACTCTCAAGAACTGAAATTAAAAAAAAAATATGATGTATGTAGTAAAAAAAAAGAAATATTAAAAAAAAATTTTCTAAAGAATACTATACTGTTCAATAACTAAACTTGCCTGAAATATACTTTTTTTAAAGTAATAATAACATAATAAAATAGTATTCATCAGTTTGAATAATGGCTTAAGACAAAAAATATAATAATATACATGGAAAAAATTGTCATAAAACGTCCTATAGATATATATATATATATATATATATATATATATCTACCTATATTATATAGATATATTAGAAATTAACCCTCGGACCCCCCACACCCCTCCACACCCCCACTCCCTTCTATAGCCCCTCCACAGTTCCTGCACAAAATAACGTAAAATTGATTAAAATATTACGATATTTATTATTGTTGCTTTTATTCTAAGTACCCTCCACCCCCCACACCACTCCACACCCCCACACCCCTCCATGACCCTCCCACGGAACACCCACGGCACCCCACGACCCCTCCACTGCCCCCCATATTATAATAATGTATGTATTAATAATTTTAGGTGGTGACTTTAGACAAATTTTACCTATAGTCAAAAATGGATTTAAAAATACAATTATAAAAGACACTATAAAATATTCACATCTTCGGCAATTATTTAAAATTTTTATTTCAAAAACTAATATAAGACTAGCAAAAAATACCTCGCTCCTAACGTCGCTTGGTTGAATTTTTATATATTATATTATTATGTATAAATTAGCCAATTTTAAAATAAAAAAGAATCGATGCAACTTATGAATTGTGATATTGTAGTTTTGTACTAAATCAAATTTTTCTATTTTTATAAAAAAGATTAATTAAAGTTACAATGTGCATAAAAATTGTGTAAATACAAATTATATCATGATGAATTAAGAATTTGTTCTACTTAATTGCTTTTGAATCAATGAAAAAATATAATAGGAATTTTTTCTTTTCAATCACGTGTTTCAATCACGAACCATGAAATAATCGAAAACAGTATTTAACGTTTACTAGAACTAACAACTGCACGGAAAAAAGAAAGTATTGTTAAAATAAGTTCTAAATCAAGTATATCTAATTTATGTATTGAGGTACTTAAAAAAAGAGTGACGATATAATTTAAATTGGTTCTATAGCTTGAATTTTAGGGACCAATGTTGGTACTATTATATTATGAAGTAAGAGCATAAATTTGCGATGCTTACTGCCTTTTTTTGGTATTAAGACTGATCTTTCACCTACTCGATTTAAGGGCAATATTTTGCAGAAAGTGTAATTGATAATCTCTTCTCATGCGGCTTTTTCTGTTACTAAAATTGAAAATTATTAAATATAGAATTATTTATATAATATATAACTCTTTAAAATTACTAATAATGAATATTTAAATTCGTGATATTCAAGGATTAAAACGATACATGTTTATCTTCCATATTCCGTTTTAAAATAGTTACTTTTGAGTTTTAAATTAATGATTAGAAATTTAAAATTGATATATATATATATATTATATGATTTACATTATATTTATCAACTGTTGAAAATCGTTACACAATTTATTGGGTTTTACGTTAATAGGTATTAAATATATTGAAGTTTTCCGCTCCTAACGTCGCTTAGTTGAATTTTCTTTTATTATATTATTATGTATAAATGACTAATTTTAAGTAAATAAGAATTAATTAATTGAATTTTGAGTACTGAATAAAATTGAAAATAATTTGATGAAACATAATATAAAAATATATGTACACATGTGCTTAAAGTAAAAAAGCGTATAATTTATTTCAAATGACTATTTCTCACTCTACTTTCATTAGAAAAACAAAGATAGTACGATATTTGATGTAAATAAACTGAGAACTGGGTACTGAGTTACAACTATAATTTCCAGACCTCAATATATGACCATGAATTTGAATTATGAAATTAATTTATAAGTGAAACATGCTTAAAAGAAATTCGTGTTGATTTCTAATTAAAATATCTTCACAAATGTATTTTATATATATGAAATACGAAATTTAAATAGAAAAAATCATAAGATTAAAATACAAAATTTTAGTTAATTTTAAATTTGAATATTTCGGAATAAAAAAATAACTATTTGCAATTACTTAACAATCCTTTTTGCATCTAATATAAAAATTTAATGAGATACAAATATTACAAAGTGTATGTATTACAAGTAAGGTTTGCATATCATAAATATTATAATTTTTAGAAAATTCTTGATATTAATAGATTATTAATTTGAAAAATTAAATATTTTTTTATTGATGACAAGTAACTTTCCGAAAATAGTTAAAATAATACTGTAAATTTCAATCAAATAACATTTTTATCAAAATAAATTTCAACGCTATAATTATTAAAATAAACATTTTCATTAAACTACAATCTATTGTAATAATTATTTTTTCAATACATATAATTAAAAAAATAATAATTTTATTTGATGAACAGTTATATAAATATTATATATTTATAATTGTATAACTAAATTTATTAAATTAAAATTGTATTCAGTTATCATTCAGAGAATGAGGTATTTAAATTAGTTTTCATGAAAATCTATTATTTAAAAAGTTACTTATTAAAAATTTTTTATAAATAACATACATTTAACCTTAATTACATTTTCATTTGTACACGTGTTTATATTTAAATGAATTGTGATTTATATAAAAATAGTTAGCAATTCATTTTATTGAAGCAATAATATTTTTAATAAGAAAAACATTAATTTTTAAAGAATATGAAATTTCCTCATTTGAAAAATTATAATTACGTGATATAAAAATATTTTTTTTAATATCGTTTGAACATAAATTTTATGAAATACAATTTTAAAAAATTATTTATTAGATATTCAATTTTTTTAATAGTCAATTATAAAGATAGGACAATTTATAAAATATGAATAAATGTTTCTGATTATGTCTATAATTATGCATTTAGATGTAGGAACTGTCTAGATAGAAGTAGAATTCCCCCTAAAAAAGTAAACATTTCAAAAGAAAATTTACTTATTATTTGCGAAACATTTATTATGGATGCGGAAAAAAATAATATTCTGTAATATCACTCTATAATTTGTATTAAATATGATACAAATCATTGAAAGTACAATTATTTCATTATGTTAAATTTGTCGTCAAAGTTTGATTATATTTTACTATAAGAAGATGAAAAAATTAACTGTCTTTCCATTCTATTGCTGAATTTCCATAAAAGGAATGTATTAACTTGTAGTATGTCTCGTGATGATTATTTATTTGAATTTTTAAATTATTCCAATCATTAGTTTTCAAGTTATTTGAATTTCTGATTCCAAATGGAAAAATTGTAGTAAATAATATTGGAACCCAAACTTCTCAATAACTAATGAATAGATTTATGTAAATATTTAACTGAATAATCTTCGTGATACATACTGTATGTTAATGCATCTATTTATTCAAAATTTCAAAATACAATGGAAATATAATCAATATTTATGGGTGGAAGTGTGCTGTCCATTTTACATCTCCTTAAATAATTTATATTTATAAAATTCACATAATATCATATAAAAACTATTAAAATGAGAATCACATATTCGATATAATAGTCAACTATGAATAAAAAGTTTAAAAAATTAAGTGATAACTTATAAATAGTTATATTATTTTATTGAATACATTTCCAACCTAAATAATTAACTTCATGTTAAAACTAAATTTAATTAGCATTCAATACCACAAGTTATTTAAAAAATTTAACATTATTCAAAATTATTAAAGTTATTTATAAAAAGTATTCCCATGTCAAAATTTCAAAATTATACCAATTTTTTTTTTATCCTTTACATTGGAGAATTAGTTGTGATGTTGAAATTTTTATGTGAAATAGAACATATATATATATATATATATATATATGTATATATTATCTTATAGTAAAATATTTTATCACCTTGTATGAAAATTATTTTGTAAAAGTAGAATAATGCTGCGAATAAACAAATGATTATAAGAAAATATTGAAAACTGTAAATAACAATAAAAAAGCGTTAGGCTAGAAATAAATAATGGTTCTCACATAGCATGGAAGATTTCACTGAAATATTTCGAATTATTCCACTGGAATATTTCAATGGAACCTTCCAAGCAGATTATTAAAAGTCTTCACGGAATATTTCAGAATATTCCACTGGAATCTTCCATTGAAAGCTTCCAGGAATATTTCAAAGGAATGTTCAAAAACTTTTTCGAAATATTCCATGTAATATTCACGAAAGATTTCTAAAATATTTCATAAAATATTCCATGTAATGTTTATGAATATTCCAGTAAAATATTCAACGAAATGTTCCACAGAAATATTTAAGTAACTTTCCAGTGGAATATTTTATGAAAGATTTCAGAAAAATTCCATAAACATTTCACTGGAAGATTCCAAAAAACTTTTAAATCGTACAGTGGAATATAACATAAATCTTTCATAAATAGTCAACGAAATATTCCACAAAAAGATTTAAGTAATCTTCCAGTGGAATATTTCATTAAAGATTTCAAAAAGATTCCAGAAACATTTCACTGGAAGATTCCTAAAAACTTTTAAATCGTGCAGCGAAATATTACATAAATCTTCCGTAAATATTCCACGAAATATTTTACGCAAAGATTACAGTAATCATCCAGTGGAATATTGCTTAAAAGATTCTAGAATGATTCCATGAAGTTTTCGTTGGAAGATTGCGCGGAACGTTACGGGAGGTTTCCAGTGACGCCGATAAGGGGATGTTTGTTAAATGGGAGTTTTATCCCCAAGCGGTTGAAAGATACCTCACTTACTATAAAAGCGAAAGGGTATCAGCACTTAGATGTGCACAGTCGAAGCGAATATTTAAATGCGATTTTATAATTAAATGTATATGTATGCGTATATGTATTGATGTATGAGTGTAATGTGTTATTATATAATATATATATCATCTTCTCACAGCATTTCACATTTTCCAAAAATCTTCCAGGAAAATTTCATGAAAGATGAGAGATTACCCAAACCTTCCATTTTTATATTCTTGAAATCTCTCAAGAGTATTCCATGGATTATTCCAATGTAGGAAGAATCAAAGACACACGAATATTATAGGAATATTTCACGAAAGATTCCTGAAATATTCCAAATCTTCCGTGCCAATATTCTGCGAATCTTCCATAAATATTCCACGGAACATTTTACGATAGATTTCTAAAATCTTCCAGAAATATTTAATGGAATATTTTATGAAAAATTCTTTAAATCTTTCGTGCATATTTCATGAAAGATTCTTTAGATCTTCCGTTTATATTCGATGAAAGGTTCATAAAATGTTTCAAATCTACCGTTCCCATATTCCGGAAATTTTCAATGAATGTTCCAACGGAATATTTCATGAAATATTCCTGCAATATTCCTGAAATATTTCAATAAAAGATCTGAGATGTCCTAGATCTTCTAATGAAATAATCTTAGAATCTCTGCCGTCCAAAGTATAAAAGTGGTTAACTACATTGGAATCCCATTGCAGTTAAGATTTTCTTACTTTGGACGGCAGATCTTCCAGCAATATTTCATGGAATATTACAATGTAGGAAGAATCAAGGACATACGAATATTATAGGAATATTCCATGGAAGATTCCTAAAATATTTCAAATCTTCGCTGCCAATGTTCCAGGAAGCTTCCATAAATATTTCATGCTGTGTGTGTTGTTTATTATCATTTATACATTATTTAAATGTAGATACTGCAAATAACCGCAAATAACTGTAAATAAATTGAAGAATACAATTATTAAAAATAATTCAAAATAATTTTGATTTTAGTTTTTCTACAACAAACTTTTTTTTTGAATAAATATATATATATATATATATATATATATATATATATATATATATATATATATATATATATATATATATATATATATATATATATATATATATATATATATATATATATATATATATATATATATATATATATATATATATATATATATATATATATTAGAACATTTCAAACCAACTGGAAGAGCACGAAAATAAAAATCTCTGAAACTCTGGGAATATATTCTGCCTGTTACTCAAAATGTGTAAAAAAATTTTCAAGGATTTAGATCGGGAGGATCAAGAGCCATAGATTCTTGAAATTTAGAAATTTTTCATAATTTTTGGAAAAGTCCTGACTTGATCATTTTTTTTCCTGAAAATCCTAATATTTTATTTAAGGAGTTAAAACAGTTTAAAATATATATTATCATGTATGATTAATTTTTATATTGAAAATAAATTAGACATGAAAATATATATTTTAAACTGTTATAACTCCTTATCGGTGGCTCTTTCTTACACAGTCAAAAATTTATTTTTAAGTTGATAAAAAATAGAAGGAAATAAGCCCTCGAAAAGTAATTTCTGAAGTAGCAGACAATGAGTAATTTTAATTACCATGTAATACATATAAGAACCAATAGAAAACTTCAAAATTAAGCTCTGTAAAAAATAATGCTAACTCTCCTCTTTATCTAGAACAAAAAGAATTCTCATGAATTTCTCTCTAAAACATCAAGATTTTCAGAAAAAAAATCATAAAGTTGGTACTCTTCCAAAAATTTTGAAAATTTCCAAATTCCAAGGATCTATGGCTCTTGATCCTTCAAATCTAAATCCTTGAATATTTTTTCACATATTTTGAGTAACAGACAGAATATATTCTCAGAGTTTCAGCGATTTTTATTATTTTACTTTTCCAGTTGGTGTAAAATGTCCCATATATATATATATATATATGGGTCAATCCACGTCAAACGGATAATGGCTCTGTCCAAAATTGTAGATCACTAAAAAAGTCGTGTATGGGTTCAAAATTTTCGTCTTACACTCTACTTTCTTTTGCAATGTGGCGATTTTGAAAAATCCAAAATAGCGGCCTTAATATGGCGACTCAAACCTAGAAATTTCATAAGAAATTTTCAAAAATTAATTTTAATTCATTCAAATCTGATTTCACATATTTTTTATATCAGAAATCAATTTAGCGTTCGATTTTACATGAGAATATAGTATTGCACTCAAGGTAAAAAAATTTTACAATATCATCTGAAGGTCATATCGCGATACAATAGTTATTTCTCGAATTAATCATTGATAAACGTTGATTAATATAAAAATGAAGATACTGATAGGTAACTCGAGTCACTGAATCCAAATCTGATATCCGCTTAACCCTACCAGTCTCCATCAAGTTCATTTGAAGGTCAAATCGCGAATATTTTCTATTATTTGATAAGATTAAGACACCTATAAGTTTTACGTGATGCTGGATCCGAATCCGAGACCTGTTGGAGTGTCAAATGACGTAATTACAGAAAAATTCGTTTCAAACTGTGGTTTCTTGGAGAATAAAAATTTTCTTTTAGTCAATATTTGATTAATTTTTACGTAATTACGTCGTTTGACACTCCAATAGACCCCGGTTTTGGATTCAGCGACACGAAAAACTTGAAGGTGTCCTAATGTTATCAAATAATAAAAGATATTCGCGATTGGACCTTCAAATGACTTTCATACAGATTTTGTAGGGTTAAGCGGACATCAGATTTAAATTGAGTAACTTGTTATCTATCAGTATCTTCATTTTCTCACTAATCAACATTGCTCAATGAGTAATTTGAGAAATAACTATTATTTCCCGATATGACCTTCCGATGACATTGTAAATTTTTTTTACCTCGAGTGCAATACTGTATTCCTATGTAAAATAGAACGCTGAATTGATTTCTGATGTAAAAAAAAATGTAGGATCTGATTTGAATAAATTAAAATCAATTTTTGAAAATTTTTTATGATATCTCTAGGTTTGTGGGCACACAGACATAGAGTATGTATGTATGAATGAGATATACATGTAAGCGTCACGCGCAACCTGCGGTGCGCAAGTAAGCGACTAGAAACGTAACCTATGTGTTACACGAGAGATACAAAGTGAGTCAGAGCGTTCTCAACTCCGGAGTAGATAAGTATTCTCTCTTCGCTTCCCAGGTATTTTTGTAGCAACAACTTGGTGAAATAAAGACTTTGTAAATTCTACTTTCAGTCTTTCACCTTATTTCATCTCCTCATCCAATCAAGCTCCTTCGTAGTTCAGGGAACTACAGTGGTGACTCCGACAGCCGTTCGGGAAGACGAGGACAGCGCAGAGCAGCTAGCAGCGAAGGTCCGGTGCAGGAAGCCAAGGAAGGCCAGCACGGTGTCGCGAGCAAAGGCGGCCATTTTGTGAACGCGAGGATTTCATCATAAAGGTTAGACTTATGATTTCTCGCATCGCGCTGAGTAGAATACTTGATATTTGAACAAAATTTTTTTTTGTTACAAAGAAATTGTTAATTGATATAAGTAATTAATTTCCTCTTCTTCTTTCTAGTGATATACTCTGTGCGGGAGAGTAGTTATTAACATTATATGTATTAAGTAAATTCGCCGAAAATAGCGTATGTATACATATTCAATACTAACAGACATTATAAATAATATTTAAGACGCACAGTTAGTGAGAAGCTGGCTTCTTCCGGCTGCACGTGCGAATAAAATATTTTCGTTGTTGCTTTGTGATAGGGCAATTATGGGTTTGACGAGGTTTAGAAATGTGTAACCAACTCATTGAATTTGTTCATCTACTTGGGCCTAAATCGGGGCCTTGCCAATTACCTGTAGTTGTATGCCTTGTAGCATTAAATGTTTTGGTTTAATGTATGGAAATGCACGTGTGGACTGGGGGGAGTGTAGGTGAATTATCTCTCTCAAAAAGAAAAAAAAAATGTTTCTTTAAAACAGTTGGAAAATTAACCTAAAAAAGAATAAAGGTAAAAAACTGTGCGCAAAAAGGAAAACACATACATATACATAGAAAAAGGCAAATCAGAAAAAAAGAAAAACGAAAAATAGTACTCGATTGTGCGGGAAATCGCGAGAAACATCACAGAAACGCGTAGAAAATTCGCGAAACCGTTAGAAAAGTAAACCGACGCGGCGGTTAAATTCAAAGTGATTAGAGGTTGAGTGTTGTGTGCGCGTGAAAAATAACAAATCGTGTAAGTAATTTATAAATCGCGAACGTATAAAAGGTTTTAGTAAGGTCGAAGAGAAAAATAAATGAATTTTGCTGGCATGTTTGGGCCGAGGTATAACCTCTGAGAGAACACATCTACTCATTACATTTGTGTATCTCCTAGATTGTTCTCGAAGGGGTATGCGGAGGTCACGCATGCTAGTAAGTCGCAAATAAAGATAAAGTTAATTTTGTTCGTGTATTGCGCACACAATACAAAATATTTTAAAGTTCGGACGATGTAAGGGCATGAATTGTAAATAGTTAACGGCGTAATTTTGTGTATGTTTTTGTTTCGCGTAGGCTCTATACACCTATTGCGAGTGACCCTGAACGGTAATTTTAAACAATAACTGTTTATTTATGTGCGTATTTTCGTGTTTAATTTGATTGTTAGTGTACCGTAATTTATTTATTTATTTATTAATTTATTTATTATAGTGTTGTATTAATTTATTTATTCCGTGTATTTAATTGTTATACAATCTAGTCAACATAGGACTGATTGATATCATCAGGGTCGGTTAATATATACGGCGTAGACTTACCGTTGATTAATAGTACATAACCTCTCATCACAAAATGGCAACCAGCGGTATGCCCACGAATAGTATGATGGATAACGAAATAGAAAATATTTTATTTACTTTACCGAGCAGTACGCCGAAAGATAGTGAAAACGAACGCGATGCATATAGAAATCAAATTGATAGTAATAGAATGCTCGGTAGTCAGGAAATTAGCAATTATAGCAATGCGTTAAGAGCTAGCGAGGCTCCCAGAATAGAGGATTTTTACAAAAATCAGATGTTGGAAATGAAAAAAAATCACGAGACGGAATTAGGAGTTTTAATAAAAAGAATAGAATCATTAGAGGTTAACCGAGATAGACAAGATGATAGATTAGGAGCGCAAGGTGCGCGCAATCGCTAGCAAATACCGGCACGCGTTGAGCAGAATAATTTTAATAACGCGCAATGGCAGAACCGGAACGAACAATAGGGTAGCGTTTTAGTACCGAATAACTTTATGCAGATCCGACAAATTAATTTTCCCTTCTGGAAGCATGACCCGGAAACATGGTTCGACTTGTTCGAAACGCAAGCTAAGCTGCAAAATGTCACGGACGAGAGCTTGGCGTTCGTGTTACTCGTAAACAATTTGAATAGAGACATAATTCGCGAAACATCAAGTTTAATAAAAACATTGAAACCGGGTAACGGATATAACGGCTTAAGAAAATATCTTATAGATACGTACGGTCAGTCCCAGGAGGAGAGATTCAATAAGTTATACAGGAAATGCCGGGCGCAGGGAGAAAAACCGTCCGAGTTTTTAAGAGAAATGATTGACGTGGCCGGTGAAAATATAAAAAGAGAAACTATTTTAAAAGCGTGGAAATATAATCTACCGCCAAGTATTAAATCGCATCTTGTGGGAGAAATAAATTTATCCAACGAAGAAACCGTGGTAAAGAATGCGGATGAATTATATAAAAACAAGTGCGAAGAAGAGGTCGGTAAGACGGTGAGCATTAACGCGATAAACCAGGATACGGTAAATAAAAATGAATGCAATGAACCACGCGTAGGTAACGTAGAGATCGACGCACATATCGAGGCTATTATCAAGAAGACGCTCGATAAAGTAGGAAACGGATCTAGAAACGATAGAAGATCGCGATATAGCAATTATCAGAATAATAGAGCGAAACGCTATTGTTGATATCACGCTCAATATGGAATAAAGGCATATAGGTGTGAACAACCATGCGATTGGATTGACTTTGATAGAAGGCATGAGTCTGTTCCGCCTAAGCATAGATCGAAATCACCTGCTCGAGGTATAGAAAGGAGAAATAGCGTTAGAAATGATAAACGACAGACGTCTAACGGTAGAAACCTTAGTAAAGAAAAAACGCATTTAAACTCCCAATCCGGTGGGTAGAGAGGGCAACCTCGTCGGACACAGAGAGCATACGCCTCCACGTTATTGACAAAGCAGCGGAAGAAGAATTTTTAGTGGATACGGGTGCGGAAGTATCATTAGTTCCGAAAAGAAGAAATATTTAAAAAAAAGCAACGCATGTAAAATTATACGCAGCAAACAATACACAAATAGATACGTACGGAATCGTTTATAGGGAATTAGACTTCGGGTTTAAGAACAAGATCAAATGGACATTCATCGTTGCAGATGTACCATATGCGATCTTAGGCGGCGACGTCATCAAGCACTATCATTTGCTTCCAGAGAATAGATACGCCGATGTTATAAAAAAATTCCCATCCGTCATAGGGCTTAAAAAGCATAAAACAAAAAGAAATATAGATGTGTATCATCATATTAAAACAATAGGATCACCAGTCGCACAGAAACCACAGCGTCTGGCGCCTGATTGGCTACAAGCAGCCAAAAGGGAGTTTGAGAGATGGTGTAAGGAAGGCGTTTGCCAACCTTCGAAAAGCTCTTGGGCTACACCTATCCATATGGTTCCCAAAAAGAATGGTGAGTGGAGGATATGTGGTGATTATAGGAGGTTGAATACGGTCACAGTACCGGATAAATACCCAATCCCTAACCTTCACGACTTCGCGTCGAATCTAGAAGATAAAACTATTTCTTCCGCACTCGATTTAGAAAAAGCATTTCTACAAATACCAATATACCCGGATGATGTACCAAAGACGGCTGTAACAACTCCATTCGGACTTTACGAGTTCCTAGTGATGACGTTCGGATTTAGGAATGCTGCCCAAACATTCCAGCGATACATAAACCAGGCCGTGGGTGACCTACCTGAGAGATAGAGATAGCTGTCAACCTTAATATATTTTTCTCTTTCTCAACCTAACCACGCGCACGGTGCATTCAGAGCTGCCTCCAGTAGTATATGCTCTAAGAGCATACCTCGCGTTTCCGTCTAAAAATGCAGAAGTTAGGTTAGTTACAGACGCGTCAAATTTCGCTATGGGCGCAACGTTAGAGCAGAAAGTAGATAACTCGTGGAAACCACTAGCATTTTTTTCAAAAAAATTCACGCTTGCACAATCGAGATACTCTACGTACGATCGCGAATTAATGGCCATTTATGAAGCTATCAGATATTTTAACTACTACTTGGAGGGTAGAACATTCAAAGTATATACTGACCATGAACCGTTGACTCATGCGTCAAATAAAGGTTTAGATAGCTGCACCGCGTTACAAGCAAGAACATTAGCATACATCGCGAAATTTAATGTAAAAATCTGTTACTTACCAGGTGAAAATAACGTAGTAGCGGACGCACTATCAAGAGTCGACGATTTCAGGTTTCCGACAATATTCTCATTAGATGAGATAGCAAAAAAACAGGTGGAAGATCAACAGCTGCAGGAAATCATAAATAACCCGCAGCATCAATTAAAACTGGTTAAGTTGCAAAATGGTGTAGAGAATACGCCATTTTATTGCGAAATCGCGCAAGATGTGCTCAGGCCGTATGTGCTAGAGACACTGAGAACAGCCATCTTTGAACTCTTTCACAATAAAGCACATCCATCTGCTCGATCAACGAGTAAGATGATTAGAAAGCAATATGTGTGGCCGAACATGAACAGGCAAATAACATCTAGGTGCAGAGCATGCATGGAATACCAAAGATCCAAGGTTACTAGGAAAACAAGTTTTTACCTATGAAGTTTAACGAGCCTGATGCGAGGTTCGCTCACGTTCATGTTGACTTGGTAGGTCCGTTGCCACTTAGCGATGGTTACAAATATCTTGTGACCATGATAGATAGGTATACTAGGTGACCGGAGGCGGTGCTCGCTTACGACGCATCGGCTCCTACTGTCGCACGCGCTTTTTATGATACGTGGGTGTCACGCTTCGGTGCACCTGTCATCATAACAACGGATCAAGGCAGGCAGTTTGAGTCCAGCATGTTCTTAGAATTGCTTCAACTTATAGGTTGTAAAAGGGTGCGCACAACAGCGTATCATCCTGCTGCAAACGGTATGGTGGAGCGATAGCACCGTGACCTTAAGGCGGCACTTATGTGTCATATGGAAGGACGCGAATGGACTAGAGTGCTTTCCACAGTTTTATTAGGATTGAGGACGCGCCTAAGGAAAGACACGGAGGCCAGTCCAGCTGAGTTCTTATACGGAACGACATTGGCCATACCGGGAGATATGTGTGAGTTCAGAGACACAGATGTGCGAGATCATGCGATGTTCCTATCGAAATTGAAGGAATATATGAGAGAGGTTAGGCCGGTGCCGGTAAGGCATGATCATGCACTGAAAGCATTCGTCTATAATGACTTACAGAACTGCACTCATGTGTTAGAGAGAATAAAGGCAGTGAAACCACCTCTCGTTCAACCGTACACAGGGCCATTTAAGGTAATATCGAGACACGATAATGGTCGAGATTATGTGATAAGAAAAGGAGATAAAGATGTTACGGTGAACGTCGAAAGGCTTAAACCAGCATACCTTTCAGCAAGCGAGATAGAAGATAGTGCAACAGAGGAGAATCAAACCCAAAATGATACTTACACAGTAAGCGAAGAAAATACAGTAGTAGTTGAAGCAAAAATCCATAAGGAGGCTCCACCCGCAATAGCAGAAAATTATGATGCACCAGAGGAAGAAAATCATGCACAAGAGATAGTTAATGAGGAGGTGCATGCAAACGACGAGTTAGATAAAAACGAGTATGACGTACCTAACGAAATGTATTATGACAACACGGGTAGCGTTAGCAATCCGTCCAACATGACGAATAGTAGGGAAATGGTGTTAAAAAACAATTAATTAAGTTCAAACGTAGTACAAAATGATGATGATATAGGAAAAAATAGAAAGAGAGAGAAATTCGTTCCAAATATTTTAAGGCGAAGAAATATAAATAGTATTTTAATACGAGAAAATGTAAGTAGGAATAATAAAAAGCGTAACGTAGACGTAAGAAAAGTTAGATTTTGTACACCAGTTTCTCACCATAAAATAAAATGTAATTAGTTGTAAGCTTTTTGTAGCGAAATTGTATTAATAATGTATTTCTTTTGTTGTATATAGGTGAGGCTGATTGGGCTCTCCTCTGATATTTGTATCGCTAAAGAGTTCCGTTAGCCTATCCAAGATGTTTTTCCTGGAAGAATTGGCCAGAGGCCATTGTATAAGATTTTTTTATTGTTGTAACTGACGTTTGTGTAATATAGTACACATAAATTGTTAAATGTTAAATTTGATTCACGCAACTATTATTTATAAAATATAAAAATTGTTATTTAGTATATATTATTAAGGAAAATAAAAATGCAATATGTCAAATAAGCATGGATTCAACGAGATGATTACAAGTGAATGTATACCAGGCTGTAAAAGTACCGGAGAGCGAGTAAAAAAAAAAGAAGTTGCTTACATACATAATAATGTAATATAAAACTCAAGGAAATATGTAATAAAAGTGTAAAAATGTAAATAATTTAGATTATATGTGCAAAAATGTGAATAATTTAGGTTATATGTGTATTGAGTATAAGCATGTGTGAGAGTAAATGCATAAGTGCATACAAATGTAAAATCGTATAAGCGAGAGTAATCGCATAAGAATAAATGCATGTAAAGAGTAATTGCTTGAGTAATTATGTAACATGTAACACTATTAAAATATCAAAAGTCGCAATTATGTAAAAAGAAATTATATGTAAATAAGTACCCACTGATTATGTAAAAATATGCATATATTTTTTACGGTAAATAACCATAGGTGGTTATTTAGGGGGGAGTACTGTGGGCACACAGACATAGAGTATGTATGTATGAATGAGATATACATGTAAGCGTCACGCGCAACCTGCGGTGCGCAAGTAAGCGACTAGAAACGTAACCTATGTATTACACGAGAGATACGAAGTAAGTCAGAGCGTTCTCAACTCCGGAGTAGATAAGTATTCTCTCTTCGCTTCCCAGGTATTTTTCTAGCAACGACTTGGTGAAATAAAGACTTTGTGAATTCTACTTTCAGTCTTTCACCTTATTTCATCTCCTCATCCAATCAAGGTATTTCGTAGTTCAGGGAACTACAGGTTTGAGCCGCCATATTGGAGCCGCCATTTTGGATTTTTTTAAATCGCCACATTGCAAAAGAAAGTAGAGTATAAGACGAAAATTTTAAACTTATATACGATTTTTTTGGTGATCTACAATTTTGGACAGAGCCATTATCCGTTTGACGTGGATTGACCCATATATATATATATATAAATAATTGCCGAAAATAATCATTTTTTATCATTATATTATTTTTACAAATTTCATTATTATTTATTTATCATATAACAATTAATTCATAGCATTTTTCATAATTTCTTTAATTTTTCAGCTTTTAAGAGGAGGTCACGTATCTCTGTCCTTTTCTAATCAAAGAATTAAGTTTTTTACAGAAACTAATATCTTTAGCAAAAAATGAAAAGAAAGCCGCATTTCGTAATAAAAAAAGCAATATTTTCTCTGATTAGAAAGAATTTATTTTATTGCTTTGTTTTCAAGAAAACCTTGAAAAACTTAAATCATAGAGGTTAGGGTGGACAATTTGGTTTTTCAAGGTTTTCTTGAGAACGAAGCAATAAAATTAATTTTTTCTTATCAAAGAAAATATTGCTTTTTTTTATACAAGATGCGGCTTTCTCTTCATTTTTTGATAAAGTTATTAGTTTTTGTGAAAAAATCATTTCTTCGATTAGAAAAGGACAGAGATACGTGACCTCCTCTTAAAGTAAAAAGGCAGTAAATTAAATCAGTTAATATAAAAGCAATTCTTTTGTGAATATCTTTGGAAAAAGTTCATTAAAAATGAATGAAAATTCTTAAGAGAATTTTCATTTTCAATAATGGTTTTGACTGAGGAAGATAAATTGATTGTTAAAAGACAGGGATTGTACAGTGGAATTGCTTTCATATTAACTGATATTCATATATTAGAATTTAATAACATTTCAAACCAGTGCACCTCATTCGACATGCAATTAACTTCACTAATTCAGAGACCACAATATGTTAATTCAGTACTGATTGATGGAGAATTTATACAGTTATTATTTACCGGAAATTTAGAAAAGAGTCACCGGATTCGTGTGTATTATAGTAATAAGGTAATTCATATATATGACAGTTTGAATCTTATAAATTTACTAGATGAGTATAAGATTTATATAAACAGATTATTTCCAAACAAATCAGAATTAAGCACAGTATTCGAAACAGTACAATCACAAACGAATAATTATGATTGTAACGTTTTTGCAATGGTTTTTGCTGTTGCAGTACTTTATAATTTAGGTCCGTGTTGTTTAAGATATAATGTTTCTCAAATGCGATTACGTTTATAAAGAATTTTCAAAACGCAAAAAATAAAAATGTTTCCAGTTTTACAAAATTATAATAATGCAAAAATTAATTACGATAATTCACCGGATATGATAAAAAGGAGTTTTTGTCATGAGCAAGGTCTTAATCAAATACAATTTAATTTAGATTTCGCCGAGTTTGAAAAATTATATCGTAAACAAAAAAATTTGAATCATGAAACAATTTTGATGGAAATTGACAATGACATTTCGGATAGAAATTTTTAAAAACCAGATAATGATATAATGGGAATCGATGACATCCACTTGAATTATAACGATAATAAAATTGGGACAGTTGAGATTAAATTAAATGAAAAAAAAAAAAATCAAAAGAAATAGATGAAAAAGAAACTTTATTTGTAACAGAACTTAAGAGCTTGACGAAGCTGCCCGCCTTTTAATAATATTTCCAATCCTAACTTATGAATAAACGATGCGTTTAATCAAGTTTTTTTGCTACAAAGTAAAAATTTGTAAGATTATACTCCAGTGCAGACAACTCAAGAAATCCACCAAAATATTAGACATATAAAGTTATAATCAAAACTTTCAATGTATCGTATTTTAACGTTAGGTCTATCAAGTTTGATATCTAATTTCCAATCCAAGCTCATAAAGAAATAACAAGTCCAAATGATTTTTTATTTTGACGAAAATTATTGTATTAATATAGCTTTAGTACGGATAAGTCATTATATTTGTTTAATTTATGAATTTAAAAAGATACTGATATAATAAAAAAAGCAAAACTCAAGTGATGCAGCTCCAACATTCCGTTAATAGGAAAATGGTAACAGAAGAATCACATAAATATAAAAAAATTTCAGAAAAAGACATTATTATGGAAATGCGAGAAACAAAAAAGTAATGATAAATCAGAACTAAGACGTGTTCAAGAAACTTTACGTAAGAAAAAAGCATATATGAAAATGAAAAAAGGACAATCGAATAAATATAAACAGAAATTAGAAAATACTAACTAGGAGAGTATCAGACCTCCGGATCACGGATTTTGCTCAAACTTTGGGATAAGTTTTCAGATGTCAAAATATGAAAGGAAACAGAATTTTAGATCCCAACGCTCAATATTTCCCTAGTTACAGGCAATTGAAGAAAATCACTAAAAAAGTTACTAGATTTTCAAACGCATATAGTTCCTTAGCATTGATAGCTAGAAGCTTCAAACTTTTTTTAAATAAAAGTTGAGCTCAAATCCTTTCGAAATAGCTGTTATAACATGTCAAAATATTATTTTTTCCCAAAGTTATCTCGTAATAAAGATTGGACTCAATTTCAGCTTTTGTTATTAATTAACTTTTTAAAAAGAAAACTCAGGTTCAATGTTTATTATGCCATAACTTTAAGAAAAAATAATATTTTGACATGTTATAACTACTATTTCGAAAGGATTTGAGCTCAACTTTTATTTAAAAAAAGTTTGAAGCTTCTAGCTATCAATGCTAAGGGACTATATGCGTTTGAAAATCTAGTAACTTTTTTAGTGATTTTCTTAAATTGCCTGTAACTAGGGAAATATTGAGCGTTGGGATCTAAAATTCTGTTTCCTTTCATATTTTGACATCTGAAAACTTATCCCAAAGTTTGAGCAAAATCCGTGATCCGGAGGTCTGATACAAAATGGCAATTCAAGGAAACAATAAGTACTGATAAATTGGAACAAATACGTGCGAATGAGGCTTTACGTAAGAAAGTAGCTTATATAAAAATTAAAAAGAAACAACCAAAAAAATATAAAGAAAAATTAGAAAATATTAAGTGTAAACGATTAAAAATTGAAGATAATAATTATAATGAAAATTAGAATAATAATAATCATAATAACAATCATAATATTGTATTAAACGAAGTAATTGATAAAACAATAAAGGGCAAAGTAGAAAAAAAATTAAAGAAATTAAATAAAAAAATATTAATTGAAAAAATTAATTTGAAACTGATTGGTCGTATGGCAAATATATATTTCGATGAAAATCTCATATCTGCAAATTACATTGGTTCCATGACGAATTCATGTGTTTATTGTGATGCGCAACTTTTTGCTTTTTAATATACTAAAAGTAACGATTTCACCAATTTACCATAATGTATATGCGTTACATCCTAATAAAGATAAAGCACGTAAATATGGACAATTATATATTTAAGATGATGAAATGGCAACGATTGAACAACATAAGTTTAATACAAACTTAACATTATTAAAACATTTAGATAACTTAATAAGAGATATTAACTTTCATGCTAAAGCCTATAAAATGATGCATGAAGCAGGAGAAGAAGAACTACAACGATGTGCAAAAATCAATTGTCTTCTGAAAACTGTTACTATGCTTATTGTCCGCAATAATAATTTCGATAAAAATAGATATAATCTACCAACCTGTAATGAAGTAGCAATAGTATACGTTGGAGAAGACGATATGCCTCCTATCGAACGTGATATTGTCATTTACCCTAAGTCTGATAAACCAATTAGTATACTAACAATTAGGAAACACACAGATCCTATGACATATTCGCTTATTCATCCTAATGGTGGTTTCGGATAAATGTCAAATATGAAAAATAAATTCGGAAAAGCTAATATTAAAAATTTGCAATTTTATAATTATAGATTTAGTGTTAGAAATAAATTTAATCCATTTCTTAATTTAGGAAAATTATCTCAACAGTTCATTGTTGATGCGTTTGTAAAAGTTGAAACCTCCAGATTATATTTCATACGAAAAAACCAAAATGTATTAAGAAGTGATTGTTACAAAGGTGTTATGGACTATTTACATAACAAAAAAATTAGATTCTTTAGAAGTTGGAAAAATGGTAATATTACCGTCAAACTTTACAGGAAGTTCACGATTTTTAAAACGAAATCACATTGATTCAATAAAACTTGTAAATTATCATGGTAAACCTGACCTTTTTGTAACTATGACCTGTAACCCACATTGGAAAGAAATAAATGAAAACTTGGAAATTTATGAAAATGCAATATATAGACCAGATATTATAACAAAAGTATTTTATCAAAAAGTAGAAGAATTCAAAAATTTAGTAATAAAAAAGGAAATATTAGGAAAATGTATTGCATATAGTTATGTAATTAAATTTCAAAAACGAGGATTACCACATATGCATATGTTGTTATTCTTAGATAAAAATGATAAATTTGACATTTCCGAAAAAGTTGAAAAAATAATAAGTGCAGAAATCCCAAATAGAGATATTTATCCAAAATTATATAGTATTGTTAAAAAATTTATGATACACGGTCCCTGTGGTATGCAAAATATAAATTGTCCGTGTATGGATAAAAATACGAAACAATGTACGAAAAATTTTCCAAAAAAATTTAATAATGCAACAACATTTAAATCAAATGGGTATCCACTATACAAACGCAAAAATGATGGCGTCGAAATTACTTTTAAAAATAAATTTACAGAAAGAATTGCAGATAATGGATTCGTTGTTCCTTATAATCCTTACTTATTATTGAAATTTAATGCACACATAAACGTAGAAGTTTGTTCCACTGTACAATGCATTAAATAGTTATTCAAATACTGTTATGAAGGTCATGATTGTCTATACATTAAAATACATCAAGTAAATGTTGATTTTAGATCAGAAAATAAAGACACTTATGAAAATGACAATAGTGAAAATGTTGAATATGAATATGACGAAATCAAACAATACATTAATACACGATATTTATGTCCACCTGAAGCAATGCACAGATTATTAGAATATCCTTTGAATGTTATTCCACGTTCTATAAAACGACTAAGCGTTCATGAAGAGAATCAACAATGATCATGCAAAAAAATGTTGGAACAACATTAACAGCATATTTTGAATTGAATAGAGAAGATTTCAAAGCACGAAATTACTTATATCCAGAAATACCAAATTTTTATACATTTGATGAAAAACTGAAAAAGTGGAATGAAAGAAAAAAAAAGGAAACCAATACTCAGTAGAATGTACTTAGTAAGTCCGAAAGATAGAGAACGTTATTTTATTAGGTTATTACTATTACATGTTAAAGGAGTCACGTTTTTTGAAGCTTTGCGTACTGTTGATGATGTAATGTACAATTCGTTTTATGAGGCAGCTAAGGCAAAACAATTAATTAATGAAGATAAAGAATGGAATAGATGCTTGGAAGAGGCATCTTCAACAGAATTCCCTCATGCTCTTTGTGAATTATTTGCTTTTATTTGCGTATTTCATAATCCTATAAGTGCACGAGATTTATATGAAAAATATAAAGATAAATTTTACCACCCTAAATACAAAAAAAATGTACGTGAAAATCTTGCATTGAATGTTATTAAAAATAATTTACAAGTCAATGGATTTTTATTAAACGATTTTAATTTACCTAACATAAGCACATTTATAGAAGTAGATAATAATAAAACAATTTTAAATCATAATAATTATATTCTTAATGAATTAGAAATGAAAATAAATTCTTTAAATAATAAACAAAGGCAAATATTCGACTCTACACTAAATAGTTTAAACAACCAAAGTAAAGAAAAATATATTTTTATAGATGGACCGGGTGGAAGTGGAAAAAGTTATTTACTTAACGTTTTAATAGCTTATTTTAAATATCATACCATACATTATTTATGTGTAGCTTGGACAGGTATAGCAGCGAATTCATTAGTCGATGGAAAAACCGTGCATACAACATTTAAACTACCGCTAAATATAACAGATTGTACAACTTGTAATGTTAAGCCTCATTCTGTAGAAGGCAAACAATTAAAGGAAACACAAATAGTTATTTGGAATGAAATATCCATGACTTCAGAATTTGCTTTTGAAGCGGTTGATCGTCTTTTTCAAGATTTATGCAATGTAAACCAACCCTTCGGTGGTAAAACTGTAATTATATCAGGAGATTTCAGGCAAATATTACCAGTTGTACGACATGGTAGCCGTATAAACATTATTGAAAATTCACTTAAATTTAGTTTATTATGGCAAAATTTTAAGCAAATGAAGTAAAATGAAAATCTGCGAGTTTCGGATAATGATAATAATTTTAAACAATGGTTATTAGACATCGGAGAAGGAAAACGCCGCGATGATTTTGAAGATGATAATGAAGTAAGTGCTATACCAGATAATTTTAGCATTAAAGAAAATCTTGTTGAAGAAATATTCGGAAAAACAATAAAAATAGACAATACGAATATAACGGAAAAAGTTATTTTGGCTCCTGAAAATAATGATGTTACTGAAATCAATAATGATGTTTTGAATTTAATGGAAGGAAACCATGTTGAATATTTGAGTATTGATACTGCTGAAGATGATAACAAAGAAAATTTAGATATTATGTTACCTACAGAATTTATTAAAGTTAACTCCTAATGGACTTCCACCACATAAATTACATTTAAAAGTAGGGGCTATGATTATACTTTTAAGAAATTCAAATGTCAATAAGGGACTTTGTAATGGAACAAGGTTGATAGTAAAAAAAAAGATTAAATATTCCATTCAAGTGGAATTAGCAACTGGTCAAAACAAAGGTAAATTAGTTTTTATTCCAAGAATAAATTTATCTCCATCTACGAAAGAAATTCCATTCAATATGCAACGAAAACAGTTTCCTATTAGATTAGGATTCGCAATGACTATTAATAAATCACAAGGACAATCTTATAAAAAAGTTGGTGTTTATTTGCCGTCACCAGTGTTCAGTCATGGGCAATTATATGTTGCTCTTTCAAGGACGAAATTTAAAAACAATTTAAAATTATTCTTAGGTGACTACGCTATTGTCAACGGAGAAAATAAAAATGATCAGAACACAATATATACAAAAAACATTGTTTATAAAGAGATATTATAAAGAATATGTCAATATGTATTTTATATTTATGTTTTAGATTAAGTTAATAGTTAAACTCGAAATATAATAAAATATAAGATATTTAATAAAAATAAATATTAACTGACGCTTTCAAAATAGTTTAATATGATGTTGAATCAGCTGTATAAAGGACGCGCTGTTAAATCGGCTGCATAAAGAAACGTGCTGTTGAATCGGCTGCATACAAGGATACGCTATGAAATCGACTACATTAGGGAATGAGCTGTTAAATCGGCTGCAAATAGGGATGCGCTGTAGAATCGGCTGTTTATGGGGATGCGCTGTTGAATCGGCTGCATATTGGGATGCGCTGTTAAATCGACTGCATATTGGGATTCGCTGTTGAATCGGCTGCATATTGGGATGCGCTGTTGAATCGGCTGCATATTGGGATGCACTTTTAAATCGGCTGCATATGGGAATGCGCTGTTTAAACGGCTGCATATTTGGATGCGCTGTTTGATCGGCTGCATATGAGGATATGCTGTTAAGTCAGCTGCATATGGAGATGCGCTATGAGATTTGAAATGTCTAGTCTAAGAATGAGACGTTAAAACATTACATTTAAAAAAAAAATATTATAGCGTCTGGAGCGGAGCCTGTATAAAACATTATAAAAATACGCTCCACTGAAGAATCCAATGTAAAAGTATACAGGCTTGGATAAAACGCTACGTTAGAAAATATATTGACTAAAAAAATGTAGAAATGTAGAAATTAAGGCCCAAGAAAATATAAGGCCCAAGAAAATATAAGGCCCAAAAAATATAGAGACCAAAAAAATATTGCTAAAAAAAAATTAGGGTCCAAGGAAATATAAGGCCCAAAAAATATAGAGACCGAAAAAATATTGGGCCCAAAAAAATATTGAGTCCAGAAAATTATAAGACCCAAAATAATATAAGGCCCAAGAAAGTATAAGGCTCAATAAAATATAAGACCCAAAAAATATAGAGACCGAAAAAATATTGGGCCCAAAAAAATATTAAGTCCAAAAAATTATAAGGCCCAAGAAAGTATTAAGCTCAATAAAATATAAGGCCCAAAAAAATATTGAGTCCAAAAAATTACAAGGCCCAAAAAAATTTAAGGCCCTAAAAGTATAAGACTCAATAAAATATGAGGCCCAAAAAAATATAAGGCCCAAGAAAATATAAGGCTCATTAAAATATAAGGCCCAAAAAAAATAAGGCCCAAAAAATATAGAGACCGAAAAAATATTGGGCCCAAAAAAATATTGAGTCCAAAAAATTATAAGGCCCAAGAAAATATAAGGCTCAATAAAATATAAGGCCCAAAAAAATATAAGGCCCAAAAAAAAGGCCCAAAAAATATAGAGACCGAAAAAATATTAGGCCCAAAAAAATATTGAGTCCAAAAAATTACAAGGCCCAAGAAAATATAAGGCCCAAGAAAATATGAGGCCCAAGAAAATATAAGGCCCAAGAAAATAAAAGGCCCAAGAAAATAAAAGGCCCAAGAAAATATAAGGCCCAAGAAAGACACATTTAAAAAATGCGGAGAACCGGAGAAACGGAGAAAAAAGTGGTTTCACTTTAATATAATATCAGATGTAATGAGAAAAAATTTTCATCTTTTTTATTAAATATAGGAGAAGGAAAAATTAATACTTTTATTAATCCCGAAGAATATAAAACTAATAATATATGTGATACAACTTATAAAGATATAAACAACAATTACAATTTTTCTAAAAATGTTATTTTAACTTCACATAATGAAGATGTAAACATTTTAAATAATAAAATATTAAAATTAATTGATGGTGAAATGATAACTTATTACAGTATAGATCATGCAACTTATAAGGGCGTTGATCAAACTGATGAAAATATTCATTTAAATTATCCTATTGAAATGTTAAATAATATTAGAGAAGGATGACCTCCTCACGAAATTGAATTAAAAATTAACGCAATCATAATGTTAATTAGAAATCTTAGTATAACTGATGAATTATGTAATGGAACTGGATTAAAAATAACTAAATTATTTAAATTTGATATTGAAGCTGAGATTATTAAAGGAAAAAATAAAGGAAATAAAGTTTTTATACCAAAAATAACTTTAAGTTCAAATGAATCGTCTTCTTTGCCTTTTATTTGGAATGCGATTGAAGGTAGATATGTTATAATTGATAATGTAAATGATCAAGAAATGATGGATAGTTTGAATAATAACATTGAAGATTATTTAAATTATGAGGAAAAGTATGAATATTACTTGGAAAATCTTGCTGATAATAATAGTTCACATAATACTGAAATATCTGATTTAAATAATATAATAAATTCATATATGGGTGAAGATAATGAAAAAGTAGAATTTCATAATTGGAAACAAGTACCAGAATATTATAAATATTACACTTATAAAATTATAGAATATGAAATAACATTACATGAACCAATAAATGAATTTTATCTAAATCAAAATTACGAAACATATTCAAGATATTTATTGAACATTGCACACATTTTAAAAAAAATATTATGATATATTTTTTTAAATTTATCAATTATTTTAATTATAAATTTAATATTTTTATAAAATGTTTAATATTTTATTAAGATTAAATTTTATGAAAAAAATTTTGATATATTTCTGAAATGTAAAATTAAGTAAAAAGATATCAAACAGGAATTATAACAAAATAATCCTTTAAATCTTAAATATCTTAAATATACATTTAGATATATCAAACATTATGTTGAATTAATATAATAAAATAATTAAAAAATATTTTTTTCAATATTTAATGTAATATTCACATAAAATATTATACATTATATAAAACTATTGATAATTAATAATCGAAAAATTTTGATATATTTATAAAATGTAAGATTAAGAAAAAAGATATCAAACAGGAATTATGACAGAATAATCCTCTAAATCTTCAAAATCTCAAGTATACATTTAAATATATCAAATAATACTATTGAAAAATTTTACTAAAAAATTTATAATTTAAAAATATTTCATTACAAATTTTCTTTTTCATTAATATTCATTATATATTGAAAATTAATAATAATAATAATAATAATAATATAAATTGAGAAAAAGCGAAAATATTTATAAATCTATTCTATATATATATATATGGGTGATTCTCTGACTAATCACCTGACGAAAAATTTTTTTTTGCTGAAAATTTTTTTACGTATTCTCCTCTAGTCCAGAAATTTTCCTGAACTTTTTCAGATTTTTTCAAAGCTTATTTTTGGAGCAATACAACATCAAAGTTGGGCTGTTCCATGATTTTTTCGATTTTTGACATTTTTCAATTATTTCTTGCTCCACAAATAAGCATTTTTTGCTATATATTTATAAATACTTTTTTCTAAGAAATTTTATGAATTTTCAGAAAAAAATATTTCTTTAGTCATATAACCACATTAGAAGTTGAATATGTCAAATTTAAATTTTAAAATCTTAGAATTTGAGAGTTCGATCACTCCAATGAACACCAAAAAATTCATGGAGATAGATTTTTTTAGTACAAAACCATTTGTATATGTTCCAGAATAGCAATCAAGCCCTATTTCCAGCTAAAAATTAAAGTAGCAATCAAATTAAGCTATAAATCACGTAAATTGGCTATATGACCTATATAATAATGTATTTGGCTATTCGAGTCATCATAAAAAAATTCATACCAATGAATTTCCTTAGTACAAAAGTATTTACTTTGGTCTTAGAATGGTCATTCAATTTTACTTTCTGCTAAAAATAAGAATAGCATTAAAATCATACCAAGTCATATAAATTGATCATTTAGCTTTTTAAATGACAATGTTTCATCTTCAAGACAGAGATTTGAATCAAGATTCATGAATATACATTCTTAATAAATAAAACAAATGATCTGTGAAGAACCTAGCGTTAATTCATATAGCAGAATTATTCAATTTTTTAAAAACCCAAAATTAGTACATCGACCATTGACTAAATTCAACTTTTAGGCTATAACAAAAAATTATAAAAAGGAAATATAATACTAACTCAGTTATAAATATGGTACATAAAATATGTGTAGTATACATTAAAAGATGAACTTTATCAAACATGAAATTTTATCAAAAATAGTTCGTTGAGCTAACATTGATTATTTCAAATTCTTTATAAGGGTTGTACCAAATAACTATTCAATTTTCATTTATGGTCTGCATCCATTTCAAATTATTTTTTAATGCTATATCCTTTTATAATCTTAACCTGGAAATCAAATAAAAATGATCACAAAGTATACAGCTTTTATTTTCCAAATGTCCAAGTATTACCTTAAAAAAATGTATACTTATCTAAAGTCCAGCAAATTTCAAATTACAAATACAGAATTGTTTGTAATTAAAGACAAAAGTATTCACAAGGAATGGTCCAATATATTAGTATCGTGTATTGTTGAAAAATAATTTTCTTATCTTTAGTTGATAAGACGTATAAATATTATTATGCATTTACCATTCCATAAACTGATTTCATCGTATTTCTCATAATACAAGATGATTCGAATCAAAGTTATTGTTAAATAGAATGAAGATGCACTTGCACGATATTGAATATGATAAAGAATAGCAAATTCCAAATTACAAACACATAATTGTTTGTAATTACAGACTATATATCAAATGCAAATATTGTTGAACAATAATTTCCTATCTCTAATTTGAAAAATATATAAATATAATTCTGCATCAACACTTAATCATATTTTGTATAATAGAAAATAATTCAAATGAGAATTCTTGTGAAATTAAAGATATTATTCAATAATTTCAATTCATGTATTTTATGTTGATTTTATAGCAACCTTCATACTCACTGTAAATATATATATATACATAATATAAAAATCAACTATTATTTTCAGCCTATATATCATTCAATTAAACATAGTAATAGCTTATACTCAAGTGACAACCTATACTTGAGTAATGTTTCTAAATTGATGTTAAATTTCTCGAAAACAAAGTATCAAGCAATTTTATAATTTATTTATGTTTGTAATCGGTAATAATCATACTACATTGTTGGGGCTTTGCTATTTGGTTGTGTTTAAACAAATCTAAGGCTGGAATTTATAGACCCAACTCAAGTAACGACTCAACTCTAACATTAGTGTTACTTGAGTATCAATATTACTTAAGTAACGTTTTTAAATTTGAGCCAAACACACCTGTTTTATTTTATGTCTTATGACTGATTGTAACAACGTCTAAATGCAGTAGAATGAATAACTACGAGGTAAGCAAAATAATTAATTATTTATCAGAATAAAAGTTGATAGTATATTGTGGATAATCTGCTTATAGAGGTTGTTATGAATAGTCATGAAACATAAAATTAAACAGATGTTTGGCTCAAATTTATAAACGGTACTTAAGTAAAATTAATACTCAAGTAACAATGTTGCTTGAGTTGAGCCACTGTTTTAGTTAAGTATATAAATTTCAACTAGGAGTGATTCTACAGTAACAAAAAAGTATTAAGTCTACTGTTTATGACAAATTTCTATGTTGATTTTATCGACATTATAGACCGTTATTACCGATAATAATTATCTGTATCCATTTCGCATGCTATAGCGCAATCGTGCAAAACAGTTATGCGAACATACGTTGAGTTCCTTATTTTAGTGTGTATTTCGTGGCGAGCATGTTTTTTATAGTTGAATTTCTTATCTATATGCGTCGATATATGGAGGTTCATAACAATGTAATCAAGGCCTTATGAAAAAGTTAATAAGAGTGTGGAAAGAGACAGAGATAATTTATTTACTCCTTAGTGTTCGTTAACATCTTATCATAATTATTTTTTTAAAGATTATTATAATTATTATAAGATGTCAGATAATGAGAAAATTGAACATTTTGTTAAAAAAAGAAAAATTGATGAAAAACATTCTACATCTGATGACAAAAATAAAAGTACTAAAGTTGGATACAATAGATGTAGGAAACCCCTAAATATCACTGAGGTTTGCAAAACAACAAATCTCAAAAAAACTTCAAAAGCCCTTGTAAATGTGTTTAATTTAAAATACAAAATTTCTCCACCGTTATCAACAAGTGACAGATTATGTTATAAGTGTTTACATAAAATACGAGAAATGTGTGCATCACCAGATTCTAGTTCTCAGAGTGAGTAACCTGAAAATATCTATGTAGTAAGAGTAAATTATTATTTCAATATTGTTGTTCATGATTCACATATTTATATAGGTGCAAGTCAGAAATCACTTTCAGAGAATTTAGATAATTTAGAGATTTTAGAAGAATTAATTGAAGATGAAGTAAAAACAACAACATTACCTGTGGATGAAATTAAACGTCTAAGGGATGTTATTGAAAATATGAAAATAAAATATAATAATGAAAGCACAACCAAACAGAAGAAATTGGAAATTCTAAGTTTACTACCCTTAAGTTGGAGTTATAAGGATATTCAAGAATACTTCAATGCATCAGAGTACATGATCAAGTTGTCGAGACAGTTACTCACTAAAATAGGACCACTGTCAGAGCCTTTATACTCAAAAACAGGTATATTAATATAATAAAATAGAATTTGTAATAATACCTCGCATGACAAATGTAAAATGTTTCAAATAATTTTCATCCGCTGAGACATTTTGAAACATTTTTAAAGATAAAATATTTTCATTGAGTTGGATATTATAAAATAATATGACTTTTAAAATTTTTTATCATACTAGATATTTTATTTTGAATTCATAATAGGAAAGACTCTCTCGAATGAAATAAAAAATACTGTAATAAATTTCCACGGAAGTAAAGATAACACTTACATTTTGCCTGGTGTAAAAGACTGTATTAAATGTAAAGATCTAGAAGGAAATCCAATCACCGAGCAAAAACGTCTCATACTGTGTTCTTTAAAGGAGTTATATTATTTATTCATAAAAGCTTATCCAGATTTTTCTATTGGTTTCTCTACCTTTGCGAAAATCCGACCAAAGTACTGTTTAATAGCTGGAAGTAGTGGAACTCACTCAGTCTGTGTTTGCTCAATCCATCAGAATGTGAAATGATTAATATCAGGTATGAAATGATGTAAAATGAATACAAAAATTTTTTTTATTATCATATAATACGTATTTTTTATCATAGGTTGTTCTTTACCAAAATTAACACAGAACTCTGAATTTGAATTTAAAAATTATAAAGATGTGCTAAAATTTATTATTTGTGATATTGCAAGTTCCAAGTGTTATTTGGGTGAATGCCAGAACTGTCCTGGTACAAGTAGATTGAGAAATCATTTAACAGAAATATTTTTCGATGCAGATATTGAAGAAATAAGTTATTCCCAATGGATATCTACTCCTATTACTACGTTGAAAAATATGACAGATAATGTAATAGATTTTATTGATCAATTTTGTGAACAAATAAATGAATTATTGTGTCATGCATTCATTTCCACACAACAATCTGACTTTTTTAAAAAGTTAAAAAATTCATTGCAAGATGATGAAATGATAATCAATGTAGATTTTGCTGAAAACTATGCATTTGTTGTGCAGGATGCACCCCCTGGATTCCACTGGAATAACAATCAAGCTACTGTATTTGTGGCTTTTATGTATTATAAGAGCAAAGGAGAAATTGAGAAAAAAGGATTTGTAGTTATTTCTGATAACTTAACACATGATACAGTAGCGGTATACACATATCAGCAATTGTTGATTGAATATGTCAAGAATAATATGCCAGTGAACGAAATTCATTATTATAGTGATGGTGCACCACAACAATCCAAAAATTTTAAAAATATATTGAATATCTATCATCATTATGAAGATTTCAAAATAAAAGCAGTCTGGCATTTCTTTCCTACAGCACATGGAAAAGGTGCATGTGATGGAGTTGGAGGTGCAGTAAAAAGAGTTGCCGCAAAAAGCAGTTTGAGATTACAGCCAATCATATAATGCAACAGCAGTTGCATTATATGATTGGCTTGAATCTAAAGGTAATTTCCAGAATATAGAGTTTAGATTTTCTCCTATTCAAGAATATGAAAAGAATTGTCGTGTGCTCAAAAGAAGATTTCAAAATAAGAGTCGAGTCAAAGATTTACAAAAAAACATTATATTGCTCCATCAGAATATAGAATAAGGCATAAGATTTTTTCAAATAGCGAAGAGGATAAAGAGACAGTAATTCTTAAGTGAATTAGATCTTTTCAATCTTTTGGAATAAACTTTTACATTGTATCATATTAACATCTCAATAAATTGATATATTAATATGAACCTATATTCAGAAAAATTTAAATATTATTTTACATCTTTTGATCAACAAAAATAATTTGTATTTTATTTAACCCACGTCACTTTATCTCAATTCATTTATCTCATATTCCAAGCTAAGATTATTTATTTCTTACACTAACCTATCTTTTTTAATACAATATTCATTTTAATATTTTTGAAATAATAGGTCAATAATAAAATCTGTTTAATTTTATGTTTCATGACTATTCATAACAACCTCTATAAGCAGATTTTCCACAATATATTATCAACTTTTATTTTAATAAATAATTAATTATTTTGCTTACCTCGCAGTTATTCATTCTACTGCATTTAGACGTTGTTACAATCAGTCATAAAACATAAAATTGAAGAAATGTGTTTCGCTCAAATTTATCAACATAAAATGCATGAATTGAAATTATTGAATAATATCTTTAATTTCACAAGAATTCTCATTTGAATTATTTTCTATTATACAAAATATGATGAAGGCAATTGGTGAAGTGTTGATGCAGAATTATATTTATATATTTTTCAAATTAGAGATAGGAAATTATTGTTCAACAATATTTGCATTTGATATATAGTCTGTAATTACAAACAATTATGTGTTTGTGATTTAGAATTTGCTATTCTTTATGATATTCAATATCGTGCAAGTGTATTATAAGAAATACGATGAAATCAGTTTATGGAATGGTAACCCTACTGAAAAATATATATGAGATCTCATATGAGATCTCACATGGGATCTCATATGAGATCTCATTTATATTTTACATTTTCAACCCTCCTAAAAAATATATATGAGATCTCATATGAGATCTCACATTCGATCTCAAATGAGATCTCAGATGCGATCTCATATGCGATCTCATATCAGATCTCATATGAGATCCCGTATGAGATCTCATATGAGATCTCATATGAGATCTCATATAGATTTTTCAGTAAGGGTTGAAAATATAAAGTATACATGAGAACTCATACGAGATCTCATATGAGATCTCATATGAGATTGTAATATGAGATCTCATGCGAGAACTCATATGAGATCGCATGTGAGATCTCATATCAGATCTCATTTATATTTCTTAGTAGGGTTGAAAATAGAAAATATATATGAGATCTCATACGGGATCTCATATGAGATCTCATATATATTTTTTAGTGGGGTTGAAAATGTAAAATATAAATGAGATCTCATATGAGATCTCACATGAGATCTCATATGAGTTCTCGTGCCAAAATCTCATGTGCGATCGCATGTGAGATCTCATATATATTTTTCAGTAGGGAAATGCATAATAATATTTATACGTCTTATCAACTAAAGAAAAGAAAAATATTTTTCAACAATACACGATACTAATATATTGGACCATTCCTTGTGAATACTTTTGTCTTTAATTACAAACAATTCTGTATTTATAATTTGAAATTTGCTGGACTTTAGATAAGTATACATTTTTTTAAGGTAATACTTGGACATTTGGAAAATAAAAGCTGTATACTTTGTGATCATTTTTATTTGATTTCCAGGTTAAGATTATAAAAGGATATAGCATTAAAAAATAATTTGAAATGGATGCAGACCATAAATGAAAATTGAATAGTTATTTGGTACAACCCTTATAAAGAATTTGAAATAATCAATGTTAGCTCAACGAACTATTTTTGATAAAATTTCATATTTGATAAAGTTCATCTTTTAATGTATACTACACATATTTTATGTACCATATTTATAACTGGGTTAGTATTATATTTCCTTTTTATAATTTTTTGTTATAGCCTAAAAGTTGAATTTAGTCAATGGTCGATGTACTAATTTTGGGTTTTAAAAAAATTGAATAATTCTACTATATGAATTAACGCTAGGTTCTTCACAGTGCAATCTGCGATTAACATCGACTCACATGAGTCTATGGTGCCACCCAGCACCCCTATCTTGTCTGTGGGTGACCTCGCAGACGGGATAACAAATGATACGGTAAGTGTAAATAGAATGGAGGCTATGAAATCACTGGACGGAGAAAGTTAAGTATCTTTTACAAAGTTATTAAGAGAACAGCTTCAGAAAAATAGACGCTGCTGTAGCTAGGATGGAGCGTATAAAACTAGAACAGAAAAACTTGAATTCTAAAGTTGTCAGTGACATGGTAGTCATCAGGGAGGCATTAGAATATTCATGGGATTAATGTGATAGAATGGATGTGGAATTGAAGAGGTTAGCAGAGACTCTCTTGATAAACGGCCAAAAAAGAAAGAGGGAGACGACTAGTGCCAGTCCTGATCAGGTCTCTGCCTTTAAAAGGGTAGATGATGGATCTGGATGGGTGAAGGTTGTTTCTAAAAGAAAACAGGAAGTACGGACTAATAGAATGGTTGACACTACACCAGTACAGGGACAGACGCCAGCAAACGGACAGACCGCGACTGCACCAGGGACAGGTAACAGTAAGAAAAAGAGAAAGAAAAACAACAAAGAGACAGCAGAGAGACAAATGGCACAGGGAAGCAGAGTAAGCGCCGTACTTGTTAAACCATCACAGGGACAGACTTATGCTGACACGTTGAAAAAACTCAAAACGGAGGTCAACCCTGAGGCTGTGAATGTACAGATTCAGGGTTGCCGTAAGACCAAGGACAACGGACTGTTACTACGCCTGCGTTGCGAGACAGAGGACGAAAGGAATTTCCAGGAAAAGCTGCGGCAGATCCTGGGAACAGACGGAGCAGTTAGGGACATGACACCTGCGACACAGCTGGAGATACATGATTTCGACTGCACTACTGAGGCTAAGGACGTGACTGAAGCTATTAGACGGGTGACAGAGACTAACATAGATCCTAAGCCTCACATCTTTGGCCCAAACAGCCAGGATGTGTGCATGGCGGTGTGCGAGGTGGATAAAGGCACAGCACAACGTCTGCTTCAAATGGGTCGAATGAAAATTGGCTGGATGAACTGCCGCATAAGACGGAGACTAACGATAAAGAGGTGCTATCGATGTTTTGGCTACGGACACACACGTAAAGACTGTAAAGGACAAGACAGAAGCGGACGCTGTTGGCGGTGCGGTATGACTGGTCATATCGGTAAGAACTGCGCTGCTCAGAATTTGGTTTGCTACCTCTGTACAGATGCAAAATACAAAGAACGGACACATAGACTAGGATCTGGAGCGTGCACGGTATTCCGTACCGCGATAGAGGAACAAAAAAGACAGATCTCGACATGACGAAAGTACTACAAGGCAACTTACACAGATGTGAGGCAGCACAGCTGCTGCTGTCTTAAATTGCGACAGAGAGGACGCGGACGTACTAATACTAAGCGAACAGTACAGAAACCCACACACGAAAATGTGGTTCTCGAACACTTCGGGTACGTCGGCCATATGGGTTAGGAGGGCGAACGCAAAGAAGGATACAGTCACTGGCAAAGGGGATGATTACGTTTGGGTAAGGGTGAGCACGGTCACTTACGTCAGCGTCTACCTTCCCCCAAACTGTACGGCTGGGGAATTTGAAAAAAAAGTGACAGAATTGGAGGATTGTCTCAGAGATCTCCCGGGAGATCTCGTCGTTGCCGGCGATCTTAACTCCAGAGCGATCGAGTGGGGGATGGACACGACTAACAAACGGGGACGACTGTTGCTGGAAATGGCCGCAAGGCTAGGGCTAGCAGTAGCAAATACGGGACGGACCCCAACATACAGAAGAGAGGGTTTCGGCTTCTCTATACCGGACGTGACGATGGTAACAGAGGACGTTTTGTCACAAATAAGAGGATGGCAGGTGATCGAAGACTTTACAGCCAGCGATCATCAATATATCGTCTTTGAAGTGACAAGCGAAACACAGATGACCCAAGACAAATATACGAGGCCGCAAGGCTGGAACTATAAGAAACTGGACAGGGCATTGATTCTAGAGATGCTGCTTAGAGCAGCAGTACCCTCTGAAAACGTTCCCAACGACTTGATGGACAAACAGAGGACAGATTATATAGTGGACAAGACAATGAGACTGATAACGCACCTTTGCGAGTCTACTATGCCTAAAAGATGCTCTAGACCAAATAGGACAGCATCTTACTGGTGGACGGACGAGATCGCTCAACTTAGGAAAGACTGTATCAAACATAGACGAAGACTGACTAGAGGAAGGAAGAAACAAGACGCAGACGTAGACTCACTCACAGCGGCATATAAAGACGCACGAAAGAGACTGACAATCGCTATAAAGGACAGCAAAAAGCGTTGCTGGAGACAAATGTGTGAGGAGGTGGAACGAGATCCATGGGGCATGGGCTATAAATTCGTAACCCAGAAGCTTGGAGCTCTTAGACTGCCTCAACAGATGGACAAACAAACTATGGGAACGATAGTGGAGGGGCTTTTTCCCAATCAACCTGTGACGGAGGGGCCAGTCGACTATCGCGACCTAGCAGTCCCGGAATTCACGGAGGAGGAGCTTATCGCGGCAACTTCCTCGTTGAAGTCCGGGAAGGGGCCAGGACCGAACGGGATTCCAGGAGAGATTCTCCGGCAAGTGGCAACTCACAGGCCGAGAATTCTACTTGACATGTATAATAACTGCTTACGGACAGGGACGTTTAGCACGCAATGGAAGAAGGCCAGACTGGTTCTCCTATATGAAGGAAAAGGAGAATCATATGCACCAACTTCCTACAGGCCTCTGTGCCTTTTAGATGCAGCGGGAAAAGTTTACGAACTACTACTCAAGAGACGGCTGACTGACGCTATAAATGCCGCTGGGGGTCTTACTGACAATCAGCATGGTTTTCGGAAGGGACGATCGACTATCGGCGCAATCAGGGAGGTCATAAAAACCTCTCAGCGCACTAGACAAATATGTCATGGAGCAAGACCTATAGTACTGTTGGCAACACTGGACGTTAGAAACGCCTTCAACTCCGCCAGGTGAAGCGATATCCTTGAGGCTCTAGAAGGCTTCGGGGTGCTGTTTTACTTGATAAGGGTTGTGACAGACTATCTACGGGACAGACAAATAATGTACGAAACTACTGAAGGACGGATAGAGAGACCGATAACAGCCGGGGTCGCACAGGGATCCATATTAGGTCCTGACTTTTGGAATGTTGACTATGACAGCTTACTCAGACTAGAGATGCCCCTGGGCGCCTCACTTGTCGCCTACGCCGATGACGTGGTGGCAGTGATCGTGCAAAGGAACATCGAGGTAGCTCAACTAACACTTAAACAGGTCATGAGACGAGTAAATAGATGGATGACAGCTCACGGACTAAAACTGGCAATTGCAAAGACGGAACTGATAATACTGACAGGAAAAAGAATACAAACGCGTATTCCAATGGACATAGGGACTGTAAGGACGGAGACCAGAGGAAGTGTTAAGTATCTGGGGGTGACCCTAGATACGAAACTTTCGTTCTGGCCACACATACAGAAGACGGCCGAAAAGGCGGCGGCAAGAACATCTGCACTCAGCCGTCTGATGGCAAACACATATCGACCGAAACAGGAGAAAAGACGATTACTGATGACGACCACCCACTCAATCATCTTATACGGGGCGGAAATATGGGCTGACGCGCTTGAAGTGCGAAAGTACCGCAAACGACTGTTGGACGTACAGAGACAGGGGGCGCTGAGGGTCGCGTGCGCCTACAGAAAGGTATCCGCGGAGGCCGTACTGGTAGTGGCGGGCATGATTCCCGTAGATCTTCTAGGGCATGAGCGCAAGCGGATCTATGAAAAAAGCGCCGACCTAGGACGGAAAGAGGCGGTGGTTCATAAAAGGCAAAAGACTTTGACACTATGGCACGAACGATGGACGGAGGACAGTGATTCAAATTGGACGAGACGGATTAATCAGGGATTTGCAACCTTGGACAGAACGGACGTTCAGAGAAGTAGATTTTTACCTAACGCAACTTCTGACTGGACATGGATATTACAGACATGACTTGTACAAAATGGGAAAAGTAACAAGTGCGGATTGCTTATACTGTGGATATGACAGAGACGACGTGGAGCACACATTTTTCGAGTGTAACCGTTGGACAACTGACAGACGTCGACTAGAAGCCAAGATTGGCAGCATCTCACCAGACAACATTGTGGCAAAGATGCTGCAAAACAGAGAGGGCTGGAAATCAGTGGCGGTCTTTGCTGATTACGTGCTTAAAAGTAAGACAGAAGAAGGATGTCTGAAATGAGACATTGGAAAAGATGATATGATGAATGAATGACGCAGGGAGAGCAGAAATGTTCTTTGGGCTCAGCGACCCCACGTACCCGAGCAAAGGTAAAAATGTGAAGAAGTGAGAATGCGGAATCGTCGTAACGCAGGGAGAGCGAAAAAAAAAAGCTCTTTGGGCTTAGCAGACCCACGTACCCGAGCTTAAGTGTGTCGTGAGTGTGTGTATATGCGCGTGTAAAAGGGATAACGCAGGGAAAGCAGAAATGCCTTTCGGGCCCAGCGAACCCACGTACCCGAGCTTTAGAGAGAATGGTGTAAATGTAATAACGCAGGGAGAGCAGAAATGCTTTTTGGGCGCAGCGACCCCACGTACCCGAGCTTTAGTAATAAAGGTGTGAATGTAATGACGCAGGGAGAGTAGAGATGCTCTTTGGGCCCAGCAACCCCACGTACCCGAGCTTCAGTGAAAATGGAGTGAATAATAACGCAGGGGGAGCAGAGATGCTCTTTGGGCATAGCGAACCCACGTACCCGAGCTTAAGTGTAAATGATAGAGTGAATGAGTATGTTTGTGAAAGTGAATAAGTTAGACAGAGAAAACAGAACGGACAAACGTGACAAACAGTAGACTAAGACGGCCCTGCAGCGGCGAAGTAATGCTAACGCAGTTCTACGTTGCAGACGGACAGAGGTGGATGTTACCGCTCTTCTGGGTGCGCATCGATGGCATCTTCTTGCCTTCGATTCGATTCTCACTCAGAGGAGACTAGGGGGCTTAGACGGTCCCTTTCGTCATGGATGCCCTGGGGGTAATTTAAGGCACTTATTGTGGCTCTTACCATCTCCCGCGCTGACAGGCACAGGAACCCGTTTTACCGGTGGAGGAAACTCGCAGCTGAATATCAGGCTGTGACTTTCCCTACTGATGGTCTGGTTTAGGCAGATTTTGCCTTTTTTTAACCACCTTAAAAAAAAAAAAAAAAAATAATAATAATAATAATAATAATGATAATGATAATGATAATGATAATAATGATAATAATAATAATAATAATAATAATAATAATAATGATAATAATAATAATAATAATAATAATAATGATGATGATGATGATGATGATGATGATGATGATGATGATGATGATGATGATGATGATGATGATGATGATGATGATGATGATGATGATGATAATGATAATAATAATAATAATAATAATAATAATTTTTTTAACCTTCGATTTGTGTTAGTGTGACGATAAAAATCTGCAAACAGACTGCCGGGAGTTTCTTGGGCCTGGAAAAAGATACAGGCGGAAGAAAAACCACGGTTTGTGAGGGGTTACTAGTTCACGTCTAGCGACCCTCTAAAAATCGCATTTCCCTTACCCACGAATGACAAGTTATTTGTTGAGGAAGGGATACTCCAACTTGACCACTTAGGGCGTTTTCCCACCCCGGGATCTTTTTATCACATTACTTCAGGGTGGCGCCGGTCTTTGATCGTTTCAGATCTTTTTCTCCTGGTTTCTTTGGTATTTGACTAGATTCGTTTCCTTGACCTACAAGGTGTATAAAAAATAAATCTAACGCTTATCATTCTCACATGCATGCATTGTCACGCGCGTGAAGAAAAACTAAAGTTTCGAGTAAAGTCCGGTGACTCTCTCCCGCGACATACATTCTTCGGGAGTGCAAAGGGACGCTCCAGGAGGGTCGGCTTTGTTTTCCATCAAAACATCCATACTTCCGTCAATCGCATAATTATGAAGGTAACATCTATCTACAGGACTGGCTCTGTAAAGGGGAGCAAAATCAGTTTTTCCTAAATCAGTCTTATCTCTCGTGGACTGGAATTGGTCTTATGCCCCACGTGGGGCTAGCCTATCTATCGCGTCTGACTCACACTTACTCTCGGACGTACGCGGTATATTTACGTATGTGGAGAGAGCGACCCGCAGGCCCACTAACCTCCCGCGACAGTCACACTTCAGCATAAAATCTCGCTTTTACGCATTTTCACACATTTATATGGTGCACGATTTGGTTTTCTTATTTAAAAGGAATCCTCGTCGTCACCCTCGTACCCCGAATCCATGGGACCGGCTAATGTTTCTTGGTTATGTAGAAACGTCAGCTTGGCTGAAGTGGTATCATTCGTACTTTGATCAATTTTCCTATCTGATTTTCCTATGATGATGATGATGATAATAATAATCCTCTGCATGTTGCTAAGCTCCTCCGCATGTTGCTGACCTCCTCCGCATGTTGCTAAGCTCCTCCGCATGTTGCTGACCTCCTCCGCATGTTGCTGACCTCCTCCGCATGTTGATGACCTCCTCCGCATGTTGCTGACCTTGTAAGTGTCCACCTACGATGTGGTGGCGGGGCGGAGGCCTAAGCACGATCCAGATATCGCTAGAAATCCTTAGGGATGGCTAAGGATATCTGGATGATTGCGTAAGCACTTCCGCTTTACGGAACTGCCAATCCTTTGAAATTTTGTGTTCGTATTTACGTGTACTAAGAAGCAACACAGTATGGGTGGATGTATGAATGAGCTGCGGCTGCCGACCAATGGATATTTCCGTCAGACTACGGGGGTTGTACGTTAATGGTGACTAGCTGACATCTGTTTAGTAATAAGAAGAAAGAAGAAGACCCAAAGACGAAGACTCGCTCGATTCAGGAAATAATTCTGAACCGCAAGCTCTTCCTTAGAAGGGCCGAGCTGAGGGAGAAGAGAACGAGTCATTTGAGACCGTCAAGAGTCGTCAGGATGTTAGGGCTGCAAAAAAGCAGGAAAAGCAGAAGCTGAAACAACAAACACTGCAGCGGCAACGAACGCAACAACAGCAGCAGCGATCGCAGCAGCCCAACATCAAACCACCGGCGGCCAGAACATCGGCTATTGTTACCGAGCAGCCTGCACAACAGCTGCCAAAGAAGAAGAAAAAAAGGAGGAGGAAGACAAAGAAAAGATCGACTGCCGTCCTTATTAAACCAGGAGAAGGAAAGTCATACAGTGACATTCTCAGCAGTATCTGCCAGGATATTATTGATCAGAGCCCAACGACCAACATCAAAGGGATTAGGAAAACCAGGGCCGGTGATGTCCTGATTGAGTTGGGCTCCGCTAAGGGACTAGAGACTTTTAGCAATTTCCTGAAAAGGACAGTCGGTGAATCGGGCAGCGTAAAGGAAATGTGCCCTGAGGAAGCGGTCAAAATTAGAGACATCGACTGCCTAGCCACAGTAGATGAAGTAAGGAAGGCTGTTGAAGCTATCTTTACTGAAAACAACAATGAAATAGGGGAGTTCAGTGTCTCGCTTACCGACCCCAACAGCAGAGCGCCTCGCCTGACCATTGTAGAGATGGGACAAGACCAAGCGGCGTTTTTGCTCGCAAGAACGAAAATAAAGATCAGCTACGCCAACTGCCGTATCAGAAGTTGGCAACGGGTTCAGCGCTGTTTTAGGTGCCTGAACTACGGTCACCAGGCGCGTGACTGCCGAGGACCTGACCGTAGCAAGATGTGCTACAAGTGTGGCAAAGAGGGCCACAAGGGATCGGCCTGCAAGGCTGCTGATGCTCAGTTCATTCTATGTACCGAGCGAGAAGTAGACCCTGTGGAACGAAAACACATCCCTGGATCAGGTTAGTGCAAAGTCTTTCGCGAGACTCTAGACCGATTCCAAAAACAACGCTAATGATGGGCCGCATAACGGTCCTTCAAGCTAACTTACACAGAAGTGACGCAGCTAACCGCCTTCTGACTCAAATTATATATGAGACAAAGGCTGATGTGCTCTTCATAAGCGAGCAGTACACAAACTTGCCCAAGGAGACCTGGTTTAGAGACAAGTTCGGCACTGCAGCGATCTACGTAGACCCAAATAACATCAGAGTAGACGCAGATGGAGCTGGAGAAGACTTCGTATGGGTCAAAAGCAGAAACGTTACATTTGTGAGCTGTTATTTTACACCAAACACAACAGCAGACACATTCAGGCGACGTCTGGATCTGCTAGAAGACACTGTCCTCAGAATGGAAGGCGACGTCGTCGTCGCAGGAGACTTTAACGCGAAAGCGTTGGAGTGGGGAATGCCACTGAAGGACAGCAGAGGAGAATACATCATGGAGATGGCAGACAGACTCGGCCTAACAGTGCTAAACATCGGAAGCACTACAACATTCAGACGAGGGGCTAGCGGTACGATTCCTGACGCGTCTTTCGCATCAGAAAATCTTTCACGTAAGGTGTCAGATTAGAAAGTGCTGGAGACATACAATGGAAGTGACCACCAGTACATCACATTTCAAATCTATGATAGATCCCAATCATCGAGGCGAAATGTGGCTAGGCCAGTCAGATGGAACGTTGCCAAGCTAGACTCTGAGAAACTTGTCCAAGTACTGCAGCAAGGATTCGACAATCAACCGGATGCGACAATTGCCACTGAAAACGTCGACGCTGCGGAGGTTCTCGTGAAAGAGACGATGAGTCTCATTCACAGAGCCTGTGATGCATCTATGCCGCGTAAGGGATCGCAAAATCATAAGCGTCCAGCGTATTGGTGGAACGACGAAATCGCAAGAACCAGGTCAGAAGCTCTCAGCCTCAGAAGATCATCACAGAGAGCAAGAAAGAAGAACTCACCAGAAGCAGATCTTTTGTCTGCACAATACAGAGACGTGCATAGACAGCTTCGTAAGAAGATCAATCGAAGCAAAGCACAATGCTGGAAGGACCTGAGCGAAGACGTCAACAAAGAGGTATGGGGAATGGCTTATAAGATAGTGACGATAAAGCTCTTCTGCGCTTCCCCTACGTTGCCATTCGAAGAAGAGACCATGGCAACATTGTTCACCACCTGTTTCCTACACATCCACCGCTCAAAGAACGGGAGAATTTAAAATAACCTGTTAAGACCCCGCTCTTTACAAGCGGAGATTTACAGATCGCTGCCAGAATGATGAAGAACAAAAAGGCACCTGGCCCTGACGGAATACCATCCGAGGTCCTTAAATGCATAGCGGTGAAAGCGCCATCTCTTTTGTTGAACATCTACAACGCGTGCCTCCAGACGGGTGTGTTTAGCACCCCCTGGAAGATTGCACGTCTTGCGCTGATCAACAAAGAAAAGGGAGGTGATCCCCGGCATCCATCGTCCTACAGGCCACTGTGCATGTTGGACGAAGTAGGGAAGCTATACGAGAGGCTGCTAAAACCGCGATTACAAGGAGCCGTGCAGGCGGCTGGCGATCTCGCCGACAACCAGTACGGCTTTAGGAAAAGGCGGTCTACCGTTAATGCAGTAGAAGAGGTAGTGAATGTAGCGAGAGAAGCATGGACTGGAAACCATCATTCCTGTCTGATCGCGTTCCTCGTTATGTTAGATACGAAAAACGCTTTCAACTTGGCAGGATGGCCTGACATCCTTGCTGCGTTAAAAGAGTTTAATGTACCAGAATACCTTATGCAAGTGATACGTGACTACCTAAAAAACCGTATTCTCCGCTATGAGACAAGGAAAGGACCTCAGCACAGGCGTAGCACAGGGGTCAATATTCGTCACCGCGAAAAACGCGAAAATTGCGCAGCACATACTGCATACGGCGATGAAAAGAATCTCCGGATGGATGGTGAAACGTGGTCTCGAATTAGCGATGGCCAAGACAGAAATAGTGCCCTTAACCTGGAAACACATTAACATCGAGTTTCCCATGACAGTAGGCACAAACGTAGTGCAGACAACGAGGGAAGTAACGTATCTCTGCATGAAGCTAGATGCAAAACTAACCTTTCTGTCGCACTTGAAATACCTCGCCAACAAAGCGATAAAGAGAACGTTGCACTTAAGTCGTCTTATGGCCAACACCAGTGGCCCAAAATCAAGCAAACGACGACTTTTAATGTCAGTTACAACGTCCATCTTATTGTACGGCTCCGAAATATGGGCCGACTCAATGAGAAAAAAGACGCACCAGAAAACATTAGCTTCTGTTCAAAGGAGAGGGGCTCTCAGAGTCACCAGCGCCTATCGCACTGTCTCGGGACCCGCGGTATTAGTTATCGCAGGAATTATCCCTATCGAATTACAGGCATTAGAACGCAAGCGAACCTACGAACGGAAGAAACAGGAACAAGAAACTGCAATAATCCAGAAAGAAGAAAGACAGGTAACCATGGAAACCTGGCAAGAAACATGGAATGAGGAGGAAAAAGGCCGATGGACCAAGGCACTCATTAAGGAACTGGCTCCATGGGTTGAAAGTAAGCACAGGGAGGTAAACTATTACCTCAACCAGTTTCTCAGTGACCACGGGTATTTCTGCTCCTATCTCAGTAAAATGGGAAAGGCTCAGGACCCGGACTGCATCTTCTGTTTTGCTGATCGCGACGATGCGTATCATACGTTTTTCGTCTGCCAATGGTGGAACGAAGAAAGACGCCAGGTCGAGGAAATATTCGGACGACTAACGCCGGAGACAATTATGAGCGAAATGATCTCGGCTGAAGAAAAATGGGATGCTATGACACTTTTTGTCGAAAGCGTCCTTAGACAGAAGAAATCGTATTTAGATAGGAAAATTGATCAAAGTACGAATGATACCACTTGAGCCAAGCTGACGTTTCTACATAACCAAGAAACATTAGCCGGTCCCATGGATTCGGGGTACGAGGGTGACGACGAGGATTCCTTTTAAATGAGAAAACCAAATCGTGCATCATATAAATGTGTAAAAATGCGTAATAGCGAGATTTTATGCTGAAGTGTGACTGTCGCAGGAGGTTAGTGGGCCTGCGGGTCGCTCTCTCCACATACGTAAATATACCGCGTGCGCCCGAGAGTAAGTGTGAGTCAGACGCGATAGATAGGCTAGCCCCACGTGGGGCATAAGACCAATTCTAGTCCACGAGAAATAAGACTGATTTATTTATCATTATCATTATCATTATCATTATCAATATCAGTATCGGGAGTTGGCTTGAGGAGGCTCCTTGAGCAAGTGTTGTCTTCCAGGTTCCGGGCATTGCCCAACCGCTCCTGGGCGTCATCGTCGCATCAATGCTCTTCGCAGCAATGCTATAACGTTGACGGCAAATAGGAAGTAATGACCCGAGGAGAAATAACCTCGCAAAAAAACCAGGGACTATCTGGCCCGGATGGTAGTAATCCTGTAAGGGTCCCGCTTTGGGTTACAAGATAGGGGTGGTTCCCTGACTGAATTCACCACTTTTATGGAAGATGTCGGATTTAAATACAGTAATACCCCAGGTGAGTACCCCTGCACAGGGAAATCTCACCTCCGCTTCCGATCGAGTGAAAGCCTCGGTGGGCGGAGCTGCCCTCATGGATTCTGGGGGAGGCCAAATTCACGTTGACCATATTGTCGCTGGACTGGGTAACCAGACTTCGACGGCAATTATAACTACCGAAATGCTAGAGGAGACAACCTCGCATAAAAAACAAGAAATGTCTACTTTGCAGGTATCAAGGATACGGAGCTGCAGTCAGAGCAGTGTTGCTAGCGTCCGAAGTGCCAAAAGCGCTTTTAGTGACGCCTCAGGCTTTGAACAAAACGCACTCCAAGAGGACATGGACGCATTCTTCGAGGCTACAAGCGATCAAGAGTTATGGATAGAGGAAATGAGGAAGGAAGTTCAAGGGATGCAGGACGTTCTGAAAAAGAACACAAACCTCAGGATCCAAACCGCGGTCGAAAGGTTGCAAGTCCATATGAAGAAAGCGGTTGAACAGCAGGAAGTTCTGAAAAGAAAAGCAAATACCATCAAGGATGGAGTTGACCAAATTCTTAGTCAACATAGGGTAAGGAAGACAGCGCGGAGGAGGATGCAAGCTGAACTTTTACGGGACACCGTAATCGCGAGCATTAACTCTAAAAGAGAACGAGGCAGCGCAGATAATAGCCCAGAGGATGTGCGGCAAAAGAAAAGAAAAAAGAAGAAAGTGACAGTGGGTGCTGCGAATGCGCAATCTCTTCCGCAGATTGCGCCATCTAGCCATTCACGTCCCAAAGCTTTGAAGACGAACTCCAGGAAGACCGAAACGGTGGTCGTAAAGGTAACCCAAGGGGCCTCATACGCAGACATCCTTGGAAAGCTCCGCAAGGATGTCAAGCCGCAGGAAAGCAGCACGGAGGTCCTAAGCGTCAGGCCGACAACCAAGGGAAACGTCTTGATCCAGATCTCGAAAGAGTCGGATAGAATGGCCTTCACTGACAAGGTCAAAGTTGCAGTGGAGGGCATAGGAACCGTTAACATGGATGAGCGGAGAAGGACGATTAAGATTCGTGATCTTGATCAGATGACAACGGAGGCCGAGGTACAGGAAGCGTTGGGTAGGATCCTGGGTCCTGAGCAAAGCGCTCGGAAGGTCATCGTCCTCGGACCAAGTCGATTCGGATCCAAAATGGCAGTTGTTGTTCTTGATGAAGCTGAGGCAACAGTTGTTTTGAATAAGGAGCGAATCCAAATTGGATTCGTTAACTGTAAGGTACAGAGAAGAATTATGGTGATCAGATGTCATCGATGCCTAGGCTTCGGTCACAGGCAGGATCAGTGCGTCGGTCCAGACAGGTCCGCGCACTGCTACAAGTGCGGAAACGAAGGTCACACAAGGGCAGCATGTCCTAACAATGCCTGCTGCTTTTTGTGCTTACAGGATGGAAGTGATAGCGAAGCTGCTAAGCACGTGGCCGGTAGCGGAGTATGCAGGGTCTTCAGGCAAGCGCTGCAAGAAGAGAAGAAGAGGAACATAGAAACTAGGAAGAATCCCAGATGAATAGATGCTTAAGTAAAGTGAATTGAAAGTCGAGAAAAAGACATAAAATGGACGGCGCTGATGCGAAATGGTGGCCCAACCCTGAAGTAATGCCGAGAAGGCTTAAGTGCTGGGGTGGTGTAAAGGTCACGAGGTGGATGTTGCTAGCCTTTTGCCCGCGTGACGATTGCATCTTCTTGCAATCGTCCCGCGGTCAGAAGGACAGGGGGTTAGACGGTCCCCTGGGACTCTGATGCCCTGGATGTGAAATGGGAGGTCCATTCCACAGTCAGGGCTGACGTGCACTCAGGAACCCGTCACACCGGTGGCAGGATCCCCTCCTGCACGGCGATAACGCTTTGCGGAATCGCACGGCGGGCGTGGATCCTGTCGCTGAAGGTCTGGTTTAGGCAGATTTCCCGTTTTTTTACCACCATAAAAAAAAAAAAAAAAAAAAAAAAAAATCATTATCAGTATCATTATCATTATCATTATAATTATCATTATCATTATCATTATCACTATCACTATCACTATCACTATCACTATCACTATCACTATCACTATCACTATCACTATCACTATCACTCTCGTTATCATTATCATTATCATTAATAATAATAATAATAATAATAATAATAATATTATTATTATTATTATTATTATTATTATTATTATTATTATTATTATTATTATTATTATTATTATTATTATTATTATTATTATTATTATTATTATTATTATTATTATTATTATTATTATCCTCCGCATGTTGCTGACCTTGTAAGTGTCCACCTATGATGTGGTGGCGGGGCGGAGGCTTAAGCACGATCCACATATCGCTAGCCATCCTTAGTGATGACTAAGGATATCTGGATGATCGCGTAGGCACTTCCGCTTCACGGAACTGCCAACCCATTAAAATTTTGTGTTCGTATTTACGTGTACTAAGAAGCAACACAGTATGAATGGATGTATGAATGAGCTGTGGCTGCCAACCAATGGATATTCCCGTCAGACTACTGGAGTTGTTCGTTAGTGGTGACTTGCTGACCTCTGTTTAGTAATAAGAGTAAAAGTTAGTCCCCTCTCCGGCGAAAGTCGTGACGGGCAAAGGTCTCGTGAAACCACATGTCGGCTAGGAGCTTCTACGTACTTCTACTAACGTAACCGGAGCCCATGAAGGGGTTGAAGTTGGTCTGTACAGGCGCAGGTGCGAAGGATTATCTGGTCAGTATTTCCTTATACCGAGTCCGCGCAGGAGAACTGCGGAACGTCTAGCCTGAAGTTTAGGGCCAGGCGCAGCACGGTACTGACGTCGCCCACTCAATACGGATGACGTAAAACCTTTAGCATCAACATGGCGCGGGCCTAACCCGTAAACATCTCTTATTTAGAATCACTCGGTGTCGCTAGGGTTGACCACCCGAAAACCGCTTCTCGGCTGCGGCATCTTTAACTAGGGCACCTCACAGGCGGGGATAGTGGCTCCACTGCGCCTGGAGCTCCCATGATGGGCGAACCGTCTTAAGCACAGTAAACGTTTATATTATGTCAAATTCTACAAACAAAACCAAAAACCAAAAAGAAGCGGCTAGAAATAGCCAAACCAACAGTGAAGGCCAGAGAAAGCAGGCTGATCCCCCACCGAAGTCAGGGGTTGAGATCGTCTGCTTGACAATTGAAGAGAGGTCTCAGAGGATGAATGAGATCTTTATGCTGATGAGGCAGGCCTGCAAGTCGATGCCCGGCATTTCTCTGGATGTCAAGAACAACCTTCCAGAGCTCATCGAACACGTGGATGCACTCAAGACGGAGTTTTCTTGCTTGCTTGAGGCAAGAACGGTCACCGAACAGATGGAAGTGACCGAAACGCCTCAAGCAAGCGCCGCAGCTAAGCGGCCCAGAGAAGAAGACTCGCTTGATTCAGGAAGCAATTCCGAACCGCGAGCTCTTTTTAAGAAGGGTCGAGCTGAGGGAGACGAAGACGAGCTTTTCGAGACCGTCCAGAGTCGGAAGAATGTTAGAGCTGCAAAAAAGCAAGAAAAGCAGCAGCTGAAACAACAAACACAGCAGCAGCAGCAACGAGCGCAACAACATCATCAGCGATCGCAGCAGCCTAACAACAAACCACCAGCGGCCAGAACACCGGCCAACGACACAGAGCAGTCTGCACAGCAGCTGCCAAAAAGAAGAAAAAGAGGAGGAGAAAGACAAAGAAGAGGTCTACCGCCGTCCTCATCAAGCCAGGAGAAGGAAAGTCCTACAGTGACATCCTGCAGAACATCCGGCAGGATCTTATTAAGGAGAGCCCAACGAATAACATCAAAGGGATTAGAAAAACCAGGGCCGGTGATGTCCTGATCGAGTTGGGCTCATCTCAAGGACTGGAGACTTTCAGCGAATTCCTGAGAAAGACGGTTGGTGAAACAGGCAATGTCAAGGAGATGTGCCCCAAAGAAACGGTCGAGATCAGGGACATCGACTGTCTAGCTTCAGTAGAAGAAGTGAAGACTGCTGTGAAAGGTGTTTTTACTGAATTCCAACAGGAAGTAGGGGAGTTTAGTGTTTCGCTGACCAACCCTAACAGCAGAGAGCTCCGCTTGGCCATTGTAGAGATGGAACAAGACCAAGCGGCGTTCCTGCTCTCAAGAACCAGGATAAAGATCGGCTATACCAGCTGCCGTATCAGAAGTTGGCAAAGGGTTCAGCGCTGTTTTAGGTGCCTGAACTACGGTCACCAGGCGCGTGACTGCCGAGGACCTGACCGTAGCAAGATGTGCTACAAGTGTGGAAAAGAGGGCCACAAGGGATCGGCCTGCAAGGCTGCTGATGCTCAGTGCATACTATGTACCGAGCGGGAAGTAGACCCTGCGGAACGAAAACACATCCCTGGATCAGGTCAGTGCAGAGTCTTCCGCGAGACACTGAACCGATTTAAACAAAAACGTTAATGATGGGCCGCATAACGGTCCTTCAAGCCAACTTACATAGAAGTGACGTAGCTAACAGCCTTTTGACTCAAATCAAATTTGAGACAAATGCCGATGTGCTACTGATAAGCGAGCAGTACACAAACTGGACCGTTAAGACCTGGTTTAGAGACAAGCTTGGCACTGCTGCGATTTACGTAGACCCAAAGACCATCAGAGAAGACGCAAATGGAGCTGAAGAAGGCTTCGTATGGGTTAAAAGCAGAAACGTTACATACGTGAGCTGTTATTTTACACCAAACTCAACAGCAGACACGTTTAGGCGCCGTCTGGATCTGCTGGAAGACTCTGTCCGAAGAATGGAAGGTGACGTCGTCGTCGCAGGAGACTTTAACGCGAAAGCGTTAGAGTGGGGAATGCCACTGCAGGACAGCAGAGGAGGATACATCATGGAGATGGCAGACAGACTCGGCCTAACAGTGCTAAACACCGGAAGCACTCCAACATTCAGACGAGGAGCTAGCGGTACGATTCCTGACGTATCCTTCGCATCAGAAAATCTTTCACGTAAAGTGTCAGATTGGAAGGTGCTGGAGACATACAATGGAAGTGACCACCAGTACATCACATTTCAAATCCATGATGGATCCCAATCATCGAGGCGAAATGTCGCTAGACCAGTCAGATGGAACGTTGCCAAGCTGGACTCTGAGAAACTTGTCCAAGTACTGCAGCAAGGATCAGACTATCTACCGGACGCGACAACTGCCACCGGAAACGCCGACGCTGCAGAGGTTCTCGTAAAAGAGACGATGAGTCTCATTCACAGAGCCTGTGATGCATCTATGCCGCGCAAGGGATCGCGACATCATAAGCGTCCAGCGTATTGGTGGAATGACGAAATCGCTAGAACGAGGTCAGAAGCTCTTAGTCTCAGAAGATCATCACAGAGAGCAAGAAAGAAGAACTCACCAGCAGCAGATCTTTTGTCTGCGCAATACAGAGACGTGCATAAAAAGCTTCGTAAGAAGATCAATCGAAGCAAAGCACAATGCTGGAAAGACCTGAGCGAAGACGTCAACAGAGAGGTGTGGGGCTTGGCCTACAAGATCGTGACCAAGAAGCTTAACGCCGCCCCCACGTTGCCATTCGAAGAAGAGACCATGGCGAACATCGTAAACCACTTGTTCCCTACGCATCCACCACTCGAAGAACAGGAGAATACAGGAGAACCAGAAGAGATCCCGCTCTTTACAAGCGGAGAGCTACAGATAGCTGCAAGAATGATGAAGAACAATAAGGCACCTGGGCCTGACGGAATACCATCCGAGGTCCTTAAATGCATAGCGGTGAAAGCGCCATCTCTCTTGTTGAACATGTACAACGCGTGCCTCCAGACGGGTGTGTTTAGCACTCCCTGGAAGATTGCGCGTCTTGTGCTGATCAACAAAGGAAAGGGAGGTGATCCCCGGCATCCATCGTCCCACAGGCCACTCTGCATGTTGGACGAAGCAGGAAGCTATACGAGAGGCTGCTTAAACCGCGATTACAAGGAGCTGTACAGGCGGCTGGCGATCTCGCTGACAACCAGTACGGCTTCAGGAAAAAGCGGTCTACCGTAAATGCAGTAGAAGAAGTAGTAAAGGTAGCAAAAGAAGGATGGACTGGGAACCATCATTCCCGTCTTATTGCGTTTCTAGTCATGCTGGATACGAAAAACGCTTTCAACTCAGCAAAATGGCCTGACCTCCTTGCTGCGTTGAAAGAGTTTAATGTACCAGAATACCTTATGCGAGTGATACGAGACTATCTGAGAAACCGTATCCTCCGCTATGAAACAGAAGAAGGCTGGCGTGAAAAAGACCTTAGCGCAGGCGTGGCACAGGGCTCGATCTTCGGCCCAGACTTCTGGAACATCCTGTTCGATGCATTACTCAGACTTGCAATGCCGGATGGGGTGAAAATGTTTGCGTACGCTGATGATGTCGCTTTAGTCATCTCCGCGAAAAACGAAAACATTGCCCAGCACATACTAAACACGGCGATGAGAAGAATTTCCGAGTGGATGGTGAAGCATGGTCTCGAAATAGCGATGGCCAAAACAGAAATCGTGCCCTTAACTTGGAAACACATCAACATCGAGTTTCCCATGACAGTAGGCACAAACGTGGTGCAGACAAGAAGTGAGGTGACGTATCTCGGCATAAAGCTAGATGCAAAACTAACTTTTTTGACGCACCTAAAACACGTCGCTAATAAAGCGATAAAGAAAACGTTGCAGTTAAGTCGTCTTATGGCCAATACCAGCGGCCCGAAATCAAGCAAACGACGACTTTTAATGACAGTCACGACGTCCATCTTATTGTACGGCTCTGAAATATGGGCTAACCAAATGAGAAAAGAGACGCACCGAAGCGTACTATCTTCTGTTCAAAGGAGAGGGGCTCTTAGAGTCACCAGCGCCTATCGCACTGTCTCGGG